>JARHVA010001896.1:0-427500 GCA_037957365.1 Torreya grandis | reverse complement strand
TTTTGTCTCCCCCATCTATCCTACTTATTCTTCCCATTTTGATTATTTTGTCTCTAAATAAGAGATCGATGTTTCTCTATCTTGACATTATGTTATTATTTTGATGGATTTTTTTTCTTCTTGTCTTTTCTTATGGTCTATAGTGATGAGTTTCTTTTCTTTTTCCCTCCACTCATGTGTAATAGAGTGTCTCCTACATATACCATAGATGATGTAATATAAATATTTGGTTATTACTCTATTTGGATTTTCATTTTTGTTCCCTTAGATGTTCCCTCCCCTAATTTTTATTTATTTGCCCTTAAATAATAAGTGGAGTTCCCTTTGTAGTTCTTTCATCTTCCTTAAGGATCCTTCCTATAGTGGATCCTTGACTACAAATATTACAGACTCCTAATCCTATTTTTATACTTATGGGTCTAATGCATAGGTATCCTTCTATGAATTCATTTATTTATATATTTTTAGACTTACTTGAAATGGGCTTACCGATATCAATTTATACAATGTGTTTTACAATTGGACTATGATTAGGTTTTATGATGTCATGGGTGCATTCTCAATAGGGGGTTGGGAACTAATACCTACCTCCATTATAATCTAAGCCATTATTATATATAGGTAAAAACCCCTAGATCTTAAAATTATAGTTTTGAATTGGTCATTAGTGAATGGGGGCGGGAGGAAGGGAGGTGGCAAGGGAATTTCTATCAAAAGGTTTTATGTAGGTGTTAGTTGCATCAACTATAAATTTGACCTTGGTGAAATAATTTTGGATTATGCCCAGAGAGATTCTAAATATTCCAAATATATATTAATCTGTTCACCTATAGTGATATTTGTGTCCTAATGTAATAATCTCTGATGTCCTATATGATATTTATATAATACATATCTAAAACTAATAGCAAAGTGTAGACACCAACATTGTGTCAACCCCTCACTTGGTCCCCTTCTAAACACTTACACACCTTATTAATTTAAAATAAACTACTTATTTTAAATTAATGACCTCACCTAGACACCTCACCTTGGACACCTCACCCTAAGACCTTTTCTTAACCTATGAGTCACCCTAAGACTAAGTCCTCCAATCCTAACTACCCATGACCTATTCTCACCCCCTCTTAACTCCCTAACTAACTTCCACACCTCATAAACCCATGTTTTGACCATTCTCCAATGAAAAAATCACTTGGCAGGTGGAGAAATGGGCAAAGAGCTAAAAATAGCCCTTTTACCCATTCTTTCTCCACCGACGTCGATCAAAGGTCAGCCGATGCCGGTGGGATCATCAACGTCGGTTACATAACCCAAACTCTAACATTGAGCTGCCCCCCGCCTCTTTGCAGATTGATGCGCACACTCTGAGACCAATCATCAAAATTTGAATATCTCTCTCTTGGCTACTGAAGCTCTGCACAAGTCACTCCAGACATTGGATTGAAATGTTGTACAAGGACCTCAACATCAGCCACAACAAGAATAAGCATTCTGACACCTCTGGTTCTTTATCGAATAGAGCTAAGTATTCTGTCTCATTTCAGTATTTTAGAATACATTGGTAATTAGTTTCCATTTGATATTTCTAAGAACTGTTGAGAAACCCAACTTCTTTCGTGGAGAGGCTGAAAAGCCTTCCTTTTATTCTTACCCTCTTCTCACACCTACCCTCTACTTTTACCCTTCCTCAAACCCTATTCACTTTCTCGCAACCCTGTACAAACCTTTAAATTTCCACAAATTCTTCTGTCAACCACAGACGTATTCCAAAACCTGTCTAAGGCCCACTACCCCTTACCGACATCGATAATCAGACCGACATCAGCATAATTGACCAACCAACCTTGACAGGACTACCGATGTCAGCGACTGTGATAGACTGACTACAGAGAATAGGTATGCATTATCTATTTTTCTCTTTCTTAGTCTTTCATCATTTCTTTTTATACAATACTCTTTTTGTTAAATAGTGGACTGTCATCCCTTACGGAGATTTAAGCTTCCAGGACCGAGCACGTAGCTTGGCAGTCCACCATATATTTTTCTAACATCTTCTTTGTTTAAGTCTTATTCTTATTACAGGTGTTTCCTCCACAGCCAAAGAGGATCTCCCACAACGCTTGGATACGATACGCACTTAATCTGGGTAACGTCAAACCCAAGACCTTTAACCTTAGTTTCTTCTTTCTTCTAAATGTAATTAGTGAAAAATATAGAGAAACATTCTAGCACACCCGGTGGGACCCTGGAGTTTTCCTTGGGTTCATTCTTCTTTTAAAAAATCAAACTTTTATATACATGCATTAGAAAATTATTCTCTTCTTGCATCCTCTCTTCTATCTTTTTGTTTCGAAAAGAAATCATAAGCAGAAGTTAAAAAGAACATCTTTTCTTTTTCTTGTAACTTCTTACCTACATCATAGAGTAGTGAAAATTCATACTCTTAACCTCTTCTCCAATTGTTTGCATTTGAATAACATATTTTGATTTGGGTTAAAAACTACTGCATTTCATTCTTGCTTGAATGCATACTTAGCCCAACTTAGTAACTAAAGCATTATGAATAAATCATAGTGCACAAATGTTACACAACCAAACCACAATCACATCAAATTAAACACTTAAACTTACTTGAGATAAGGCCCGTCTAGGATTTCATCACCTAGCAGATACCTTACCCCACCCGGTGATCCTACTTGGACTTCACTACTAAGAGGAGGACCCACTATGTTCTCTAGCAGAGTATAAACTATAGGCAAAGTATATTTTGGCTAAGTGGCCCAGTTTGGCTCTAGGTTCGTGAAGTGAAGGGAGCAATCCCCAGCACTAGGCCACATACTAAACCTAACACAGATTTTTTAGCACCAAAACATAACTTGAAACCAACCATAGACTTCTTCTCTAGGACCCATTCTACAAGCCCAACTCCCAACACATTCTATTAAGGCATAAGCCACCACAACTCTAAAATTTATTCCTAGGAATCTAAAATTTTAGAGTTTGCTTGCCTAATCATCTATTATGTTATTTTTATCTGATTGTTTGAGCTAGTAAGGTCGCATAATTTTGAAGTTAAAAAACAACTCAAAATTTCTCCTTCCAAAAACTATCAATTTTTTGTGTTTCTAGAATTACACAAAAACTGACATCAATTTTTCCACCGACGTCGGCAACTATTCTTCACCAACATCGATTTCTCCACCAACTTCGGCAACATTTCCTAACCGATATCGGTTAAACAACCAACATCAGTCACTGACAACAAATTTTCTTTCTAAATAGCAAGCTTAAAACCTGCTTTTCTTGCTGTTAAACACAAATTCTAGTTTTTTGAAATTGAAACACATAGTTTTTAGAACCTGAACCCCTTTTGCCTTGGATGGTTCTAACACACAGTCAAGCCAAATCTCTTGTTAACCATGCAAGTCAAAAACCACTCCCACCTTCGCCATTCATACCAAGTCATCTAATGGAGTATACTTTAGATATCAAGCATACTCCTATCCAACCTACCCCTGATCGACCTCCTATTGTTCCCAAAGGGGATCAAGAATTTGAGAGATTCCTTGACCACAATGTCAAGGCTCTCCAACATTATCTCACTAGAATCCAAATGCGAGATCCTTCAGGTAATCCTATTTATGGGATGCCAACTTCTTTGGCTGAAGCGGCAATGATATCAACAACATCCACTACCCAACCTATGGTCACTCAGGCCACTACCTCGACTAGTAACCCAACCATGGCCAATGTTCAAGATTTGGCCTCCCCTTCTATCTTTTTTGGCCCTACCTCCATCAGGGTTTCCGTACCCCCTCAATCGCAAACAATTCAACCAAGTTCGACACATTTCCATAACTTGATTGTCTCTATCCCATCCACTCTTGCACCTATAAACACAAGAGTGGCTACTCATCCTTTAAATAGTGTCACCACCATTCAACCACCCTTGGTGGCATCTAGTCAAGTTGTGCCCTCCAACTTCACGGCACAAGCCCCCTTGGCCTTGACATTGGCCCCTATGACAAACTATCAGTATGTTGCACCTACATAAATGCAACCAAGTATGTCATATGCCCCTCCCAATGCCTTCCAGGTACCTTATAACTTAGGGGGTGCCCCTCATGCCAATCCATCTGTTGATCTAATTAAGATGTTGATGGATAAGATCTCTAACCTTGAGACATCTATTTCAGGTTTGAAGAATGTTCTTTCATATGAACAAATCTATAACGAACCCATTCACCCTTTAGTTCCCATTTGACCATACCCTAACCAGTGGGAACTCCCAAAATTTACTCACTTTCATAGTAAAGAGGACCCACAACAACATCTGTGAGCGTTTAGACACACTTGCTACCTCATAGTGCACAATGATGCATTATTACTTCACACATTCCCCATGTCACTTTTTGGTGCCGCCCTTGACTGGTATAGCTCCATTACCAGTCATTCTCTCTTCACCTTCACCCAACTCACTCAGCTATTCCTTGATCATTTTTCAATTAATATTACCAAGAAGGTCTCCATCACAGACCTTTATTCCATTAGACAATTTGAGGATGAATCAATAGCTGACTTTGTCACCCATTGGAGAGGTTTGATCAACCAACTCTCCTTTTCACTACCTCAACCTGAGCTCATTGAGCTCTTTTCAAGAGCATGTGTCAAGCACATCTCATCCACCTTGTGGGTTCAAACTTTCTGCACATTTGATGAAGCTTTCACTATGGCCCGAAAGCTTGAACTCTGTGCAGTCAAAGAAGACAGGGTCAAATTGTGTAGCAAAAATACTAACACAAAATCCAAGGACCCTTCTTCCAAACCTTCTTCTTCCCACTCCAAGTCTAAGGAATCGACAAATGCTATGGTCCTTAGGTCATCATCTTCAACTACAACTAACCAATCTGAGCCTTCCACATCACAAAACATCACTAGACAATTCTAACAATAGTATGAACGACGACTGTACACTCCAATAAGAGAATCATATGCTTCTGTATTAGATAAATTAGTGAAGCAGGGGGTCCTTAACCTCCCTCAAATTTGACCAGTCCAATTGGACCCCTCATGAGCCATCCCTGCATGGTATAGGGAAAATGACTTTTGTAATTACCATCGTGTCAAGGGTCATGACACAGACAATTGCAAAACCCTCAAAAACATTGTTCAAGACATGTTAGACAAAGGGGACCTTGTTTTGGATAACCCTAATGCACTAGCCAACCAAAACATGGATGTCTTTAGGCAACCATTTCCTAACCATCCCCCAAGTCAGAATAATTTTCAAACCATGGCCAATGACCCTGAAGAACACAACATATGCATGGTCAATATGGTCTTTCCTATCATTCCTATCCAACCTCTCCCACAATCCAAAGAGGTTAGTCAACCCATCTCTCCACCATGGGTAGAAGAGCCTATATCACCCCCACGACATCAAACACCTCCTCTACCCATTCTTCTGCCTCATGAGGATCCTGTATTACCTATTCCTCTTGCCCCCACCTTCCCTCTTCTTCTACCATTGGAAGAAGTTACCATTCATACCCCACGCCCTCATGTAGAAGGGGCCATAATCCCTCTACTTCACCCTTTAGAGGAGGCTTCCTCTCCTATTTATCCTCCACTGATGGAGAATAGTCCTCCATCCACCCCTCTTTCACACATAAGAGAGTCTACTTTGACCTCTCCCTTACTGGAGGATGCTTTGATGATACCAACGCCGATAGCCCTGTCCTTATCCTTCTTATCACCACTAGAGGATCATACTTTCCACACTCCTAGACCACATGTGGAAAGCATGATCATCCCTGCACTCTATCCTCTTGAAGAGCCACATTCTCCAATCCCTTCTCCATCGAGAGAAGAATTTGCCACCTCACCTACTTCAGCCAAAGAAGATCCAGTGATGATTCTCTCTCACCTTTGGCCTGAGATCGATGCGTCCAACATGTTTTCACTCTCGCAACCACCTAAATCCTCCAAAAGTCTGACCGTAAGACCTTGCGTGATGTCACCTAAACCCTTCTCGTGATTGGTAGAAAACTTAGGATTTCTCCATTCTAGGAACCTAAGACATGAGGCATTATGGGAGCGACATAAGGCTTCTTATCTTACACATCTTGCTTCACCTTATACTGCCAATCCTTCCATGACAATTCACCCTAAAGTCTTTAATGAAGATCGGGCTTCCACTTCCAAATCATCAGAAGCTTAGCCTTCCATGTCTAAACCCAAACCCTCACAGGTGTCCACCATGCCGAAATAGATTAAATCTCTTGATGTTCACCCTGTATCAAACCTCACTCACCCACAAGTGAAGGTAGATTTGAACCTTATCCCATACAGTAGTGGTCCTCACACCATACTAAAGAAGGGTGCTAAACCACGTCAGAGAACTCCTCCCCCACCTTCACCGTTACCCTCTATCTTGGGTCCACATCCATCTACATTAATAGGAGTGCTCCCTACTCCAACACCTCACAAAAACAAACTACCTCCATTACTTCCTCTACCTGTTAAAAACATACTTCCTCCAAAAAATTTGACACCTCTCACCAAGAAAGTGTCATCTACGCATGTGGCCACACCACCAACTAAAAAATGGTACAAAAAACTCCTCCAACAACTCCTAAATAGAAGTTGTCAACCCCTACTGCAACAATGAGCATAGACCCATTAGTGGGTTCCTATGCTTTACTGTTATGCTGATTTTTGTAGTCTTCTAGCATTGTTCTCCTGCTCAATAATCCATACCAACCTCTTGGATCAAAACCATCTTGGTTTTACGACACTCAAATCTGCTGGTATCATTGCACACCTGGGCATGATACTGAGAATTATTGTGCTCTTAAGGTTTCCATTCACCAACACTTGAAAAAGGACACCCTTCTTATTGGCAATCCTCTTGACCACCCTTTTGACAAACCACCAACACCATCCCATGCCTCCCAAACCTCCTCACTTGAATCAGGATCCCAACACAAGACTATGGTTCCTCGACCACCTTTTCCCCTTTGTTCGAAATCAACACTATTAATGTGGCCACCAAGTCCCAAACTATAAAGGATAAAGGAAAAGATCAGGTCTCTACCCCTTGGACATATCCATTTGCCAAGCCTTCTCAACCACCAAAACCCAAGATTTCTATCTTGGGCACATCTCAACCAACATCTCTAGGGGAAATTCCTCCTAACCTCTCTAGTCCACATGACGTTTGGTATAAATGACTTGTTGACTACTTGACTTATTCTATCATTCCTCCTCATCTCTCTAGCAATGGATGGCAGACTTTTATCAAGAGTACTGCTTGATACACCATGCTAGGGGGTCTTCTCTACAAATTAGGTTTCAACAGCCTCCTTCTCTGATGCCTAACCACCATTGAGACATCTCATGTCATCAAACAAGTCCATGATGGGATTTGTGGGGGACATTTTAGTGGTAACTCGGTTGCTAAGCGCATCCTCTACCTAGGTTATTATTGGCCCACTCTTAACCAAAATTGCATTAACTATGTTCGATGTTGTATCAAATGCCAACAACATGTTAACCTACTTCATGTCCAACATTGCATCAAATGTGCCTACAATAAAAATATGAAAGAGTGAGATTTCAAAATCAGAGATCTCGTCCTTAAAGAAAACCAACACGTGACCAATATGAAAAGAAGTAAATGAGGCAAGTTTGCTCCTAATTGGCTTGGACCTTACATAATAACACACAAGTATGGATCAGGTACTTATCGTCTATCTTCTCTTGAAGGCCAGCCAGAACCTGAGCCCCTTAATGCCTTGCATATGTGACCATTCTACTGTTAACCAAGTAATCATTCACTTGATTTTTAACTTGAGCTCGTCCCTTGAGCAACCCCCGTCATCCTAATTCCTATTCCTTTCAACCCTTTTTCCCTACAAACATTAGTTAACCCTTTTTAAGCATTAATGCTTTGTCCTAATAAAAGGGAAACTCCTAAACCTCTATAGTCTAGTCCATGACTAAAATTTCAGTCAACAAAAAAACATAAAATTGGGATGCCTAACAAAATATTCAAAGGTCATAAACTATCAATGTAGACTGCTCCCTCGAAGAATAGCTACATAATTGCTATAATTAATAGACTACTCCCTTGAAGGACAGCTATGCAAAGACATCCAAAACATACAAAGCAAAATATAGACCACTCCCTCGAAGGATGGCTATGCCCAAATTTTGCTACATAAACAACACTCTCTCAGAAGCTTCCCGCATCAATCAGCTTCACATGACCACAAAACAAAACAACATCCCAAAGTAGACTTCCCACATTGATTAGTCTACCAAAAAAAAAACTGACTGACAAACTATTAAGTCATGGACTTGCCTATAGTTTTTTTCAGGGTCACCTATAAAAGTGGCAAAGTTATCCCTACTAAAAAGGGTTATGCTATCCTCACATATCACATAATCACACCTATTACCCCAACATTCTCAAGGGACTTTGAGCTCACTTAACGTCAAGTGATTAGAGTACTTCTCTAACACAAACCAATGGTCAAATGACGTAATGCATGAACGGGGCTTTTGTTTGCAACAACCCTATTTATTCTATCATTATGGTCTTTATCAATGAAAGAGCAATGCGCCTTTCACTTCTTACATACCAAAACACACAACCAAAACATTTTTCTACCACTAACATAACATCATGATTTATTTAATGCAAATACCAATTTGTGTTATATAAATTATCATAGCCCATTCACATTAGTTTCTATGGAAAACAATACACATGGAAACTATCAACCAAACACAATTTATGTCAAGCATATACCATCACCAATATGGAAACCTGCTGAAGCATATATAAACTCATTTCATTTTTAGCATACACCATCACCAATATGGAAAATTTCCAAGGATGAAAAACCACATAACCCATGTTACAGCATACACCATCACACAATATGGAAAGGATGTAACATCATCATACATTCATCATTTCAAACATAACCAAAACAACTATCAACCAAACACAATTTATGTCAAGCATATACCATCACCAATATGGAAACTTGTTAAAGCATAAATAAACTCATTTCATTTTTAGCATACACCATCACAAATATGGAAAATTGCTAAGGATGAAAAACTACATAACTTATGTTACAGCATACACCATCACACAATATAGAAAAGGCTATAACATCATCATACACTCATCATTTCTAACATAACCAAACCAACCAACAACCTCTTTGACTCTTCTTCCCTTTTTGGGAGAACTACATTGGCCTGAGGCTCTTAAAACATGGGCTATATAGGTAGCACTTAGTTGACATTGGGTCTTCTAAGGTTAGCTCAGCCATTCATTCATCTGTCTACCCAATGGACCAACTATTCGACCTAAAACTGCCCAAAATCATGACCAAACAACTAGCCCTGCCACTATAGAAGTCATTTTAGACTTCACATAGGGCACATTGGAGATCATATACATCTCCTTAACCACAACAAACAACACTTGAGATCACTTATATCTCAGCCCGACTCGACTAATGATCTTGGAGATCGTGACTATCTCCTCAGACCATGACCACTTTTGAGACAACTTTGCCTTGGTTGTTTTTATTGCATATATGCTACCTCACGAATAGTTAGAAAATTGTATGCACCCCACATTATGCCCCTCACACATATTGTCAGATCGTGACCAAGTTGATCCCCAATATTTGTGACATTTTCATGTTTTCTAAGAGCACTTCCTAGCTCAGGATACTTGGAACACGACAACCATTAGAGCTACAGCTTTGATTGATTAACCCAATCAACTACCACTAATAAGCTGGGGACTGGTTACTTCAATTTTAGTGCTCCTCGACCTTGCCTGTGACAATTTGACCTACCTATCAAGTGAAGGGGTATATGCACAATCTCAACTATTGCAACATTCACACTCCAATCTCACCTTATCCATCCACTGCCTATCAAATTGGCATCCAATTTCAGGTTCCCTTCTCTCGATTCCCACTTTGAGGGGGAATACCTCATCCCATACCTAAGACAACCTACACCTATTTTTGTCTTGCAGTTTGTCAAGACAAATCACAAGACAAAAAGGGGCAAATGTAGACACAAACATTGTGTCAACCCCTCCCTTGGTCCCCTTCTAAACACTTACACACCTTATTAATTTAAAATAAACTACTTATTTTAAATTAATGACCTCACCTAGACACCTCACCTTGGACACCTCACCCTAAGACCTTTTCTTAACTGATGAGTCACCCTAAGACTAAGTCCTCCACATCCTAACTACCCATGACCTATTCTCACCCCCTCTTAACTCCCTAACTTCCATGCCTCATAAACCCATGTTTTGACCATTCTCTAACCAAAAAAAGCACTTGGTAGGTGGAGAAACGAGCAAAGAGCTAAAAATAGCCCTTTTACCCATTCTTTCTCCACCGACATCAGTCAATGGTCGGCCGATGTCAGTGGGATCACCGATGTCAGTTACATAACCCAAGCTCTAACATTGATCTACCCCCTGCCTCTTTGTAGATTGACGCACACACTCTAAGACCAATCATCAAAATTTGACTATCTCTCTCTTGGCTACTGAAGCTCTACACAAGTCACTATAGACATTGGATTGAAATGTTGTGCAAGGACCTCAACATCAGCCACAACAAGAATAAGCATTCTGACACCTCTGGTTCTTTACTGAATAGAGCTAAGTATTATGTCTCATTTCAATATTTTAGAATACATTGGTAATTAGTTTCCATTTGATATTTCTAAGAACTATTGAGAAACCCGACTTCTTCTGTGGAGAGGCTAAAAAGCCTTCCTCTTATTCTTACCCTCTTCTCACACCTACCCTCTACTTTTACCCTTCCTTAGACCCTATTCACTTTCCCGCAACCCTGCACAAACCATTAAATTTCCATAGACTCTTCTATCGACCACAGACGTATTCCAAAACCTGTCCAAGGCCCACTTCCCCTATCGACATCGGCAATCAGACTAACATCGACATAATTGACCAACTGACCTCGGTAGGACTACCGACGTCAGTGACTATGATAGACTGACTGCAGAGAATAGGTACGCATTATCTATTTTTCTCTTTCTTAGTCTTTCATCATTTCTTTTTATACAACACTCTTTTCTTTAAATAGTGGACTATCATCCCTTACAGAGCTTTACGCTTCTGGGACCGAGCGCGTAGCTTGGCAGTCCACCATATCTTTTTCTAACATCTTCTTTGTTTAAGTCTTATTCTTATTACAGGTGTTTCCTCCATAGCCAAAGAGGAGCTCCCACAACGCTTGGATACGGTGCGCACTTAATCTGGGTAACGTCAAACCCAAGACCTTTAACCTTAGTTTCTTCTTTCTTCTGAATGTAATTAACAAAAAATATAGAGAAACACAAAGAGCCATAAGAAAATCCATACGTAAATTGTTTTATTTTACAAAGATTCTCTTGGTACTATTGGCAAAGGGTAGTCACAAGATCATGTTACATACTGATAGTGGTCATGTCCCAAGTAATATGAACACTCTTGGTGGTTACAAAATCCTCCTATTTTGTGTATTAGATCTTCCATGATATGGATTTTATTTCATATCTAATCCTAGGGTTCCTATTTCCTTGTATGGAGATAGCTCTCTGGTTTTAAAATGTCCTAACAAGTGTTGATATTAATTTTCTATTTATTAATTTATTATTGTCATACTTGTGGGGTTTATGGCCCTAATTCATCAACCCTATAATTGTATGGATAAGTTTTGATGTGATGAATTAAGGTCTATCTAGGTATAAAACATCTTCATGCACTCTACTCAGTAATACCCTGATTATACTTTCTAGATTCTAAAGTATGGGAATTGGATCCATACATCTAGTAACATTCTCATAATAATGTTGTGTTCCACTGTATACTCTAATTATTTATTTTTCATGTTTTATGTATCATTGCTAATCTCTTCAGTTCCATAACATGGTGATCAATTTTAAAAAAAATGAATGGGTTTAGTTTCTTGTGTCCACATAATGTGATACCAAGGTAGGGACACCTGAAAACACTCCATGAGCTCATATTTTGTATAGAATTTCTTATATTTTAGTTTCTTATCTATTTTTCACCAACTAGATAAGGTACCTCCATATCTTATTCTACGTGGATTATAGTTTTAGCACAAGGTGTGTATTTTTTATGTAGTAGGTTTGATTGGGCCAATAAAGTCAAAAGCCCATTTTTAATGGATCTAATGCTAAGACCAGCCAAAATGGCATCTCATATAATGCATTGAGATTTTCTACCCTTTGGTATATATCAAAATTTAGATCATATCTATGTGCATATTTAAACATCATTAGCCACCATAGGTTAAATAACATTATATTTTTAATAGTATCCTCTCTTAAATTATGTCATCCCACTATGCCATCATGTGCCTCTCTTATGATGTTTTCTAATTTATGTGGTAATTCTACTCTTCACATGACCTTAACCCTTCCCTTTTTTAAAAGGCTCCCTAAATAAGTGTGAATGGGAAGACCTATATTAGCAATATTGTACATTCTATTTTAAAATGTCCTTTCAAAATTTCCTATGGCTACGAGTTATGTAATATTTTCCATGTCCTTCATGATTGCCTCCATGCATAAAATATGATCTCTAAGGAACTCATCCTAAATTGGTCCCACATGTTCTCCTATGATAATATTTGATAAGTAATATGGTTCATTGTTGATTCAAACAAGTTTCACTATACTCTTACAATAAAATTACTAAAAACTAATTAACCAATGACATATTTTTACTTGCATGATAAATATATTTAGTAGATATTTCATTGTTCATGGTCAGTGAATAATATGAATAGTGTGGCCAGTAGATGGTGTCTAAAGTTTTTACCATGAACATCATTTCTAATGCTCCTCTTTTTTATTTTTGAATAATTTATTTCTATTTTTCTAGTTTCTAGCTTGCAAATGAAATGGGACTATCAATACTACCTTATGATTGTGTTAATATTGCTCCTATGGCTATGCCTAAGGTGCTAACATGGAAATGAAATGGTATTATCCAGTCTAAAAAAAATAGTATCGATGCACCGATTATCTTATTCTTCAATTTGTCAAATGCTTCTTGGCATTTTAGTATCCATTTATTTTTTGGTTATTCCTTCTTTTAATAATGCTTTGTATAATAATGATATACATGGCATCATCATAAGAGTGAAATAGTGGAATATTTAGGCTTTCTATAATGACTGCCCATTATACATAGCTCTAGACATATTTATCTATATATCTAATTGAGATATATTAAAATCTAGGAGCAAATTAGTCATACTGGTGGTAGTGGATCACCTCTCCAAATACACCCATTTATGTACCTTGGCCTATCCCTACACCTCTTTAACCATCATCCAAACCTTCATTGGCCAAATTTTCCATCTAATTGAAATTCTTGAATCTATTGTCTTTGATCATAACTTGGATTTCACCAATCATTTCTATCAAGAATTATTTAAAATAATGAGAACGTAGCTAAGAATGAGATATGGTTATCACTAGCAAACAAATGGCCAAACTAAAATTGTCAATAAATGATTAGAAAAATATCCTCGATGTTTCACCTCTAACCAATAACATTAATGGTTCAATTGGTTGTTAATTATTTAATGGTGGTACAACACCACATATCACATGGACACCAAAATTTCCACTTATGAATCAATCTAAAACTAGAGGCTACCCTCTCGCCTCTCTTATAGTCAAGGTAGTTATCATGTGCAAGTAGTTGACACCACCCTTAGTGCGTAGGAGAATGTTCTTTGAGTCCTCAAGAAAAATCTCAACCTGGCTCAAAATCACATGAAACAACAAGTTAATAAAAAATACTTGGAATGTGTCTTACAACAAAAAAATATGGTTTTACTCATGTTGTAGACTTATAAGTAATCTTCCTTGAAAATTAAGTGTCACAAAAAACTATCTCTAAAACTCTATGTGCCTTATAATATTATTCAACATATTGGTTGGGTAGCCTGTAAGCTATAAATTCCATATTCTTCTAGAGTTCATCATTTTTTCATGTCTCCTATTTGAATAAATTCATTGGACAAAATGTCACAACTCAGACAATACTTCCCAAACTTGATGTTGAATGATCTATAATTCTAGACCCTGAAGTTATCTTAGATAAGCGTTCATGCCAGTATCACAACTACTTCATCACTGAGATTCTGGTCAAATAGGAAGGGATGCAACTTACAATCTCCAATTCAATATTAGGTTCTTAATATTCAACATTGAGGGAAAATATTTTTAATGGGAGGGCATGTTAATACCCCTTCATCCTAACTCTTTTATTTTTTTTATCATTTTTATTGACAAATGTTATTGATGGATATGATCTGTAAGCCTTCCCTTGAGTTGTTTAGGATAATCCCACATGCATGAAAATTAGTAGTTGGCTAACATGAAATTAGTATAAATTAGAATCATATACTAGTTTAAAGGCATTCATGAATCATAATGTATTGATATTTTTCAAAGGAGGTTTGACCCTCAAAAAGGCCATTGTTCTTGTAATATAATTACGCTCTATTCTAATATAATACAATTATCTTTCATTTTATATTTAGTGTATTTATTTGTAATTTGGTATCAATTTAATATGTTTTTAGTAAGGTTAATATCAATATAATTCTTGATCGACCATATCTATCATAACTTTACCAGCTTGTTAAATTAATTCTCCATCACACTACTACTATAGTGAAGTTGTAACTACTTTGTAAAAACTAACCAGTTTCATTGAGAGCCTTCTTATTTTGAACACACAACTATCAATACCATATTAATTGTTCATTTTCCATAAATAATTATGTCATGGTAACCTTATACCCACATGGGCCCTGATCTAGATCAAAAAATCTCCATTTTATTGATCTAGTTGATTGAATCCTTCCATCAAACTTATGCATGTCCACCTTTGGTAACAAGTTCCTAGTCCCAAAATTAGTTATAATCATGGGATGAAGTTGAGAAATAT
Organism: Torreya grandis; assembly: GCA_037957365.1. NCBI lineage: Eukaryota > Viridiplantae > Streptophyta > Pinopsida > Cupressales > Taxaceae > Torreya > Torreya grandis. The sequence goes on along the minus strand of JARHVA010001896.1, from coordinate 412,439 downwards.
TTGGATCAAAATTAGGTTTTCCCTTAGATCCACCTTGATTCAATTATTAGACTAACATATTGACAAATTTTGTGAGAGTAGCCAATTATGTGTTGACGCTAGCCATATCTCCTTTCATATTAGCCATGTCTCTCTTCATTTCATTGTACATATTTTCCATGTTCCCTTGAATGTTGTGTATATTATCATCCAAATCATGTACTTTATCAACCATAAAATAAAACATTATAGTAGAAGTACCATCTAACAAGGAGTTTTTTCTGCTGTGTATGAATTCTTTCCCCATCATCTAGTTTATGTCCCCTTCATGATGAGGCTTCATAATGCAGAATATGATGTAACCAAAGTTTGACTAACCAAGCTCAAATTTAAGTCACCCTCAAATCTAAAACTTGAAATAATATACCCCACTATATTTTTTTAAGCTTTACGAGAATGTAAAGAGATCATAATAATTCCTAAAATTATTTCTTGTAGAGTGAATTTATGAAAACCCCTCAATTTGGAATAATTCAAAAATAAATCATCACCTAAAGTTAAATTTTGAATTTTAGCTTCCTTTAATAACTCTACAATTTCAGTAAATCAATTGTATAAAAATTTGAAACATTTTGCGAGATATAGGAGATTCTTCAAAATTAGGGTTTTGACCACACTTTTGCCCAATTCAAAGGTCCAATACCATTTTTAATTAAATTACTATACAAAATAAAATAGAATCATAGTATTAGATCATAATATGATTGAAATAAGAGTATAATAATGAAAAATATGAGTAAGCCACTTTGAGGGGAAAAACTCCACAACCTTACAATAAGAATATAAATTACAATATGATAATCAAATATCAACCACTACCTCTTATATATACCCTTTTGCTATGTAATCTCCTTGAGTTGGTGCTAATACCAATATGTGTAAGTATAGGTTTTTATTCCATTTAATCATTTTTTCCTACATATGTTGTTTATATTGCTTAGGTGTTATTTTAGGTCATTAGGGAAGATAACATTACATTTATGAGGATGTGTGATCATCTCTATCTTACATCTATATATGTACCCTTCCAAAATTTATTTTTGTTAATGAATTTTTTTTATTGCTCATGTTTGATTTTACTTCTACAATAGGTATCTCTTTTGCATAATTTATTTTGCATATTATAGATATTTGTGCTTTGTGTTTATTACAAACCTCGATCTTCAATTGTGACCTAATTTGACATGGTATTAGAGTGTGATTTTTAGTAACTAAATGTTAAAATTCATGTTGTTACATATTGAATTTCAACTTGCATGTCATAAATATACCATTTGTTTACCTAGCACATTGAAGATTCACCCTTTTATATATTTTGCTCTTCTTCTAAGATCTTTGGCTAATCTAGATTTAGAAAAATAACAAAGGAAAAGGTATCTCTTACTGGTCATATTTAATCTAGTATATTTTCATATAAAATATCTTGTGCCATTAGATTTATAAGGTACCAAAACCTTGGGATCAACTGTAAATATGACCTAATTTTGTGACAGTTAATTTTGACCTTTTTTAGAGGGTTTGAAGTCATTTTACTTATTTTAGTGCAAATTTGTACCATTTAGGTCTCCAAGTAAAAAACATTTTCTAGGTTTTTCTAGGTTTGTTAAGAAATTTGGTGGGTATTTCATGGATTTTCTAGAGGAGTATTAGATTTGGACATATTGTAATTGACAAAGTTATCATACCTAATTACAACTTCATTGGACTTGTCCTTACAACATGCACTTATGATAACTTTGAGTCTTTTTAGCACATGCCAAAACTCCAAACATCCTTGACACTGCTAAAAATTTAAACATCTATGGCACTGTCAAAAATCCCAAACATCTCCGATGACTATTGACACTCATCTTAGGACTTAGCCCCTATTCATATGGGAATTTTACCTTAGTCACAACCAACCCAAGGGGGATTAACTTTTTCATGAAATTTTGAGTTAAAATTTTTCACACCCAAAAATTTATGCAAATTGAAGACTTCATTTGTATAAATAACTTCAAACTAACATAATTTTTAACATACTACTCCTTTTAGGTGCCCTTTTTGGAAGTGTGAGTTTTTTCAAGCTCTACGCATTGGTGTTATTCTCAAACTTTATAAAATTTAAACTCTATATATTTATGTGAGTTACATTTCCTTGCCTTATTAACACCAATCAATTTAACATGTACTTCCTTTCTATACCATGGATTAGAATCAAGTTTTGCTTCTTACACCATTCAACTATCATGAGTGGAAAATCAAAATGCAAATCCTCTTGAGAAATAAATGCTTAAACTGAATCATTATGGATACTAAAATAGAACCAATACCTAATGTAGATAAGGTGAATTGGCTTAACATATGTGATGAAGCCTATGGTCTATTATTTATTTCTATGTCTTTCAACTTGCTCTTTCATATTGAATCTACAACTACTCCTAATGATGTTTGGACCACATTATAAAAACTCTTTGGGAAGTAGGACATAATGAGGGGTCATGAGTTAGAGAATGAACTCATCAACGTAAGTCTAATAAATTTTGACACTATACATAACTTCTTCACAAAATTTAAATCACTCAAGTTATAGTTGAAACTTTGTAACATTGATAAAAAGGATGATTAATTTATTCTTTCCATCCTTGCCAAATTGGGTTTAGACTATTTTGTCTTTGTTTTTACCTTCAATTCCACCAAGCATTCCCTTAGAGCTACATGAACCATGCCATCCTTAGATGATTTTATTTATGAATTGACTCAGTATCAAGAAAGGCTTATTCAAATGGGTACATTGAAGTCCTATAAATCACATGCCTTAATTGTGAGTCATGACAAACAGAGGGTTTCTAGTAGCAATAAGGAGAAGAAATAGAATAAGAAGGACACAAAGCAAAGAAAGGGTTATAAATCTAGTTCTAAGTCCAAATAATCAATTGAGTCCTCATATTAAAGTGGGAAACCCATGAAATATAGTCTCACATGTGCATACTAAAATAAATCTAGGCATAATGAAACCAAATGTATGAAGAATCAAATTTACCAACTAACAAAGATGTTCAAGAAGCATAATATAAGTGTCCCTAATTTTGTCAATCAGAGTTCATCATCACAATAATATTATAAGGCCAAAAACATTAGTAAAGGTAAAGGTAAGGGCAAATAACTTGTTTTAGTTACATCCCATCCTTCCAAACGAGTTATTGATTCTAGTACCATGCACCACATGGCTTCATCACATGATAGTTTCTCGTCCTTCCATCCTTGTTTTATGCTTTTCATTTTTTAGGTGATGATACTTCCAAATAAGTTAGTGGGGAAGGATCTATTAAAGTGAATGATGGGACATTTCAAGATGTTCTATGTGTTCCCTCATTATCCACCAATCTCCTATCTATTTATCAGATTGCTCACATCCATTTGGATAATAGATTTGAGTTGACACATGGTTATGTGGTTATTAGGAAAGTGTAAAGTGAATCTATAGCTTTATTTTGGAAAGTAGATCATCAATCAAGATTATATATTTTCTCACATTTTTCTCCTGGTCAACCCTTTACTACATTGCTCACTCATTTAGATGGGGTGAGTAAAATATGACATGAGTGATTCAGCCATCATAACTATCGATACTCAAAGGAATTCAGGTATAATGACATGGGTTCATGGTTGCCACATGTTCATTTTTTGATGGTGTTTACAAAAATTTCTTACTTTTTAAACATTTTGAAGAGAAGTATGACAAAGGCAAATCATGGAGAGCTACATAAATATTGGAGCTAGTTCATAATGAAATTTTTGGACCATTTCCAACTCCTTCATTCAACAAGATTGAATAAATGCTTACCTTCATTGATGATTTTTTTATATATACTTGGATGTACTTTCTTAATCAAAAATTTGAGGCCTTTGATCATTTTCAAGACTTCAAGGCATTTTCATAAAAATTTTCAATTAAAGTCATCAACATTTTATGCATAGATAATGGTGGGGAGTATGTCAATAATAATTTTAAGTAATTTTAAACTTTAGAGAGGATTGAAATATAGTGTACATTTCCATATAGTCCTTTGTAGAATGGTGTTATAGAGTGAAATAATAGGTCTTTTAAGGAAATGGCTAACTGTATGCTACACACCAAGTCTCTTGTACCTAAATATTGTGTTAAGGCCATCAATTGTGCTTGTTATATCCAGAACTGATTTCATCATAAAGTATTAAAGGGAGTCACTCTTTTTGAAATATAGAGTGGTTAGAAGCACATATTTAATCACTTATAAGTGTTTGGATCTCTTATTATGGCTTGCATTCTTAAGAATAAATGTAATGCAATGGATCCTCAGAGTCAACCTTACATCTTCATGGGATATCATGAGGGTGTTAAGGGATATAAGCTTTTCCATCCCACCACTCATGAGTTATTCATTGAGAGAAGTGATAAATTTTAGAATGGTTCTTAAAAAATCCACACTTGACACTTATCCCTCTTCTTTAGATGTACTAGGATTTTATTACAATTCTATTGATTCAAATCTACTTGAGCAGCTTCTTGGTGATCCAAATTCTTCTTCTAGTTATGATGATGAGAGTAGAAATAGGGACTCCCCTCCTCCAAAAATATCTTCATAGGATGAGGAAATATCCTCCTTAATTTATAGCATTTGGTCCTCTTTGGGCTAAATAAACACTGTAAATTGTTGACCATTAGGTTGGAGATTCATCAGACACTAGCCAAACTCATTCAAAATTTTAGAATGCCCTACATGTATTCATTGCATCAGCTTCTTATCCATAGTAATTTAACAAGGAATTAGGCACTCCTAAGTGGGATATTTTTATGGAAGAGGAGTATGGTTCTTTACTGAGGAAAAACACTTAGGATTTAGTCCCTCTTCCTAAGATAAGAAACTTGTTTGATGTAGGTGGATTTATTAAACAAAATTTGCATGAGATGGGTTCGCAGACAAGTTCAAAGTATGTTTGGTAGAAAAGTGTTTTTATTGGGTACCTGACATTGACTATCCTGAGACATTAGCCTTAGTTTCTAGATTTAACTCAATAGGACTCTCTTTCCATTGCAATAAAACAGTGTTATGATGTTCATCATATGAATGTGAAAAGTGTCTTTATTCATGGTGACCTCAAAGAGGAAATATACATAGAGTAACTACAAGGATTTATGGAAGATTCTTCCTTAGTTTTGAAACTACAAAAATATATATCTATGGCATCAAACAAGCTCTTTGAGTTTGGTATGCCAAGATGGACTCCTTTATTATTTTGGTTGGGTTCACTAGATGTCATTCTGGTCTGAATGTCTAGATTTTATAGCATGATGATTCACTATTGATTCTAGTTCTTTATGTGCATGACCTATTGATCATAGGGATTTCATCATCTACCATTACAATGGTGAAACTTTTTTTCTCTGATAGGTTCTCAATGAATGATTTTGGCTTGTTACATTATTTTCTCAAAATTAAAATATTTAGTCTGACTTCGAGAGCACTATTATACAGTCCAAGTATGCTCTTGATATATTTTCATGATTTAGCATGGCTGACTGTAAACCATATCTAACTCCCTTTTTATATGTTGTGAATCTTGAGGCTGAATGTATTCTCCTTCGATTTATACTACCTTGGATCGATAAATTTTTGGTAGTCTCATCTATCTTACACACACAAGACCTAACATTTCATATGTAATGGGAATGGTCTCTAGATTTATGTAGGAAACACATGAGCTACACTAGAATTTGCTAAGTGGATTCTTCACTATATTTAGGGTACTTAATTTTGGGATTCGTTATGGAGTAAAAATTTATGTTGACTTGATTGGGTATACAGATTTAGATTAGGTTAGCAATACTTTGAATCATAAGTCTACTTCAAGCTATAGTTTCTCCCTTGGTTCGAGACCAATTATTTGGTCAAATAAGAAGAATAATGTTATTGATTTATATTTTATAGAGGCATAATACATAGGAGTTAATAATGGTACCATTGAGGCTATTTAGTTTCAAGGGATTGTTATTGAGTTCATTATCCAATTTAAATTACCAATAGTTATCTTTTGTGACCAAAGCACAATCCAAATTTTATAGGAATCCAATCTTCCATAAATAGATGAAGCATATTGAGATTCACATGCATTTCACTTAGGATATTATTCATGAACAATTCATTGATATTCACTACATCTAAACTATGAAGAAAATTATTGATATACTCACCAACCCCTTTACTAAGAGCAAGTATCTTCATTTACAGGCTCTTCATGGGGTTCAAGTAGCTCCATCATCCTCCTATGGGGGAATTTTATATGTAATTAGGTACCTCATTAGGCCTTATTATCGAGACCCAGTTTCCCACCTACCTAAACTATGCTTAAGGGGGATTGTACACACTAAAAAACTACACACACGGTCGTAGTCATCGTAATACCTTTGGTTTTTCTTGATCCTCTGTTTACTACACCTATAAGTTCAAGAAACCTACCTAGCTTAACCTACTTACCTTATCCAGAGTCAAGTTAGTCACTTGTCTAGATTAACTCACCTTTTCACCCATTTTAACCTATCTTTTTCCTAGGTCCTCAATTGATGATGGCCAAGGTGACCAATGATGGTGACCCTCACTAGTGACGGTCAGGTTGGATAGCCTAGACTCAGCATGCAACCTACATGCAAACTACCACCTTGCTTTTATAAATATGGTAGTCTAAATCTAGTTATAACCCCTTTACATGGATGACTTATATTAAGAAGCCTTCTTCAAGTCTAATTTAGACAACCACTTCAACCTTTTGTTTGTGCCTATAAGAGAGAGAGACCTAGGAGGTCAAACCATCTATAATTGTTATGAAGAGCTCTTTATATCTAAAATCTCTTTTTTTAGGTCAATCAGGTCAATCTAAATTATCAAGTATATCAATCATCACATAGGGAGCCTACTTGTCGTCGACTCTCCACTAAGCTCCCAAGTACCGTTATGCTACTAGAATCAACCCAGATTCCACCAACAAGTAAATCTACATTAACCACCCACTAACTAATTTCTAGTAAGATAAGTATTCATTTTCTTGTATTATTTACCAAGTTTTCATTCCAATCCTAAGATATCTCCCAAAATCCACTTCCTAGATCTTGTTAATCAGCAAACCTAGACCCTAGTTTTACTTCTAGATTTATTGATAGGCAATTGGTGATGTTTACCTAACTAGTGATAGTTATCCTCAACTGGTGATGGTCACCTGACTGATGACGGTTACCATTGATTGATGATGGTTGCATGACTGATGATGGTCACTCATGGTACCAAAAACTAGTAAGTTAATTTGACCCCCTTACACCCAACCAAATTCACTTTTCTATGTCCCTACCTATTTACAGGCCCCTTTTTGATTTTTTGATCCATTCCCTAACCTGTTAGCACTATCACTAATCAATTTATCACTAATTAGATCATTTCTAGTCTCTTTTGTGAACAAGCATTTCTTGTATTTAATATTAGTCATATATTGTTATTGATGAAAGTATCTTCTTTCCAATTTTATCAACTTGATTGTTTAAAATAGGTGGATTGATATCCCTTAAGGAAGATCTCACTTCTGAGATCTATCTCTTGCTAGGCAATCTACCCAACTCTCTATCTAACAAACAATTTTGCTTCAGTGCTTTCTCATTCACAGGTCATCCTCCTAAGCCAAGTAAGAGCTCTCACAATCTTTTGATTCAATGCATGCACAAAAAAATAGGTATTCTTACCACAACCCATACTGAGTTTCTTTTCTCTCTTTCTTTATAACTTAAGTGAAAATTTACATGAAATATTTTGGCACGCTCGATGGGACCTAGAGTCTTTTCTCTCATTTTATTTTCATTTGTATTCTCTTCTCTCTGTATGTGCTCATAATTAAAACTAAAATTTATTTTGGGCTTAAAATCAATTGCATCTATTGCTTGCTTTTAACATTATTTCACTTTGAATTAAAGCACAATAATCTTATCATAGCACCACTTTTATTGCACACACTAGCCAAATAACTTTCATCAATCAAACATCAAATCAATTTGAGATAAGGTCCGACTAGGATTTCATCACCTAGCAGTCACCTTACCCATTCTCGATGATCCTACTTGAAGGTCATTACTAAGAGGAGAACCAACTCAGCTCTCTAGTTGAGTATAAACTTTGCATATCAATATATATTGGCTAAGCACCTGACACCTTTATCACTATAGGACTATGAAGTGAAGGGGTAGACCCCAATACCAAGCCACATATTGATTCCAATATAGATTATTTTGATTACCTAAATAACCCAAAACCAACCATAGATTTCTTCTATAGTACCTGGTCTACAATCCAACTTCTATCATACATTCTCATAAACTAAGGCATAAGCCAAAATCAAGATTAAAACTAACCTCTAGGCTTAGCATAATTTCTAGTGTGTGTCTTGATTGCCTTGATCATTTTCTTGTTTTATTTTTGTTTGAGCAATGATATTGTTCTTATTTTCTCTCCCCTTTTTCTTGTATGTTTCTCACTCATCATCAGCAAAGAGAATTGGAAAAATAAAACCCATCACTTAAATCAACCTCTTCTACCTCCTCATCTATAAAGTATGTCTCTAAGGCAGAATATTCACCTCATCCATTAGGAATCCCTACTTTCCCTTGAGTATTTCCCCAAGAAGAAATGGATTTTACCACTTTTCTAGACAACAATCTAGTTGCTCTTCAGTGCTATCTTAACATGTCTTCTCACCATATCTTGGTTTCAACTCCACCTCAGGATCCTCCTTATGGCATACCATCCCACCTTATGCAGGGTATCCCTATAGTTGTGGTCACTACCCAACCTTTGACCACCCAGGCATATTTGTCTACTAACCTCTTTGATGATATGGCTAAGAACCAACCTATCCAACTAACCATTACCCTTACACCTTCCACCCTACTAATGATTCCTCTACCTTGGGGATAACCCAGCCATTAACCCATCATGTCCCACTTGTAGTTGGTATTAAGCATGAAATATACTGAGAGGGGGGTTGAATCAGTATATTATATATCTTATAAAACTTTCCCTTTATCAAATTCCACTTAATCAAACATTCAATATATGCAATAAAACTCAAACAATAAACATCACACAAGATAGAGAGAGACACCAGATATAACGTGGAAACCCAATGTGGGAAAAACCACGGAGAACAATCTCAAGTATATTCATGAGAAAAAACCCATAGGAGTACCATACCCCTTTGCCGAATACCACCCCAGCTACAATTTGTGAGCACCAACCCACAGGAGCTTCAAACCCCTTTGTCGAGCACCAACCCAGCTACTATTCGTGAGCACCAACCCACAGGAGCACCAACCCCTTTGTGTATACCACACACCTATCTCTCAATGTTTTTATCTCAACAAATGATAGATCAATACAACATCTCCTTCCTCTCTCTCACCTTTGCTCTTTTACAAATCATATTCATCTCTCACAATTGCTCTTCTAAGCTAGATATTATAATATCAAATCAACCTCTCACTCTCATATTATAAATGGCTTCTCAAGCCTTTATTTATAGCTTTCCAAATGACCTTTGGCCTTCCCCCTTTGTGACCCTTCAATCCTCATGAAAAATGGCACCAATCTTGGATGACCCTTCATATTCAAACCTTTGAAAAGTCATGTGGTGACCCTTCATGATCAAAAACGTCCTTCACACTTGTGTCCTTATCTTTGGTGACTTTTTGGATTCCTTAAATTGTCCCTTCATGAGAAATTCGCCCTTACTCTTTTGTCTTCACTTGGGGATTCTTGGTATTCCCCAAAATGACTCTTCATGGGAAAATGCATCCCATCCTTCTTTTGTCTTTACCCCATGGCTCTTCGACTTCTCCATGGGCCCTTATTTTGTCTCATATGCAACCAAAAATATATTCGTTAATATTAAATAAATATTAACTCATATTAGCCAAGATATATTTATTACAAACAACATTAAATGCAATGGGGCCTTTATCACCAATAATGTTAAACCTTTGACATCAATGACAATATTTCCAACAGTTGGAGCACCCACCACTAGCATTACCAACCTCCCCTCTGTCAAACCTAACCCATTAGTTAATACCACTTTACCAAGCTTAGGGGTATCTATCCCTTCTATCTCACCACCCATTAGCACGAAGGTCACTGCCTCCTCTCTTGTCACCAACCTGACTACCACCCATACCTAATATATAGGGAATTTTCATTAGTCACCCATTGCACCCAATCCAAGATACATCCCTAACCCACATGGGTATGTACCCACTATCCAATCACCATCATCCACCTACCCTACTCAACCTTTAGCATCCACACTCCAATATGTGTTAGCCTCTATACCACCAAACAATTACCAATATGTTGCCCAACCTCAACCATAATATCAGCCTTACAATCTTTTTGGCACACCAACTCAAACCATCCTAATGAAAATGCTCATGGATAAGATGACCAACCTTGAGTCATCCATTTTAGGGGCTCATAACATCCTATCCTATGATCATATTTGTAATTAACTTATTCAATCTTCTATTCCTATTAGACCTTACCCTCCTCAATGGGAGATTCTAAAATTTACCAAATTTCAAAGCAAGGAGGACCCTAAGCAGCACCTTAGGGCTTTTAGGCACACATGCTACATGATTGCTTAAGATGATGCCCTTCTCCTTCAAACCTTCCCCATGTCTTTATTTGGTCCAGCACTTGACTGGTATAATTCCCTTAGCAAGCATTCCATCTTTTATTTCACCCAACTATCACAAGTCTTCTTGGATCACTTTTCCATTAACATATCCAAGAAGGTCTCTATCACAGACCTCTATTCTATCAAAAAAATTGACGATGAGTCCATTACCAATTTTGTCACCCATTAGATAAGCTTGATCAATCAACTTTCATTTTCCTTACCTCAACCTAAATTTATAGAACTTTTTTCTCGAGCTTGCACCAAACATATATCTTCTACACTGCATGTCCAGAGCTTTAAAACCTTTAATGAGGCTTTTGCCATGGTACGTAAGCTAGAAAATCAGGTCATAGATGAGGGTAAATTGAAGTTACAAAATAAGAACTCTACCTTTAAGACCAATGAAACCTCTTCCTCCAAACCAGGCAACCAAGCTAATATCAAAACCAAGACCAGGGAAACCATAAATGCCATCATCCTTAAAACAACCCTTCCGCCCAATGTCAACCAACAAAATTCTCTCTTTACCTCCAATCCAAATGCAAGGAACCCAAACCAAAACAACCAAAAATAATTCACTCCACTTGGAGAATCCTACACCTCAGTTTTGAGAAGCTACTAAAAGCTAACCTTATACACTTCCACCTATCAGACCTCCCCAAAAATTTGATTCTTCTCATCCAGCACCTGCTTGGTATAATGAGAATGATCTATGTGCTTTTCATTAGGTAATTGGACACAATGTCAGTCGATGTAATACTTTAAAGAATATTGTTTAGAGTATTATCGACAAAGGGGAACTTGTGTTGGATAATCCCAATGCCCCTCAAAACCAATCTCTTGATATCTTTAGGAAATATTTTCCCAACCATGCCCTTATCAAAGCTGAGTACACATAGGTGTAGTGATCTTATAATGCCTACATGATAAACATGGTTCACAATACACCTACCCATGAGTACTCGATCAACCAATCTACCCATTCCTCCCTTGATTCACTTATCAAGGTTATAGATTCACCTTACCCTCCTTTAGATAGCCAAACCAAAGAAGTTCCTTTCTCCTTAGCTACCCTCATAGAAGTTTTGGAATCATCACATACTACCTCAAATAGTACATTTGGGTAAATCAACATTCCTAATTCACCACCTCCACCAACTGCCCAACAAATTGCTACTCATATGGATGTTGTCCCTAAAGGAGGAGCATTCCTACCCACACCTCCTATGGATGAGCCATTTATCTCAACCTTGCTTCCCTCACCTCAAGAGATAAACCAACCTACCAAACATCCTACCCAACCTAAAAATCTATCTATTGCATCCACTACCCATAGATCAGGACCAGTACACAAACCTTTTTCCACATTAGTACAAAAATTGGAATTCACCTTAAAACTAGACATGGATTGAGCCACTTTTTGGAAATAGTTGGGACTTCCCTCCATCAACAAACCTGAACCTTTTATCACACCTATAACCAACCAATCCATCATCTCTCCACCACCTCTTAAACTAATTTAAACCTCCAACAACCCCTTAGCTTCTTAGTCAACCAAAAAATCCACCACCTCACCAACCAAACCTTTCAAAACTCTTGGTTCCTTCCCTACTCAGAGTTTGGTTCACCCATCCTTGAAAGTAGACTTAACTTAACCCAAGCCTATACCTAGATCTCGACCCACACAAACCAAAAGGATGAAAGCACTGAAAGAACACATGACTAAGCCTCTACCTCCCTCTACCTTGCCCTCTTTCTTAGGGCCTCACCCCTCCACTTTGCTTCAAAATCAACCCCCTTTCAAAATATGTTTCCCACTACCATTGATTACACCAGTACATGTATTATCTGATGCATTAGTCCTTCCCAAATCATAACCAATCAGACCACCAAATTCAACCACCTCAACTACCAACATGCCTAGGCCAAGACTGTCCACCCAAACCACCTTACCTAAGTCATCTCTCACCCAACCTATTACCACTCACACACCCATCTTGCCAACCAAAACCATGAGCCCAAAACCTTCCTGACCCCTAGAAAAATACTATACAACCATTCTTTAAATGTTATTATAGACCTCTTGCCTCACATTACCTCCTATCAGACCTTTCAATCCTTTTGGTTTGAAGCCAACCTAGTATAATGACAGTCAAATCTACTCCTATCACAAGACACCTAGGCATGCCACAAAGAATTGAAAAGCTCTCTAGGATATTATCCACCAAATATATGATGAGGATGATCTTTTTTTAGATGACCTTCCATCCATTCCTTCACCACTATACCCAACAACTAGCCACCAACACATTCCTAACCCCCCACTCTCACCTTAAAGTGATGGAGAATATACCCAACCCCCTATTACACCTTCCCCCTCTATCCATACCATTAATGTGGTCACATGATCAGAAAAAAAATATAAATGGAAGGCCAAAGTGCCTATTCCATGGGCATATCCACCAATTCACCCTATACCCAACCAGACCCAAACCTCCACTCTTACATCTAAGCCTAAATTTACTATCTTAGGCACATCGAAGGCTAACCCCTTTGAATCCATTAGGAGAGTCATCCTTAAACAACTCCACCAAACCCCTAATAAAATGAGCCTCTATGAGCTCATTTCCACCTCACCTCACCATCATCATGCCATGATCAAAGATATGAAGGCCATTAAAGTTAGACTGGGGGATTCTTAACCCATAAAGGCCTTCATTGGTGCTCTCCAACTCTCCACCCTTATTACCTTTAAGGACTTAGAGATACCTTATATCCACCTTGAAGAACCAAATCCCCCTCTTTTTATTACAACCCACATCAACCAAACCCCCATCAAACTGGTTATGATCGATGGGGGAGCCAGTATCAACATTATCTCTACCTATGAGCAACTAAAGCTGCCAGACAATGTCATGTCTAAAAATTCAACCACCTTAGATCTTTTAATGACATTATGACCACTACCTTGGGAACCATTATCCTTTATATTCATCTAGGACCTCACATGCTCACCAAACTCTTTTATGTGGTTGAAGGTTAATTCTATTACAATGTTTTTATAGGGAGACCTTGGATCTAGGCTATGGGTTGTGTACCTTCCACCCTCCACTATTACATAAAATTTGAACATGAAGGTAAATTTGTTACCATACAATCTGACCCTATCCCTTTTAGATCATGTAATATGACCTACCAAATTGATGACATTCTTTTCCTCCATCCAAAGTGCTATAAACAACCACCATCAAGCCCTCACCCATGGGAACCAAAGCCACTACTTCTTCCTCTTCCATTGAGGCATTCGCTAGCTCATCTATCCCCATAGACTATATACCCATCACTAACCCTTTGGAACCTACATTCTAACACCTTACCCTTGGAGAATACCATTTGCTCACCCTTGATGCCCTCCTTACTCTCCAAGAGTATGAGAAACTCAACCACCAACTAGGTTATGACCCAAACATTGGAGCCATTACCCCTTTGGGGCCTCTACGCTATTAAACCCACTTTATCTATGGGGGAATTAACAAGTCACTTAACACTACCATCACTCCCTCTCCACCTCAACCATTCACCTCCACCTTCTCTTATTTGGACAACCCAAACGTCACCAAACTATACCTTCATAGATGTTCTTGGAAGGGATTTCGTTTGGGATGATATAAACATGGCCCACATACGTTGACCTTGATTGAGACCTAAAAACCTCACAAGAATCATGGCCTCAACTTCATTCTACCTAATAAGAAGAAAGCCAAACAAACTACCCTTACCATTATTGAAGAAAAAACCCCTTCCTCACCAACACCCCCTCCACCTGTGGGTGAGGATGACATCATCCTACCCAAAAAAAAATTCATCGCCATGATTACCCTCAGTCCCATAACTTATCAAAAGGAAGGGGTATCCATATCCATCCCTTTGACCCATATTGAACTCATGGGAGAAGACTCGCATACCATTAACACTATTCATTGTCAAGATGATGATTCTATTCTCACCTAGTGGTGCACCGAATTCCTCCATCCACAAATCTTTACCTCCAGAAACCTCAACCATGTTTAATGAATCTACCATAGACATTGACATAGGAACTCTATACAATCTCCATATCATCAAACTTGGCCAAAATCTCACCTCTAAGGAACTATAGGACTTATCTACCTTCCTCTAAGAACATAGTATTGCATTCTCCTAGTCATATGCCAACATGCCCAGTATCAACCCAGCCATCACCACCCATAACATTGTAACCAATCATGATTCTAAACCTATCAAACATAAACTTCATCAAATGCACCTTCACATAGCCCTCCTTGTCAAAGAAGAGCTTCAATGCCTCCTTTATGTCAACTTTATTCAACCCATAGATTATCCCCAATGGGTTTTGAACATTGTGTCTATCACTAAAGCCACATAGGTACTCTGTATCTATGTGGACTTTCATGACCTCAAACTCACCTATTCAAAGGATGACTTTCCTATACCTAGCATTAACCAACTTGTTGATCTTATAGTAGGCCATGAAATGTTGTCACTCATGGATGGATTCTTGGGTTATAATCAAATTTTGATTGCCCCTGAGATCAACACAAAATTATCTTTACCACCCCATGGAGGATTTTCTATTATAGAGTCATGCCCTTTGGTCTTAAGAATGTTGGTGCAACCTAAAACATGCCATAACGTATATTTTTCATGACCTTATCCATACAATTGTTTAAGACCATTTGGATAACCTTCTCAAGAAGTCCAAGCTTTGTAAAGACCATTTATCCTTTCTCAATATTATCTTTGAGTGACTTATCCATTATCACATTTGCCTCAATACCAAAAAATGTATTTTTGGGGTCTTATCAGGCAAACTTCTCGGCTTCATCATTTTCCTTCAAGGAATCAAGGTGGATCTAGCCGAAATCAAATCCATCCTCAAGATGTTACCTATAACCAATCTTAAAGAACTCCACATATTTTAGGGGAAACTTCAATCCATTTATTGCTTCATCTCCCAGCTTTCCAATTAGTGTCAACCCTTCCACCACCTCTCAAAAAATGACATCTCTTTCAAGTAGAATGTTGATTGTTAAAAGGCCTTTGATGCACTCAAAGAATATTTACTATCTCCACTTGTCCTTACACATCCTAAATATGGCCAACCTTTCTACCTCTATATCTATGTCATAGACCACTCCCTAGGGGTAATGCTTGCCCATCGGGATGAAAAACACAAGGAGCAAGCCATCTATTACATTAGATGCACACTTATCAACTATGAGACTCGATACATACATACTAAGAAACTATGTTTGGCCCTAGTCTTCATGGCCACAAAACTTTTCCACTACCTTCTTAACCTTAAAACTTCTATCATAACCAATACTGACCCCCTCAAATACATGCATTCCAAACCATACCAAAACTAGCATATGGCTAAGTGGCTCATGTTTTTATCTGAGTTTGACCTTGAGTTCCTCTAGTATAAATCAATGAAGGGATGAGTAATTGTTGACCAACTATTCAAGGCACCCCTAACAAATAATAAACCTCCCCCTTTATAATTTCTAGATGAGTCAATCACAAGTCTATCTCAAGCAGATTTCACCAATCAGGTAACCATGTTTTTTTACGGTTCTAAATGTCTGTGTTGTGGGGGAGCTAGTATCATCCTTGTCCCCCTTATCAGTGAACCACTTCCTTTATCCTTTAAACTCAAATTTGAATGCATAAACAATGTGGTCGAGTATGAAGCCCTAGTAATAGGTCTCTAGACTGCCCTAACCTTAAGAGTTAGAACAATCAATATCTTTGGAGTCTCCTAGCTTGTGGTCAACCAAGTCAATGGAATTTACTAGTATAAGAATGAAATGATACAACTGTATAGACAACTCATCATATAAATCTTATCCTCATTCAAACATTACCATATCCAAACCACCCCTCAGTCTACCAACAAGTTTGTTGATATCGTGGCTTCTCTTGCCTCTCAAATCCTATCAACATCCTCAAACTCTAAACTATAAATCATTGTCCATCACCTCACTAAACCTTCCTACACCAAATCAAACACTCCAACCATCTTTAGTGTGGAGGAAATTCTACCTGATCTTTGGTATCAACAAACATTTGACTACCTTCACTTTGGCGTAGTTCCCTCTGGCCTCTCTAAGAATGCCAATCGAGCATTTGTTCAAAGCACCTCTTGTTATACCATTATGGGAGGAATTATTTACAAATGAGGCTTGGATGGCCTTATATTCCATTGCCTCCATGGTCTAGAAACCTCTCATGCCATCAAAGAGACATATGATGGTATCTGTGGGGGTCACTTTAGTAGCCTCATTATGGCCAACCATATCCTTCACCTAGGCTATTACTGGCCTACCCTTAACCAAGATTGTTGTGATTATGTGAAAAATTGTGTCAAATGTCAACAACATGCTAATTTACATCATGCACCTAACAATAGTCTTCATTTTTATGCAAAATTTTAGCCTTTTTCACAATGGGGTCTAGACCTTATTGATGAAATCAACCCCCACTCTTCACAATGACATCATTCTATCATTACCGTAATTGAATATTTTACCAAATGGGTGGAGGCTATTCCCTTGTCTCAACAAAAGTTGAAAATATTATCAAATTCATCACCCACCATATCATCTACCATTTTGTTGTTCCCCATAAGATCATCACCGATAATGAAAAATCATTAAAAAACAAATAATTTTAGGGCCTTTATGACATATTTAGTATTAATCTTATATTTTCATCACCTTATCACCCATAAGCAAATGGACAAGCTGAAGCCTCTAACAAAACCCTTAATAACATGCTTACCAAAATGGTCAATGCCTTAGGTTAGGATTAAAACTTGCACATCCCCTTCACCCTATGGGCATATCATACTAACATCTAAACCCCTACTGGTGCTATACCCTTTACTCTCATCTCTGAAGCTAAGGCTATCTTGCCTCTTGAAATCCAAATACTTTCTCTTCACATATCTTTGTGGGACCTCATTTCAGAAGAAGATTTTAATCAGGAACATTTAGCCCAACTAAGCCACTTGACGAGCGTTGTTTAGCCACTCTTTCCCATCTTCATGTCTATCAAGAGAAAATTAAACGAGCCTATAACAAACACCTAAAAGTCCAATAATTTAGCATTAGATATCTTGTCCTCAAGGAAAACCAACATGTCACTAATATGGAGAAAAGAAAAAGGGGCAAATTTGCTTTCAATTGGCTTGGACCCTACATCATTACCTATAAGTATGGATCAAGAGATTATCAGTTATCCTCTCTCAAAGTAAAACTAAAACCTGATCCTCTCAATGCTTCGCATCTACATCCCTTTTATTATTAGATAGGGATCATAATCATCATTTGTCTAACTTGAGCTCATCCCTTACAACCACATTCATTTCTCTCTTTTTAAGGGCAATTGACTCAAACTAAATCATGTGATTATCCATCACAATTATATCCTAATCTTGAACTATGGATACCACGGCTTTATCCATGGCATGATTCTCATAGTACTTCCCATATCTTTTGAGATCATTTCCTATGGTCATTGTCATCTATACCTCTCTTTCACCTATTGAACCTTCATCTCAGCTTAATTTTGCCTTCATAAAGGTAATCTATTGAGCATGTATGAGAAATTATATGTCAAACAAAATAAAATAAAAGCAAAAATCAATATCATAATAGCAAAAGTAAATCATGGGTCATCCTTAGCATCCATAGACTACTCCCTTGAAGGATAACTATTGAAAACTTATTATGAAATTGCAAAATGTAAGGTGGGCTGATCCCTTGAAGGACAACTATCAAAATCATTTGAACTAACCATATAAATTTAGACCACTCCCTCTAAGGATGGTTGAGTAAAGCATTAGCCACTACTAGCAATTTTTTAGAAGCTTCCTACATCGATAAGCTTTCCTTGACCCTCAAGTAAAATCAAAAAGTAAAATTAAAACAAAAGCAAAGTAAGAGCAACAAAATTTTGAAATCCATAATTGGTTTTCATAACATTAATCTTATAAAGACATAATTGGATCTCCTTAGTAGACTTCCCACATCGACCAGTCTACACTTTATAGATAGACATAGACTTGTTTATACTACCTCTTTGGACACCTATAGAAAATTCATACTAGTCTCACTAATGGTTCCAGTTTCACCCATTCTCCCTCCACATATCATATACATAGGACTATGAACTTACCTAACACAATGTTATCAGGATCCCTATCTATCAACCTAAGCATGCTAATGCGAAGCATCTAAAAGGCTTATTTTCACTAAGCCAATCCAATTTTGGGTTTCATGTCAGTCTTTACCAATAAAAATGCATCATGTTCTTTTTCTTATCTCTTATTAGTTTTTGTAAGCCTATCACTACGAACATGAAAAATACACATCACATAAAAATCATGTACATCACTAGCTTTGTCAACAAGTGATGACATTTATCTATCAATGAGACAAACACAATGTAAACATATCATAGCATACCATCAATCATGTCATAAACCATAAGCATGTCATTATACAATCACAAGCATCAACCAAATCAATGAGCAGAATATCATAGCATATACCATTCACCATTCAATCCATATAACCATAAACATGAGCCCTAACATGTATCCATGACATATCCTATCATAACCATGAGCATAATTAAAACATCATAATTCAATTTTCTAAACATCACGTGCCTAAATTACTAAGTCAAATAACCATAACCATGAGAATCCATGACCATAAATCACAAACATGAACATCACATAAAACATCAAATATCATATATCATATACATCAAATAGTCAAAAATAATACAAGTAGTAATGTAAAAAACTCTCTCTCAATAAAATATACATCTCGTTACATCATCATGTAGGTTGGTATCAAATTAATGTACCAAAATCACATAATCATGGGCCCTCATTAGCCCTAGCTAGCTATATACCACTACCACTAGCCCCATCTAGTCTTGTTCCTATACTTGTACCTAGTGGTGGTCCCCCTAAATCCACTACCTATCCAACAGTGGCTTCCCACTAGCCTGGAGTAGCTACTATCATCCCACTAATCAAACTATATGTATACTCTACATATCTCATGGCCTAGGGTAACTGATCTAGCACCATGGCCTTATAATATCTAAACTCCTATACAGTGGCTAAGTAGCATGCTCTGGGCACTAAATTGGGTGCTCTTGTATTTGTTCCTATCCCTATAAGGGATTCCCTCATGACATCTCACTTGCTTGTAACCATGGCAAGGGAAGTCTGTGCTTGATCTCTCTCAGCTCTCAAAGACTGTACCTACCCCTATAGGGTGGCCACCTATCCCTATAATGTATCCACCCATCCCTATAAACTAATAACCTAGGCCTATGATATGGTAAGTGTTGCTACTACCTATCCATCTCCTTATACCTAAGTTGGTGCCTGGGCTAGAACTATATCCATGGGCTATTAACCCCCATCACCCCATTTGAAGTCTGTTGTAGCATACCTACTACCCTAGTACCAGGCTATGTAACCATTATCAATGCATGCATCATCAATAAGATCCCTCACTAATAACTCAAAATTAGGCATAACCTCTTATGGATGGGGTGCAAGTAACATAAACTCTACCTCCTCTCTCCTGTACCTAGGAAAATCAAGTGGGATCCCCTGAATAATTTCTAACTATCTTCACACATGATCAAATGGGATAAGCTTATCCTCACCCTCCCTATGGCCATATATCCACTACCAGCTCTACAAACATAAGGTGTGATATTTGAGCCCTGCCTACTATGGCCACCCAATATAGGGCCTTCATATCACATCCCCAACTACCAGGCCATCTAATGCCCTTCAAAATCACTTGATGTCTCTGTCTCCTCCACCTACCCCTATCATAGCTCTACCTCTCCTCCATCATAGGAAGCCCACTATATAATCCATTAATAAATAACCCTCTATAAGCAATCCCAAGGGCCTCAGTACTTGAATGTGCTCAAAGGCCCAGTAGTGAAGAACAAAGTTGACACTAGTCTCATACTACCTATGGTATCTAAAACCCAAGAGCTCCTAGTATATTTATATTAATAAAATTAGGGCCCAGCTAAATATAGTCCTCCCTAATAACATCTCAACTAACACACCTAATAAATCCATAGGAAATCACCCCCTGACTAAGTTAGGTAACACAAAGGCCATCATCATCATGATCAAGCATTTATCTGTTGAAGCCATCTGGTATAATGGTTTGTAGCTGAACCCACCTACATGGTACCATGCTTGACCATGATCATCACCATAGATCATCTTCATCATGTCCTCTACCTCTTCGCCCTCTATTTGATACACTACTTATCCTCAAATTGGTAAACACATGATCCTATGCACATCCTTTGATAAGATGATCTCTCTAGTCGATAGCCAAAACATGTTCATCACAGGGTCCCATCTCTCAATGAGTGTGATGATCATCACAGGGTCTCATAGTAGATGTTGATAATGTCACATCACACCTAATCCCACATCCTCCATAATAGCATATAACACTATATTTTTGTGTTTCACCTAACACTAAGTACTAACTTTTAACCTATCCTTACCCTGCCCCATTTCTATCTTACCCCATCCCCCTAGCCTAGCTACCTACCTACCCTAGCTAAACAAACCCATAACACTCACCTACCAATCCAACTAACTCCCCAAATAGTTTACACATTTAGCTTAACCACATAATATAAAGACCAACCTCACAAATTCTAGCATTCAATAAGCCTACACTCATACCCTTGACCATTGATAGTTCCTTAACCATCACTGGTTACCTAGGGATGGTTATCCCCTTAGGTTTGAATGATGATGGTAAATTTGAGCCATCATCGGTCACTATCTCTACCCTAGTGGTGGAGACTTGAACCCTAAACCTCCTACTCAAACCTCAACCAAACATCTAAACATTCTCAAATAAAACATAATACACACTAACAACCCACCCCCAACCCCATTTGCAAATCAAAAGCTTCCCTAAGCCTAATTTTCCCCAATTTTATTCTCACACAAAACCCACCCAAAACCCCACCTATGACTTCCACAGCAAGCCTCAAATAGCACAACCCCTAACAAAACTTAACACCTACCCTAACTAGCAATATAATCACATCCCCTACCTCATTTTGGGAGCATTGTCATGACTACAAGCCTTGTCTAACCTCTCTGCCATGTCCTCAACCTACCTCCATCCTCTCAATCCTCACTCACCAAGTGCACCACTAGCTTGCTTCCACCTCAGCAACCCTTGGCCCACCATATGCAAAAATTGACATAATTCACCAAAGCAAAAAAACAAAAGTCCAAATGAGTGAAAATGACACAATTTACTTTTACCCTAACATATTTTAGGGTTTTACCCTGACCATCATCAATCAAGATAACTAGCATCGATCAACCCTTGGAGCATTTCCCTAACCATCACTGATTAGGGTCCCCACCTCACTTATTTAGCACTTACCAACAACCAACCTAGTTGCTTAGTCATATCTTTCCCACATGGGAAGAACTACATTTGGCCTAAAGTTTTGTTGGATATTGCATCTATGTAACTATGTAGGCAACATCCATGTACCTTGTGCACATGGAGTTAGCTCAACCATGACCACCAACCTTGCATTCTCATCACCTCATTGTTGGTCTATTTTAACCCATCTAACACACAATTTTGCAACACTATTGCCTAGTCTTTTGACTACAATGACAACATTGCCATGTTGACCTTTTATATTTTGTGCCACCTCATGCACACTGACCCACTTATGTCTCAATGAGAGCACTTCCTACCTCAAATACCCATGATACTTGACCCATTTGTGTTTTCCCTGGGAGCACTTCCTACCTCAGATACCCACCAAAAACATAACAATCACTTAGGAGACTTATATTTATGAGTGTTCTCAGTCACCATGCCTTTAGGTAGTCACGCGGTTCACTTTTCACTTATTCTCTTTTATATTAACCCTTACTTTTTTACCAATGTTGGTAATTTTAGACTTTTACATGATCTTGACTATCTCACCATTTTGTCATATTTTGTGTGTAAGTTTGTGTCTCACATTCCCAACCCTTCTTTTCATCACCTACCTCATGACCTACCATCTACCTATTATCAAACCTATACCCTCCTATGTTTCACCTTACCGTCTCCTAGTTTGAGGGGGGAACACCTCCTCCTACTCTCAGGCCAAGCAGATCTAGAGTCAATCTCCATTTTTGTTTTTTTACTTGTTTATGCAAGCCACATAATAAAAAGAGGAAAAATGTAGACACTAGAAAACCAGACACATGGTCCTAATCATCACAATACCTTTGGTTTCCCTTAATCCTATGTCAACTACACTTATAAGTTTGACAAACCTACCTAGCCTAACCTACTTACTTAATCCAGAGTCAAGTTAGTCATTTGTCTAGGTTAACTAACCTTTTCACCCATTTTAACCTATCTTTTCCCCAAGTCTTTGATTGATGATGGTCACCCTAATCGGTGATGGTTTGGTTGGATAGCCTAGATGCATCATGTAACCTACATGCAAACCACCACCTTACTTTTCTAAATATGGTAGTCTAAATCTGGTTTCAATCCCTTTGCATGGATGACTTATATTTATAAGCCTTCTTCAAGTCTAGTTTAGACAACCACTTCCACCTCTTTCTTGTGCCTATAAGAGAGAGAGGTGTGGGAGGTCAAACTATCTACAATTGTTACCAAGAGCTCTTTGTATTCAGAATCTCTTTTTACAAGTCAATAGATCAATCCACATTATTAAATGCTATCATCTATCACATAGGGAGCCTACTTGCCATCGACTCTCCACAAAGCTCCCAAGTACCGTTATGCTGTCAGAATCAACCTAAATTCCACCAATAGGTAAATATACATTAACCACCCACCAACTAATTTTTGGTAAGATAAGTATTCATTTTCTTGTATTATTTACCAGGTTTTAATTCCAAGCCTAAACTATCTCCTATAATCCACTTCCCATATCCCATAAATCAACAAACCTAGACCCTAGTTTCACTTCCTAATTCACTGATAAGAAATTGAGGATGGTTACCTAATCGGTGATGATTATCCTCAATCGGTGACTTTCACCTAACTGACAATGTTAACATTTATTGGTGATGGTTGCATGACTAGTGATAGTCACCTATGGTACCAAAAACTAAAAAGCTAATTTAACCCCCTTTCACCTAACCAAATTCACTTTTATGTGTCCCTACCTGTTCATAAGCCCCTTTCTAATTTTTTTAGCCATACTGTGACTTGTTAGCACTAGTACTAATCAATTTATCACTAATTATATCATTTCTAGTCTCTTTTCTAAATAAGCTTTTCTTGTATTCGATCTTAGTCATCTTTTGTTATTGATTTAAGTATATTCTTTCTAGTTTTATTAACTTGATTGTTTAAAATAGGTGGATTAATAACCCTTAAGGAAGCTCTCACTTTTGATATCTAGCTCTTTTTAGGAAATCCACCCAATTATCTGTCTAAAAAATAAGTTTGCTTCAGTGCTTTCTTATCTACAGACCATCCTCCCAAGCCAGAGAGGAGCTCTCACAATCTTATGATTCAACATGCACACAAACAAATAGGTATTCCTGCCACAACCCATATTGAGTTTATTTTCTCTCTTTCTTTAGAACTTAAGTGAAAATTTACATGAAATATGGGTGTTAGTTTAATTTTTTATTTTATTTAATGGTTTTTTCCTACACATATTTTTTATCTTTTTTAGGTGTTATTTAGGTCATTAGGGAAAATAACCTCACATTCATGAGGATGTGTGAACATGTCTATCTTCCACATATATATGTACCTTTACTAAAGACATTTTAGCTAATGAATCTTTTTTTATTTCTCATGTTTGATTTCACTTCTACATCAAGTATCTCTTCTACATAATGTTTTTCATATTACAAATATTTTTGCTTCGTGTTCACTTAGATATTTATCCTCAATTGTGGCCTAATCCAGTAATATGAAGTTATATAAATTATCATATGACTTAATAAAATATTATGCTAGCCATAACTCGACCATACATATCCCAAAACATGTTATAGGTTAAGGGTGTAACACCATCGTTGAGATATAAAAGGTTATCCCAAATGAACATCTTCATAGGAATGTATTTAATCACCTTCCTAAGGATGGACAGACTATAAGTTCCCTATTAAGACTCCTTTTTATTGGCATACACTATGGCTTTGTTATCATTTACTTTCTCCTTAGCACATTCTATGAGATTCTCTAAATACTCATTGGAAGGTTCAATCTTCCTCATAAATTTGGTGCAGAAGGTTCACTATAATTTTGAAATCTATCATTAAACCCAAGTAGATGCATTTTATTTGGTGCATACTTCACCAAGCCCTATCTATGGGAAATAATCTTATTCATTAAGGGGATATTAATCTTTAATTCCCTTTTTGCCAACATCTTGAGTCTCTTAAGCATCTATTTTAGTTTTAAAAGCATGCCCAATCAACCTAGAAATGGATTCACACCCTCTTTCAACCATTTCATCTAGAAAACATTTCCTATAAAATGGTGATCTTAGAGGATTCAACTATGATACTTGCATAGTACAACCAAATATGGCACATTTTTCATTCTAAAATTCATTTTCAGCTATGGAAAGAAATGAATAATTCTATTTTTTACCATTTATCTCTTGATGGTTTTTTTTATGTTACTAATAAATATAAAATCATATCTACTATACTGTTATATATACAAATACAAGCTAAGAATGCTATTTTGGAGGTTGAACACCTTCAGTCTGTTGGACGATTGGGGGATTATTTATGTATATTTATCTAGGTCCCTCTAGATTCTCCCCACCAATGGTCTCATTCTCAAGGTCATGAGTATAAACTCATGGATTGTATCATCCATGAAACATGCATCAAAATCCTTCACTACAAATAATCATAGCTCTCATGATGGCAAGTTTTTGTTTATCGACACTAATGAATGGATGGCTCAGTAGTAAGGGAAATTACCCTATTTGGCATTAGTACTTTCCTCATTCAAACAAGTTCAAAATGATGATAAAAATAAAGATAAAGATAATTGTGGTTGGTAATATGTACCTGGTATATCTGACTCATCTGTTGGTGATGGCTAGGGTGACAAGTCAAATGATTATTTGCCTCTGCCATCTACTTTGATTTATCTTTGGCCTATTGTTTTTGGAACTTGGTATTTGGCTACCTAATGGAATATTTATCTTGTTTCACATTATGTTAAAAATAAAAATTAATATCCCTTTTTCACTTTATTTTAAGTTAATTAATATTACTTATCACTCTCTTGATCCATGTGAATGATATAATGTTTTCTCTATGAGTGTGACTCCATTCCATTCACTTTTTTAGTATGGATAACATTATATACTCATGTATTATATTATTATATAACTCTTTCCAATCAAAAAAATACCCACAATTTTTCATGTGGGTTTAAGGACACTAAAAATCTCTAATATAGATGATAGAAATACCAAGATGATTAGAGTTGGAAAAATAAATTGCACAATCTATAAACCGTAAATAATTATGTAAGGAACAATACCATTAGTAACAAGAATTAAATTAGAGTATCTCTAATGAAAATAAGACAAACTATAAAATGATAACCATGCAAATGTATAATATTAATAATAGCAAGAATAAAATTTGAGGAACTCTAATCAGTATAATAAAAATACCAAGAGGATGTAGTTGGAAAACTAAATTCAAAAAACTATAAAATGTATGAACTATTAAAATAGTAATCTTAAGTTAAGGGTCTCTACTATAAATAAAATAAACACCAAGAGGATGGATATGGACAATTAAATTTTGAAAACCATAAAATTTTCATAACTCTATAAGGTGAAATACCACTAATAAAAATAACTAAATTGGAAGATATTTATCATAGGCCTAAGGAATTAGCAGGTCTTGGCCTACTTAATGTCAAACTCCAAGGCTCTACTCTCTATTTCAAATGGATAATTCATGTCCTTAAAGGACATGATTCTTGAAAGATCTTGATTTGGCATTACATCTCTCAAGGCAATTCTTATGGAAAAAAAATATGGAAAGTTCTTGGTATTTTGTCTCTTATACTTAAGTTCTAGTCAAAATTGTGGTAACCTTTGTACCCCAAGATGGTTTAAATTTTGGGTTGTCTATAAACTCTCACTCCCTATGATGGTATCCAATTCTCTCTTATGATGGTGTTCCCTTTTCCATTGTTTAAGGGGTCAGAAGTCTCAGACTTTTTTAAAAATAAATTAAAGTCATATCATAATTGTTTTTAAATGATCTTGAGATTGGGTTCCCTAGCCCATCATTCATGACCAATTTTATCTTATTAATAGTGATCTTTCCTCCATCATTGAGATACAAAGTACTATTCCATATGAACATCTTCATAATATTGGGTTTGAATCACCCTCTAGGTCATAGATAGATTGAAATTGGCCTATTGAGACTATTTTCATTGGTATAATCCTCTATTTGGTTATTAATTACTTTCTCCTCAGTTAATTCTAGGGGAGCCTCTAACTGCTCACTAAAAGTTTCATTTTTATGGAGTAATTTTGGGCAAAAAGATCACCAAACTTTTGAAAGTTGTCATTGAACCCAAACAAGGGACATTTTATTTAGTGCAACCTCACCAATCACTCCCTATAGGAAACATGTTTCTTCACTTAGGGGTTGTTAATATTTTATACCCTTCATGCCAATACCCTAAGTCTCTCATGCATCTCTTATAGGTTTGTAAGCAATCCTAATCAACATGGAAATGGATACACACCCCCTTTCAACCATTTCATCTAGAATTATTTTCTTGGAAATGGTGCACTTAGGGGATTCAGTAATGATACCTTCATGATACAAATAAATATGGCACATTTTTCATTTTGAAATTATTTTTCAATTATGAAAAAAATAATGATTATATTTTTAAACTATTTATCTCTTTAATGTTGTTCTTATATTACTAATAAAGTGAAAGTGATAGATAATGTAATGCTACAAATGCAAGTGTAAACTAAGAAGGTTCATCTAGAGATTAATCACCTTGTCCATGTTGAAGTATTGAATAAATGTTCCATGTGTAGTCAACCAAGTCCCTCTAGGTTCCACATGCTAATAGTCTCCTCCTCAAGATCATGGATATGGATCTCATGGCAAGCACTATTCAAAAAGTAGGTGATGAAGTCCTTCACTATATTCACAACATCCTTCATCTATTCATAGCTCTCATGGTGGATATGGTGGTGATCTACATTCCCTAATGCTAGTGGATGGTTGTCTCAGCAGCAATAAAAGATCCCTCATATGGGATTAAAATTTTCCATATCCATACAATATCCAAAGGATGATGCCAAAAAAGATAAAGATAATGACAAGGGACAGTTAGTACCTTATATAATAGTTTCACCCACTTGTGATGCCTAGGTGACATTCAAAATGATCTTCCTCCTCCACCATTTGCTTTGAGTGCTCTTGTGGATTAATGTTTTTATGATTTGGCATTCAGTTCCATGATTTTATATTTATCTTGTTGCATGTTGTGTTATAATTTTTTTAATTTAAAGGGTATTTAATATCCCTTTTTCATTTTATTTTAACTTGATTTAAATATGTGTTTCATCATATTGATCCATAGGATCAATATGATGTCTCTAGGAGTGTGTTTCCATTTCAATCACATTTTTGTACAATTGGAATTATATGCTCTTGTTTTATATTATGAGATAATGTTTTCCACTTAAGGAAAAACCCATGATTTTGCATGTGGGTCTATGAGATGCTCAAAATATATAATACATATAATATAAATACCAAGATGGTTAGAGTTGGACAAATAAATTGGATAAACCATAAAATGGCTATAACTATGAAAGCAATAATATCATTAATAAAAAAAAGTAAATTGGAGTATCTATAATGAAGAAAAGAGAAATGTACAAATAGAATAGAGTTGGATAAAAATTTGGACAAACTATAAAGTGGAAACCATGCAAGGTACAATATTGTTAATAACAAAAACTAGATTTGAGGATCTTTAATGAGTTTTGAGGATATTTGATGAGTATAACTAAAATACCAAGAGGATCGATTTGAAAAACTAAATTGGTCAAACCATAAATAGCTAAGACAAATACTAGGAGGACCCATAATAAATAATAGACAATCCATGGAGTTATAACTATACAAGGTGCCATACCACTAATATAAAGATCTAAATTGTATACTTCGAGGATGGAGTTGAATAACTAAATTGGACAAACCATAAAATGTGTAAAACTATGCAAGGATAAATTCCACTAATAACAGAAACCAAATTGGAGTAACTCTCCAACCAATAAGATAAACACCAAAAGAGTGAGATGAATAACTAAATTGGAGGGGTAGTACAATAGCAATAAATATGCAAAGCTCAATATTATTAGATTTGTTGAGAATGATGCCAATGTTGACACTTGATATTTGATGTTAGAATTAGATTTATTATTATTTTATTAGTTTATGGGGGTAATTTAATTTAGTTGTTTTGTTACACCATTAACCTAAGGCATGTATGGGGATATATTTTTGGCATGTTTTTGTCATTGATGTCAAATATTGTATCATGTAAAGTCACAATGGTCATTGATGTCAAAGTTTTGTCTGGTCAAGTGCTTAAGCATGATAGTGGAATAAAGAGAGAGTGTTCTCAGGTCAAAGGTAATTATTGATCAAGATTTATGTTTTCATGAATGTTGTGAGAATGGAAGGTACAAATCATGTAAGGGTAATCCATGTGAAGGAATCATAGTTAAATTAATGAATAAAGGTCATGACATGGAAGGAATAGGTCAAGGTGTCAAGTGCATTGGAAGCTTGAGCCTAGTCATAACATGGTGAAGGTAAGAGTTGGTGGCATAATGAGGTGAGTGATTTTAGGCATGTGATAGGTTTATAAGGTTGTGTGAGAATGATAATAAGGTTTATAATCATCTATGAGATTATTAGGGTGAGCCTACAGGGGTAGGACCTTCAAAACATGTCTGCACCTAGACCCTACTTGGCCTAATGAGGCATGAAGATCAGTTTTCAAGGAAAGTATGCATATGTGAGAATGGATAGAAGTAATATATGTTTTTTTAATCATGTTAAAAAAATTTAAGGCCATGGTTTAAAGATAATTACAATAAACATTATTTTAAGCCTTCTTGAATATATGAACAAGACCTGAGAGGAAATTTTGGATGTTCATTGGCATGTGTAACCTCTACATGGGAATATAATCTATTAATGATATATGGGGAAGGTTCTTAAATAATATCTTTATCAATTGGTTTTATATTTAAGGGGAAGTCCTTTATGAACAATTGTTAACACTAAAACCTATGTTAAACCTCCCTAAAACCTTGATAAGGGCCCAATGTGAAATATCTTGTTCAAAATAAACTAGAATAGTCTCAAATGACTATAAAAATTATTGTATCATGTATTCAAATTTCCAAATTACCTCCATGTGGTGGTAGTTAGTCAAATGAGATAAAATGTACAGATGTAGGCTTATTTATGAAGAATTTATTGTAGCAGTCAAAATTTGCATTGGTAAAGAAAAGAAAATGGATGGAAGAAGGAGATAGATACTCATACTACATTACCATTAAGGTTAATAGATAGGTTCCATCCTTATAATTTTCTAAACTGGTCTTCCAAGTTAGCTAGTCGCTAATAAGCCTAATGGTGTAAATAGTGTGAAACCCAAGCAGTAGTGAGAAGATGAATTGGAGTGTGATTTCATAATACAATGATGAAACCAAGTGAATGGGTATGTTTTTAAGTAATTTTAAAACATTTTAATTTTTTTAATAATATTTGGATGTCATGTGTGTGTTGAAAAATTTACTCAAAAAATGACTAGTCTAGTTCAGATAAGACTGTGAAACATGAGGTCAAGAAATTGGTCTGCAAGACCGACATTTGTCATTAGACCATGTGATTTTTCCATTTGAGGATATATTTAGGATATATAAAAACCATTTACATACATAATGAGTCATTTAAATTGTTTACACGTATTTTGGAGGTCTAAGTCACCATGATTGGTCCTTAAGGTAAACTAGTAATTCTGAGTGAGTGAGTTGAAAAAATGTTATTGAGCCTTTATGCTCTAAGTGAAAGTGTCAAATGCATTTGTTAATTACCATAATTTCATGTATAATCTATATATGTAATTATTTTATCATTTTTTAGTGTCTTAAGTGTGTTTGAGCTTCAGTACTGAAAGGTAGACTTTTTGGTGTACACAGGCGTAATAGGACTGAGTACTATTAAGGGGTTTTATGAAGGAGTTGGATATAAAAGGTGTTATGGATCTTATATTATGTTTGGTAAGGTCTATTTGAGTTTTTTTTTTAAATTATTTTAATGTTTATATGGGTATAATTCTTTTCAAGGGATCAAATGGTAACATGTTGATAAGAAGGCATAATGCAATTAGGTCTCCATGAGACCTAAAAGTGAAATAGGTCTAATTGAGTTATGACAAAACAAAAGGGAATAAATGTTCATTTTAATAATGTGTATGAGATTTCCTAATACTTATTATATTTCTCACCTAATACGTTAATGGTATGTGTCTGACCAAGAGGTATATGAACAAGAGATGAGTATATATATACAATGCATTTTTAGGCCTATTTGAATATGCTTAGAGGAAACAAATGGATTGAAAAATAAATGACCCTAAGGAGGTTAGGTAACATGTTTTAAACCCTAATAAAATAGTATATAATCATTTCATTATGATCATACATGTATTCTATAGTTTAATATCAAGGTCATATGATCTATTTGGTCTTGAAGAGGTCTAGTTGAGCAAAGAAGCCTAGAAGCAATTTTGAGAGAGATCAAGTGGATAAGAGTTGAAGGAATGATCATTGTTTATTGAGAGGATATTAAAATTACATAATATATGTATTCCTAATGTATGATAATGGATAGATAAGATAGAGATCTGAGTGGAAGAGTAGAATAAATAAGTGTGATTGATTGAGTTAATGCATGGTCAAAAAGGGAGTTAAAGCTTTGGCACTTGCATAATTGGTATTGGATAAGTTGGTTCTTAGTCAAGAGGTATTTGGATCCACCTTGTAGGTTTTCACTTGCATAAGTGTCCTTGATTGTGTTGGTTCTTAGTCATAGGGGTTTTTAGCCTTCTAATAAGTAGATGCTTGCTAAAGTCAAGTGGGTGCTTGATAAATTTTTGGTTGGTGCTCCATGTTGGTTTGGTGATCCATGTTGGATTTGTGATTAAATAAATTTGATACATTGTATTATAAGATAGTTTGTCTAATATTTTTTTTAGTAGGTTTTATTCCCCATGAGGTTTTTGCATGTATGTGTTGTGTTATCTTCTTTCATGCTCATGTGATTGATTATTAATGCATTGATAGATCATTGTGTTGATTTCATAGTTCATAGATGAGTGGATGTAATTGATTCTAATTTTTGAAGACTGATTTCCCCCCCTCAATAATTGTGCCTCTAAAAATTGGTATCATAGCATGGTCCTTTGAAGCAAGCTTAACTGCTTGAAAGTGATCCTAAGAAGCACAAGATGTCTAATGATCAAGAAGAAGGAAACATGTATGATGAAGAAGTTTAATATGATAGTGAAGAGGGAGAAGTTGAAGTAGACCTTGAAGCTGAGCTCATAAGTGCCCTAGATGATTTCAAGCATCAAAAGAATATGAAGCATGAGTAAGATCTATGGTTAATGATCTTAAGGAATAGATATGTACCTTGAAGAGTGACATGGTCAAAGAAGCCAAAAGGGATGAGAATACCATCAAGTATCTTAGGAATAAATTAGAAGGTGTTAATACAAAGTTTATATCAAAATAAGTTGAGTATGATCAGTTGAAGATAGAGCTATATTCCTTGAAGGTTGAGCATGAACAACTCATAGACAAGATGAGAAAGTTTGAGGAAGAACGTGAGAAGTCAGAACAAGTCAAGAGTACCATCATGAAAGTCAACATGAAGAGACCAATCAGGCATCCCAATGTAATGAGGGATGAGTTATCATGGGATGATGGTAAAATGAATAATGAGTCAAGAGGTAAGTATAGTAATATTATTTGCTATAGTTGTCATAATATGGGACACATTTCAATATTTTGTCCTAATAGAGTTAGAATACCCTCAAGACTTAATAAGGTATATGGAGATCCTAGAGTGCATGAAAAGGGTCAAACATTGGTATAGAATCCAAATAAAGTTAGGACTGATCATATTGAGGCCAAGATTTAAAATGGATTATTTGTTGAGGAGAAAAAGACTAAAGGAGAGGAATATATGATTAGCTTAGATTGCCTTTCACATTCAAGATGAAGGAATTAAATGTTATATAGATAGTGGTTTCTCAATCCACATGATAGGAGACAAAAACAAGTTCATCTCATTGAAGAAGAATACTATAGTAACAGTGATACTTGAAGATAACACAACTACCAATATAGATGGTAAGGGTATCTTGAGTTTGTAAAATTAGAAGACCAAGACAAAGAATGTGTTGTAGGTGGAAGGTTTGAAACATAACCTAATTAGTGTAAGTCAAATTTGCAACCAAAGACACACACTAACATTTCATGATAGAGGGTATGAGATAAGGAGAGCCAAATTAGTAAGGCTAATTACCAATGCTAAAAGGACTAAGAACAATATATATGTCTTGAATGAGATCAAGAAGGAGAGATTCTTTATGATAAAGATGGATGAAATTTAGATATGATACAAAAGGCTAAGTCACCTAAAATTTGACAATCTAGTCAAGTTAATCACTTAGAATTCTGTGAAGAACATGCCTAAGATCACCAAACCTAAAAACATACTTTACAAGGCATGTCAACATGGTAAGAAAACTAAAATAAGATTTAATTCCAAAGAGTACTCTACTATAATAATTTTATAGTTAATGCACACTGATCTTTTTGAGCCTACAAAAATCCAAAGCATTCAAGGAAATAACTACTTCATGTTACTCATAGATGACTACATAAGAATAACTTGGGTAACATTCTTGAAAGAAAAGTCAAAAGCTCTTGATATGTTCAATGCATTCAAGGTTCTCGTTGAGAATGAGAATAATGGGAAGATCAAGTGCTTGAGATCTGACAGAGGAGGAGAGTTTCGGTTTAAAGAGTTTGATGACTTTTGTGAGGTTCATGAGATAGGGAGATAGTTCTCAGCAATTAGGACACCTTAATAAAATATAATAGTGGAAATAAAGAATAGGATAGTTCAAGCAATGGAAATAACTATGCTAATTGAGTCTAGATTATCTAATAGATACTAAATAGAGTTAGTAAACATTGAAATCTACATTTTGAATAGAGGACATATAAGGGCTAATGGAAATAAGACTCCTTATGAACTGTGGAAAGGCAAACCTGCTAATGTGGAACACTTTAGAGTGTTTGGGAGCAAATGTTTCATCAAAAGAGATGAGTAAGACTTAGGTAATTTTGATTTCAAGTTTGATGAAGGTATATTTTATGGATACTCATCAATAATCTCATCTTATAGATGCTATAACAAAAGGTTGTATAAAATAGTAAAAAGCACCAATGTGAATATTGATGAGACAAGGAAATCACATTCATAGTCAAAGGATATATCAGAGAATCTGGAATTCAAGAATGAAGAGAAAACAATGGAGTTTTATGAAGAAGAAAAAGTTGAGGAAAGACAAGACTCAAAAGGTCCCTCAAGACGGATTCAAAGAGATCATCATGAATCACAAATCATTGGTAATAAGGATGTAGGTATGAAAACCAAAAGAAGATTGGTAAGTAACCTAAAATAAGATAATGTTACTCTATTATCTAAGATTGGACCTAAGAACCTTGTATAAGCAAGCAAAGACAAGTTTTGGATAGGTTTTATGAATGAGGAGTTAGATAAAATAGAGAATAATGAGACTTGGGAACTAGTTCCTAGGCTTAAAGACAAGAATGTCTTTGGCACAAAATGAGTGTTTAGAAACAAGTTGAATGAAGATGGAGAAGTCACTAGGAACAAGGCTAGATTGGTATGCAAGGGATATGCGTAAGTTAAATGGGTAGACTTTGAGGATACCTTTGCACCAATATCAATATTGGAGGGAATTAGATTGTTTTTAGCATATGCAGGATTCAAAAGGATCAAGGTGTACTAAATGGATGTCAAATTTGCCTTTTTGAATGAAAACTTGGAAGAAGAGGTATACATAGAGAAACCTAAGGGTTTCTCACTATCAGGTAACAACACTCATCCCTTGTGTCTTACTTATTTTCTTCTCTTTTTTTCCTTACCTTTTATCTCTTTAGTTTTTTTCAATTTTTTGTTGATTCTCCTTATCTTGTTTTTCTTTCCTCCTCTTCCTTCTTTTTATCCTTTTTCCGCCCTATTTTTATTCTTTTTTCCTCTTTTAGTTTCTACTCTTATTATTTTTTCCTCATCTTTTCTTTTTGTTCCTCCGCATACTTTATTTTCTTTTCTTCTTCCTTTTTTATCTTGTGTTATTTTTTTCCCTCAATTTCTTCCATTTTTATATTTTCTTACTCTATCTCCTCCACTTTTTACTTTTCTATATTTTATATCTATAATATGTATTGTTCCATTTTTGTTTTTATTATATTTTTTATCTACTTTTTACTTATATAATATTTGTTGAGCCTATTTTTTAGCAAGCTTTGTAATTTCTTGTATTTTCATTTTTCTTCTATTTCCCTTTCCATTTCTTTCATTTTTTATGTGGCAACATTTTCTATTTGCTTATTTGCTTGGAGTTATTTTTTTATATTATGTCCATTACCATGTATATTTTCTATTGTTTTGTATTTTTATTTCTTGGATTTTCCAAAGTCTTTATTTTTATTCAAGGGGCATGTTTATTCCTTATACTACCTTCTCTAGTGCTTCATCTTGATATTTTTAGTTATAATTTCTCGTCTATGCTATTGTCATGTGTTTTTATTATGGTTTTTATAAGTGTTGATGTAATCCCCTTAGTATATCATCCAAATTAAATAAATAGCATTGGTATACTTCCTTTTTCATACTCTTCTCTAGGTGTAGCCACATCAAGGACCCTTCATGTGCTATCTATTTCCACCCCATCTATCCTACTTATTCTTCCCATTTTGAGGATTTTGTCTCTAAATAAGAGATCAATGTTTCTTTACCTTGACCTTATTTTATTTTTTTGATGGATTTTTTTTCTTCTTGTATTTTCTTATAGGCTATGGTTATGAGTTTATTTTCTATTTCTCTCCACTCATGTGTAATAGAGTTTCTTCTACATATACCATAGATGATGTAATAGAAACATTTGTTTATTACTCTATTTGGATTTTCATTTTTTTCCCTTACATGTTCCCTCCCTTAGTTTTTATTTATTTGACCTCAAATAATAATTGGAGTTCCCTTCGTAGTCCTTTCCTCTTCCTTAAGAATCCTTCCTGTAGTGGATCCTTGACTACAAATATTACAAACTCCTGATCCCATTTTTATACCTATGGGTCTAGCGTATGGGTATGCTTCTATAAATGCATTTATTTTCATGTTTTTGGACTTATTTGAGATGGGCTTAATGATATAAATTTATACAATGTGTTGTACAATTAGACTATGATTGGGTTTTATGATGTCATGGGTGCACTCTCTATAGGGGGTTGGGAACTAACACCTACCTCCATTATAATCTGAGCCATTCTTAGATATAGGTGAAAACCCATGGATCCTAAAATTATAGTTTTGACTTGGTCATTAGTGAAGGTGGGAAGGAGGAAGGGAGGTGGTGGGGGACTTTTTATCAAAAGGTTTTATGTAGGTGGTATCCGCATCAACTATAAATTTAACCTTGGTGAAATAATTTTGGATTATGCATAGAGAGATTCTAAATATTTCAACTAAATATTAATTTGTTAACTTGCATTACTATTTGTGTCCCAATGTACTAATACCTAATGTCCCATATGTTATTTATATAATACATATCTAAAACTAATAGCAAAGAGCCATAGGAAATTTCATACATACATTATTTTATTTTACAAAGATTCTCTTGGTACTATTGGCAAAGGGTAGTAGCAATGTCATGTTGCATACTGATGGTGGTCATCTCCCAGGTAATATGAACACTCTTGGTGGTTACAAAATCCTCCTAGTTTTTGTATTATATCTTCCATGATATGGATTTTTTTTCATATCTAATCCTAGAGTTCTTATTTCCTTGTATGGAGAGAGCTCTCTAATTTGAAAATGTCCTAACAAGTGTTGCTACTAATTTTATATTTACTACTTTATCATTGTCATAATTGTGGGGGTTATTTCCCTAATTCATGAACCCTATAATTGTATGGATGATTTTTGATGTGATGAATTAAGGTCTATCTATGTATAAAACATCTTCATGCTCTCTTCTTAGTAATACCATG
The DNA here is from genome assembly GCA_037957365.1 of Torreya grandis. Lineage (NCBI taxonomy): Eukaryota > Viridiplantae > Streptophyta > Pinopsida > Cupressales > Taxaceae > Torreya > Torreya grandis. The sequence goes on along the minus strand of JARHVA010001896.1, from coordinate 375,101 downwards.
ATTATACTTTCTAGATTCTAAAGTATGGGAATTGGATCCATACATCTAGTTACATTGTCATAATAATTTTGTGTTCCAATGTATACTATAATTATTTATTTTTCATGTGTTTATGTATCATCATCAATCTCTTCAGTTCCATAGCATGGTGATCAATTTCAAAAAAATTGAATGAATTTATTTTTTTGTGTCCACATAATGTGATACCAAGGTAGGGACACCTGAAAACACTCGATGAGCTCATATTTTATATAGATTTTATTATATTTTAGTCTCTTATCTGCTTTGCACCAATTAGATAAGGTACCTTAATATCTTATTCTATGTGGATTATAGTTTTAGCACAAGGTGTGTTATTTTTGTGGAGTAGGTTTGATTGGGCCAATAAAGTCAAAAGCCCATTTTTTAAATGGATCTAATGCTAAGACGAGCAGAAATGGCATCTCATATAATGCATTGAGACTTCCAACCCTTTGGTATATATCAAAATTTGGATCATATATATGTGCATATTTAAACATCATTAACCACCATAGGTTAACTAACATTATATTTTTAATAGTATCCTCTCTTAAATTATGTCATCCCACTATGATATCATGTGCCTCTCTCATGATGCTTTCTCATTCATGTGGTAATGTTACTATTCACATAACCTTAACCCTTCCCTTTTTGAAAAGGCTCCCTAAATAAGTGTGAATGGGAAGACCTATATTATTAATTTTTACATTCTATTTTAAAATGCCCTTTCAAAATTTCCCATGGCTAGGAATTGTGTAATATTTTCCATGTCCTTCAAGATTGCCTCCATGTGTAAAATATGATCTATAAGGAACTCATCATAAATTGTTCCAACATATTATCCTATGATCATCCTTGATATTTAATATGGTTCATTGTTGATTCAAACAAGTTTCACTATAATCTTACAATAAAATTACTAAGAAATCATCAATCAATGACATATTTTTCCTTCCATGATAAATATATTTAGTAGATATTTCATTGGTTCATGGTCAGTGAATAATATGAATAGTGTGGCCAGTAGATAGTGTCTAAATTTTTTACCACAAACATCATTGTTAAAGCTTCTCTTTTTATTTTTGAATAATGTATTTCTATTTTTCTAGTTTCTAGCTTGCAAATGAAATGGGACTATTAATATTACCTTGTGGTTGTGTTAATATTACTGATATGGCTATGCCTAAGGTGTCGACATGGAAATGAAATGGTATTGTCTAGTCTAAAAAAAATAGTATTGGTGCATCGATTATCTTATTCTTCATTTTGTCAAATGTTTCTTGGCATTTTAGTATCCATTTATTTTTTGATTATTCCTTATTTTTAATAACACTTTATCTAATAATGAGATACATGTCAGCATCATAAGAATGAAATAGTGGAATATTTAGGCTTTCTATAAAGACTAACCATTATACATAGCTTTGGACATATTTATCTATAGATCTAATTGAGGATCTTTTAAAATCTGGGAACAAATTAGTCATACTGGTGGTGGTGGATCACCTCTCCAAATAAACCCATTTATGTACCTTGGCCTATCCTTACACCTCTTTAACCGTCACCCAAACCTTCCTTAACCAAATTTTCCATCTCTATAACATTCTTTATTCTATTGTCTTTGATCATGACTTAGATTTTACCAATAATTTATAGAAATAATTATTCAGAATAACAAGAACACAACTAAGAATGAGATATGGATATCACTAGTTAATATATGGCCAAACTAAAATCATCAAAAAATGATTATAAAAATATCCTCAATGTTTCACCTCTAACCAGCAACATTAATGGGTCAATTCATTGCAAATTTTTGAATGGTGGTAAAACACCACATATCTTATGGCCACCAAAATGTCCACTTATGAATCAATCTACAATCAGAGGCTACCTTCTCTCATCTCTTATATTTGAGGTAGTTATCATGTGCAAGTAGTTGACCACCCTTAGTGTGTAGGATAATGTTCTTTGAGTCCTCAAGAAAAATCTCAGCCTGATCAAAATCACATGAAACAACAGGTTAATCAAAATTGCTTAGAATGCACCTTAAAACCAAAAAAATGGCTTTCCTCATGTTACAACCTTATAATCAATCTTCCTTGAAAATGAAGTGTCATAATAAACTGTCTCTAAAACTTTATGTACCTTATAATATTATTCAACATACTGGCCTGGTAGCCTGCAAGCTAAAAATTCCATCTTTTTCCAGAGTTCATCATATTTTTCATGTCTCTTATTTGAATAAATTCCTCGGATAACATGTCACAACTTAGTCAATACTTCCCAAACCTGATGATGATTGATCTATCATTTTAAACTTTGAAGTTATCTTAGATAAATGCTCATGCCAGTATCACAACTACTTCATCACTAAGATTCTGGTCAAATAACAAGGGATGTAACTTGTGATCTCCAATTCAATATTAGGTGCCTAATCTTCAGCATTGAGGGAAAATATTTTTAGGGGGAGGGCATTTTAATACCCCTCCATCCTAACTCTTTTGTTTTTTTATCATTTTTATTGATAAAAGTTACTGATGGATATGCTTTGTAAGCCTTCCCTTGAGTTGTTTAGGATAATCCCACATGCATGGAAACTAGTAGTTGGCTAACATGAAATTAGTATAAATTAGAAGCATATACTAGTTTAAAGGCATTCATGAATTATAATGTATTGATATTTTTTAAAGGAGGTTTTCCCCTCAAAAAGGTAATTGTTTTTATAATATAATTACACTCAATTCTAATACAATACAATTATCTTTCATTTTATATTTAGTATATTTATTTATAATTCAGTATCAATTTAATATGTTTGTAGTAAGGTTCATATCAATCTAATTCTTGATCACACTAATACTATAGTGAATTTGTAACTACTTTGTAAAAACTAACCTGTTTCACTAAGAGCCTTCTTATTTTGAACACACAACTATCAATACCATATGAATTATTCATGTTCCATATATAATTATGTCATGGTAACCTTCTACCCACATGGGACCTGATCTAGATCAAAAAATCTCCATTTTATTGATCTAGTTGATTGAATCCTTTCCATCAAACTTGTGCATGTCCACCTTCGGTAATAAGTTCCTAGTCCCAGAATTAGTTCTAGTCATGGGATGAGATTGAGAAACATTTGGATCAAAATTGGGTTGTACCTTAGATCCACCTTGATTCAATTTACATATTAACATATTGACAAATTTTTTGAGAGTAGCCAATTACGTGTTGATGCTAACCATATCTCCTTACATAGCCATGTCTCCATTTCATTATGCATATTATCCATGTTCCCTTGTATGTTGTGCATATTATCATCCAAATCATGTACTTTATCATCCATAAAATAAAACATCATAGTAGAAGTACCATCTAACAAGGAGTTTTTTCTAGTGTGTATGATTTCTTTCCCCATCATCTAGTTTATGGCCCTCTCATGATGAGGCTTCACAATGCAGAATATGATTTGACCAAAGTTTGACTAACCAAGCTCAAACTTAAGTCACCCTAAAATTTAAAACTTGAAATAATATATGCCACTATATTTTTCAATCTTTGTGATAATGTAAAAAGATCATAATAATTCCTAAAATTATTTCTTATAGAGTGAATTTGTGAAAACCCCTAAATTTGAAATAATTCAGCAATAAATCATCACCTAAAGTTAAATGTTGGATTGTAGCTTCTTTGAATAACTCTACAATTTTAGTAAATCAATTGTATAAAAATTTGAAAAATTTTGTGAGATATAGGAGATTCTTTAAAATTAGGGTTTTGACCAAACTTTTGTCCAAATCAAAGGTTCAATACCATTTATAATGAAATTACTATACAAAATAAAATATAATCATAGTAATAAATCACAATATGATTGAAATAAGAGGATAATAATGAAAAATATGAGTAAGCCACTTTGAGGGGTAAACCTCCACAACCTTATAATAAGAATATAAATTACAATATGATAATCAAATATCAACCATTACCTCTTATATATACCCTTTTGTTATGTAAACTTTCTAAGCTGGCCCTAATGCCAATATGTGTGAGCATAGGTTCTTATTCCATTTAATAATTTTTCGTACATGTGTTGTTTAGATTGGTTAGGTGTTATTTTAGGTCATTGGGGAAGATAATCTTACATTTATGAGGATGTGTGATCATCTCTATCTCCCATATATATATATATATATATATATATATATATATATATACCTTTCTAAAATTTATTTTGGTTAATGAATTTTTTTTATTGCTCATGTTTGATTTTTTTTCTACAAAAAGTATCTCTTATGAATAATTTATTTTGCATATTATAGATATTTTTGCTTCATGTTAACTCAGACCTTGATCTTTGATTATGGCCTAATCTGACATGGTATTAAAGCATGGTTTCTAGTAACTGAACATTAAAATTCATATTGTGAAATCATGAATTTCAACTTGCATGTCATAGATCTACCATTCATTTACCTAGCACATTCAATATTCACCCTTTTATAGGTTTTGCTCTTCTTCTAAGATCCTTAGCTAATCTAAATTTAGAAAAATAAAAAAAGGAAAGGTATCTCTTACTGGTCATATTTAATCTCCTATATTTTCATAGAAAATAGCTTATGCCATTAGATTCAGAAGGTACCAAAACCCTAAGATCAACTGTAAACATGACCTAATTTTATGACAGTTAATTTTGACCTTTTTTAGAGGGTTTGAAGGCTTTTTCTTTAATTTAGTGCATATTTTTACCATCTAGGTCTCCAAGTAAAAATCATTTTCTAGGTTTTTCTAGGTTTGTTAAGAAATTTTGTGGGTATTTAGTGGATTTTCTAGAGGAGTGTCAGATTTGGATATATTATTCTTGACAAAGTTGTCTTATAGCTTCATTGGACTTGTCCTTACGACATGGACCTATGGGAACATTGAGTCTTCTTAGCACATGCCATAACTCCAAACATCCTTGGCACTGCTATAAATTTAAACATCTATGGCACTATCAAAACTCCCAACATCTTTGATGCTATCGGCACTCATCTAAGGGCTTAACCCCTGGTCATATGGGAATTTTGCCTTAGTCACAACTGGGGGCTTAACTTTTTCATGAAAATTTGAACTATATTTTTGCACACCCAAAAATTTATGTAAATTGAAGACTTCATTTATGATAAATAACTTCAAACTCACATAATTTTCAATGTACTACTCATTTTATAATAAGGCACAATGAGAAGCGATGGGAGGAGGATGGTACAAGGGTTTACCTACATGGGTTTGGAAGCTCGTGACCTGTAATAGGTCATGGTTTCCCTTATTTCTTTGTTCACTGCTTATGCATGTGTGTGGGGCTATAAAATGGTGGTGAAGCATTTATGTGGGGGGTGTTTTTGCTTTAGGGGAGGGGGGTTCAGCTTATATTCTATGCTTTGATTTTTCTTGGTGGTGTTTGCATATTCATTACCCCTAGTGGATTGGATTTTCATGATGGGGGTTTGTTTTCTTTCTCATGGCATTGCATGCAACAGTTGGCAAGTTTGATCTTGTTTATTCTCTTCCTAGAGGAAGTCAAATTTTTGTGAATATGGGTAACCCTAGTGAGAGTTTGTCAAGGAACAGTGGTTTCTGATTACAAAAAGTAAATGGGTGCTTGGAGAGATCACAAGAATGGCTGGTGATTGTGATACAACTTAACTATGTGGTAGAAGATGTGGAGTATTACAACAACCATGTGTTTATTTTTAAGTTTATGGGGATGTAGGTTTCACTTCCCTTTCTTGATTCTTGGGTTTGTAAGACCTGGAACCTTGATGGTGATTTTGATACAATGTTGGCAACTAATAATTTATTCATGGTGGAATTTTCCTATATCATTGATAGAAATCAGGCTTTCAAAGGTGGGCCTTAGTTCTATAATCAGGTGGGCCTCTTCATTAAACCATGGCATGTGGGATTCAACTTCACTAAGGAGTTCCCTTAAAAAAAAATTGGGTATGACTCCCTCGCTTGCCTCTAGAATGTTGGTGAAGTGAGATGATTGCTCTCTTACTTGGTAAGCCTATAGGACCCTCTCAATAAACCTTGAATAAAAGGGCTCTTTCCTTTACTCATGTGTGCATATAAATTGACTTGAATAAACCTCTGTTAGATTTAGTGGAAATGAACATTGGGGAAAATTCTTGGACCCATAATTGGATTATGAAGCATTACCTTTTTGATGTCATTTATGCCATGAATGTGGTCACCTATAGTAGAAGTGTCCCAAAGTTGTTAACGTTATTGGTATGGCTTATGTTCCTCAATATTCCACCCTAAAAAAGGACAAATATAAGGCCCCCATGCAAGGGGTAAAGTTGGAGAAGGATGTTTTTATGCCTATTAATCCTTGTAATAGGAATAGAGGTCAAAAGAGGGCCCTTAAAGATAGACAGGAAGAGGAAACTTTCAACATGTTTGAAGCATTAGAGGACTTGGTTCAAGAAGAAGTTGTTCCCCTTGAGATGTAAGTTTTGGATAAATATTTTGTTGAGTAGTGCCCAGTGGATCAGTCAAATGTTATTTCTAGATCAGCCCTAGTAGGGGATCAAATGGCTCAGATGGACACATATCTTCCTTCCTCAGTTCCTGGGCTTGGGAGAATTGGTATGGAAGCAAACACTAATATGGTTATGTTTTTCCTAGTTTTGGGATCATCATTGATAATGGTGGTGAGGAATATATTAAAATTAAATCATCTTCTCTTGTTTTAGGCTTGTAGTGAAAACCCCCCAAAAAGGGGGCTCCTGAGAAGCCTCTTAAAGCAGGTAGAAAGAAAGATCGAGAAAAGGTAAAGCTAATTAGGGAGACATTGGTGGAGTCTAGCTCAATAGGGACTATTAATTCTCAATTATCCCAACCTTAGTGATTATTGTGATATCTTGGAATGTTAGGGGTATGAATAGGATCCCTAGACAAAAGGCTATTCACGAGTTGATTCATGTTCACTCTCCTGATTTGCTTTTCCTCTAAGAGATTAAGTTTTTTATTGAAATTATGTTAAATTTGGATCTTAAGATTTGGGGTAGAGGTATTTTTCAATGTGTGGGGTTGTAGATTAGCTCAAGGAGACTTTCTTTCTTATGAGAACCACATAGAGTTATTCCTCTTTGGTGGCTTTCTAGCAGGTGCTCTATTTCTCTTGTTGATTCTAGTCTGGAGTTAGGTGAGAGAATTATTCTTTATAATATTTATGCTCCCATGGATCTCATTAACAAGGCTCATTTTTGGTCTCATGTTAGATACTTGCATTCTTTGGAGCCTTTTCTCACTTGGATTCTAGTAAGTGATTTGAATGTTATGTCATCTCTAGAAGAGAACAGGGGTGGGACTATCTGTCTATATCCCTACTCGAACCTCCTGAGGGATAATGTGGCATGTATGAACTTAGTGGATTCAAACCCTTGAATGGGATATTTACCTATAAAAATAGGAGTACTAGTGATGCTTCCATTTCTAAAATGTTAGATAGGTTCTTGGTGTCTAATTCTTAGGTTGGTGATAAATGGATGACTAGTTCTGAGATTTTGGATTGGTAGGGCTCAGATCAATAGCCGATCAAATTCTCTGCTTGCCTATCTAGATTTTATAAAAGATAATCTTTTAGATTCTAGCTTATGTGGCTTCGATATGCATCTCTTCATGATTTGGTCCAAGGTGGTGGAGTGTTGGGAAACCTACTTTTGGCACTACTACGTACTCCTTTATAAAAAGACTTTAGTATGTCAAATATATGCTAAAACATTAGAATAAACACCATTTTGGCAACATGTTCTAGGCTAAAAGGGTTTCCCAAGAATACTTAGACACCATTACTCGATAGATCTAGGCTCAGGGGCTATTTGAGGAGCTGATTATGATGGAAGCTACATTTGTGAAGGATGTGGAGGAATGGGAGCTTCATGAGGAAATTTTCTAGAAGCAAAAGTTTCGCATTGACTGGCTATAGGATGGGGATAGGAATACTTCATTTTTTCACAACTCAATTAAAGATAGAATGTAGGGAAATATCATATCTTCTCTTAAGTCCCCAAATGTGATAAAATTTTGAAAGAGTCTATCTAGTTCTTCTCTACTCTTTTTGTTGATGATTCCCCTCTTGCTAGTCAGGAAGAAGCTGTAATCTTGGCTTGCATTCCTCCCTTGGTGACTATTAAAATGAATGAGTCTCTTCTCAAGCTGATCTCTTTGTTGGAGTTAGAGAATATAGTGTTTCAAATGAGGGAAAGTAAAGCTCCTAGTCTTGATGGGTTTCCAATTGAGTTCTTTTAGGAGTTTTGGGAGGTTATTAAGCTTGACCTTCTTGAGGTTGTCTGGGAATCTTAAAAGAATAAGAAAATGATGAGCCTTGAATGCCACTTTTTTGGTTCTCATCCCTAAGAAAGAGGGATCCAATTCTTTGGATCTCTTTAGGCCTATTTCCTTATGTAATGTGGTGTGAAAAATCATCACCAAGCTAATTGTTGAATGCCTAAAGCTGTGGTTAGATAAGTTGGTTTATGAGGAATAGGGCGGATTTGTGGCTGGTAGGTAGATTCTGGATGGTGTGGTTATTTTAGCTAAGACTATGCACTCTATGGCCTCCTTCAGGTAGAAGGCTATGTTCATCAAATTGGATATGGCCAAGTCTTCTAATCATGTCAAATGGGATTTTATAACCAAGATTTTGAGAGCTTTTGGGTTAAGTAGTTCTTGGATTGAATGGGCTATGAGGTATGTCACATCTACCTCATTTTTTATGTTCATCAATGAAGATCCTTTTGATCTTTTTTTAGCTTCCATAGGCCTTCGTTAAGGGGATCCTTTATCCCCATACTTACTTATTTTTATGGTGAAAGGGATTGGGAGATTTTTCAAATTTTGTGTCAAGTGTGGACTCATTCAGGGTTGGAAATGGGGCAATAATCTTCCCTCCTAATCCCATCTTCAGTTTGTAAATGACATGGTGTTAATTGGCCTCACTAGAGTGGATGAAGTGGTCAATATAAGGAAGGCCCTAGACTATTATTTAGTTTCTATAAGACAAAGCGTCAATGAAGGCAAGTCTTTTATTTATTTCTTTAACACTCCTAATTGTATTTAATAGAGAATTATGAGTATTCTTAGGTTCTAGATTGGCTTGATTCCCTTTATTTAATTTGGCATTCCTCTGGTTGTTCTCACATTACCTCAATTATTTTGGTAAGATGTTAATGAGAAGTTTCAAAAAAAATTTAGTCATTGGACTTGTAGGTGGCTTTCAACTGCAGGAAGAGTGATTCTTTTAAAGTTTATGGTTCAATCTCTCCCATTGGACAGGTTATTTGTGTTATCTGCCTCTACCAACTTTGTGAAAGACTTTGAGAGTCTTTATCAGTGGTTTTTATGGTTTGGTAATCTTCTTTTGAGAAAGTTGAGTTTGGTCAAGTGGGATGTTTTTGTCATCCAAAGTAGGAGATGGTCTTGGGTTGCATCAATCTGATTTGAACGTGCAAGATTTTGTAGCTAAACTCTATTGGTGATGGTGTTCTCAATAGAAACAAACTTGGGCTAAGATCCTCAACTCAAAATACCTTGGTGATATAGATTGTGTGGATGTTCCTAAATACAGCCTAATAGGTAAGGGATATATGGTTTTGGGTACCCTCAAGATGGGAGCCAAGATAATTAAATAAGGATTATTCTATATTTGTAATAGGGGCTCAGAGGCTCTTTTTGGTTTGATTCCTAGGATGGGCATCCTCATATTATGTCTACACACCCTTACCTATAGGACCTATGCAAGTATTTTTTGGAGGGTAGTTGGACTCATGTGGTGGATTTTAAAACTTGTTAGGTTTTGGATTGGGCTACGATGTATAGGTGGAAGGACTCACATGAGTGGTCACCTAGGGGAATAGTGGAGGACTATTAGGAGCTGGCCTACATCTTCATTTGTAGGGTATGTAAATTTTTATTGAAGAGGGATGTTCTTACCTGGGGATATAACCAAAAAGGTAAATACCTTATTACCTCTAGTTATTAGGTTCTGGATGAGTAGATGTTTGGGTGTATGGGGGTCCCCTGGTGGAAGCAGATCTAGAATAAATTCTCTTGGACCAAGGGAAAAAAAAATTCTTAGTTCGTGATTAATAATGGGTGCCTAACCTTGGATAATATTTGGAAGTAGGGATTTTAGGGTCCCTCTGTGTGTGTCATGTGCTATAATAGCGATGAGAACACTTCTCATCTCTACTTTTGATGCTTTTTTGTTAGGGAAATTTGGCATTTCTAGTGGGAAATATGGAGTTAGTCATGTTGGCATGTCTCATATTTGGGGGATTTCTATACTAGTTTGGGGATTTCTCCAACTAAGACTTCCTTCCTCCATAGTGCTTGGATAATTGGTCCTAGCTTCATCATTTGGCATATCTAGTTGGAGCATAATCACAAGATTGTTTTGGATAAGAAGCTTCAGGTGAGGCACGTTTGGATGAGGGTCTTGGGAGTTCTCTAAGAGACTTTGGTAGCTAGGTGTGATCTCTCAACCCTCATGGAGCTTGGAGATATGGGATTTTTTTTGGATTTTAGGGCTTTCAGTCCATGCCAAGGGTGGGCTTAGGCATAATTTTGGTTGAGGTACTAGAGGGAAGGTTCAGAGAGATGTTCATTGGATGCCTCCACCTTTTGAGGTGCTAAAGATTAATACTGATGGTTCCTCTAGAGGCAATCCTGGTCACGCTGGGATTGGGGGAATTTTTAGGGATTGCTATAGAGTGGTTGTGTTCTTATTCTTAGAGTATCATGGCTAATACTCTAAAAATTTCATGGAGGCCATGGCTATTCTCCTAGATTTGAAAAGGGCTTGTGTCCTTGGTTGGAGAAGGATAATCTATGAGTTGGATTCTCATATTATGGTTGATTTTTTGAATAAGTAGTAATTAGAGGATGTAAATTGGTAGCTGGCTGGGGTGGTTAGAGAAATCATCTCTCTAGGTGGGGTCCTAGATTTTATCACCTTCTGTCATATCCCTAGGGAGTGGAATAAGGTGGTTGATGGTTTGGCTAAATGGGCTTCTGAGTAGATGGAAAATTGGAAAGTGGATGACTGGAGCTATCTCCCTAAGGGCCTTTCTTGGGATCTTGAGGACTTGGTTATGGAAGATATGAGATGTATTTTGGGTGTTTATTGATGGCTATTTGTTGGCTTGTGACCCCTTATGGATTGAATGTAATTTTTGGCTTTGTACTATTTTCTTAGATCAATAAAAAAATTACACTCTTTTTATTAAAAAAATGGACTACTCCTTTTAGGTGCCCTTTTTGGAAGTGTGAGTTTTTTTAAGCTCTATGCATTGGTGTTATTCTCAAAATTTGTAAAATTGAACCTCTATAGGTTTATGTGAGTTACATATCCTTATATTTTTAACATTAATTAGTTCAACACATACTTCCTTTCTATACCATGGATCATAATCAAGTTTTGCTTCTTACACCATTCAACTATCACAAGTGGAAAATCAAAATGCAAATCCTATTGAGAAATAAATGATTAAACTGAATCATTATGGATACTAAAATAGAACAAACACCTAATGTAGATAAGGTGAATTGGTTTAGCATAAGTCATGAAGTTTATGGTCTATTATGTATGTCTATGTCTTTCAACTTGCTCTTTAATATTGAATCTACAACTACTCCTAATGATGTTTGGACCACATTATAAAAACTCTTTGGGAAGTAGGACATAAAGAGGGGTCATGATTTAGAGAATGAACTCATCAACGTAAGTCCAAGAAACTTTGACACTATACAAAACTTCTTCACAAAATCAAAATCACTCAAGATGTAGTTGAAACTTTGTAACATTGATAAAAAGGATGATTAATTTATTCTTTCCATCCTTTCCAAATTAGGTTCAGAATATTTTGTCTTTGTTTTTACCTTCAATGATACCAATCATGCCCTTAGAGCTATGTGAACCATGCCATCCTTAGACAATTGTATTTCTAACATGACTCGGGATCAAGATAGGCTTATTCAAATGGGTACACTGAAGTCCTATAAATCACATGCCTTAATTATGAGTCATGACAAATAGAGGGTTTCTAGTAGCAATAAGGAGAAGAAATAGAATAAGGACCCAAAGCAAAGAAAGGGTTATAAATCTGGTGCTAAGTCTAAATAATTAATTAAGTCCTCATCTTCAAGTGGGAAACCCAAGAAAGATAGTCTCACATGTGCCTACTAAAATAAATCTGGGCATAATGAAACCAAATGTATGAAGAATCAGACTAACCAACTAACAAAGATGCTCAAGAAGCACAATATCATTGTCTCTAATTCTACCAATTAGATTTCATCATCACAAGAATATTCTAAGGACAAAAACATTAGTAAGGGTAAAGGTAAGGGAAAATCACTTATTTTAATTGCATCCCAGCCTTCCAAATGAGTTATTGATTTTGGTTCCTTGCACCACATGGCTTTATCACATGATATTTTATCATCCTTCAATCTTTGTTTCATGCCTTCCATTTTTTAGGTGATGATACTTCCACATAAGATAGTGGGGGAGGATATATCAAAGTGAATGATGGGACATTTCAATATGTTTTATGTGCTCCCTCATTATCCACCAATCTCCTATCTATTTATCAGATCACTCACATCTATTTGGATAATATATTTGAATTCACACATGGTTCTATAGTTAGTAGAAAAGTGTAAGGTGACTCTACAGTTATATTTTGGAAAGGGGACCATCAAACATTATTTTATATTTCTCACATTTTTCTCCTATTCAACCTTTTACTACATTGCTCACTCATTTAGATGGGGTGAGTAAATTATGACATGAGTGATTCGGCCATCATAACTATTGATACTTAGATCAATTTAGGTATAATGACATGGTTTCATGGTTGCCACATATTCATTTTATTTGATGGTGTTTACAAAGGTTTCATATTTTTTAAACATCTTGAAGAGAAGTATGACAAAGGCAAATTATGGAGAGCTACACAAATATTGGAGCTAGTTCATAGTGACATTTTTGGACCATTTCTAGTGCTTTCATTTGACAAGATTGAATACATGCTTACCTTCAATGATAATTTTTTGAGATATACTTGTATGTACTTTATTAATCAAAAATTTGAGGTCTTTGATCATTTTCAATTCTTTAAGGCATTTGCATAAAAAATGTCAAGTAAAGTCATCAACATTTTATGCATAGATAATGGTGGTGAGTATGTCAATAATAATTAAGTAATTTTTCAATTTACAGGGGATTAAAATATAGTGTATATTTCCATATATTCTTTAGTATAATGGTGTTATAGAGTGCAAGAATAGGTCTTTGAAGGAAATGGCTAGCTGTATACTACATACCAAGTCTCTTGTACCTAAACATTGTGCTAAGCTATCAACTGTGCTTATTATATCCAGACCAATTTCATCATAAATTATTAAAGGGAGTCATTCTTATTTAAGTATGGAGTGGTTAGAATCCCTTATTTAATCACTTTTGAGTATTTGGATCTCTTGTTATGGCTTGCATTCTAAAGAATAAATGTAAGGCAATGGATCCTCAGAGTCAACCTTACATCTTCATGGGATATTATGAGGGTGTTAAGGGATATAAGCTTTTCCATCCCACCACTCATGAGTTATTCATTGATTGAAGTGATAACTTTCAAGAGGGTCCTTATAAATCTACACTTGATACTTATCCCTGTTCTTTAGATGCACTAGGATTTGATGACAATTCTATTGATTCAAATCTGTTTGACTAGCTTCTTGGTGATCCAAATTCTTCTTCTAGTTATGATGATGAGAGTAGTAATGGATACTCCCCTCCTCCAAAAATATCTTTATATGATGAGGAAATATCTTCCTTACTTTATAACATCTGGTCCTCTTTGGGATAAATAGACACTGCAAAGTGTTGACCATTGGATATAAGATTCATCAAACACCAAGCAAGATCATTCATAATTTTACAATGCCCCACATGTATTCATTGCATTAGCTTCTTATCCATAGTCATTTCACAAGGCATTAGGCACTCCTAAGTGGGATATTTTTATGGAAGAGGAGTATGGCTCTTTTTTGAAGAAAAACACTTAGGATTTAGTCCCTCTTCCTAAGAGAAGAAACTTGTTTGATGTAGGTGGATTTATTAAACAAAATTTGCATGAGATGGGTCTGTAGACAAGTTTAAAGTATGTTTGGTAGAAAAGTGTTTTTCTTGGGTACCTACCATTGACTATGCTAAGACATTTGCCTTAGTTTCTAAATTGAACTCAATTTGACTCTCTTTACAATGCCATAGCATATTGTTTTGATGTTCATCAAATGGATGTGAAGAGTGTTTTTCTTCATGGTGACCTCAAAGAGGAAATATGCATGGAGTAACAAAAAGGATTTATGGAAGATTCTTCCTTAGTTTTCAAACTTAAAAAAATATATCTATGGCATCAAACAAGTTCTTTGAGTTTGGTATACCAAGATGGACTCCTTTATTATTTTGGTTGGGTTCACTAGATGTCATTCTAATATGAATGTCTATATTTTATAGCAGTATCATTCACTATTGATTCTAGTTCTTTAATTGTATGACCTATTGATCACAATGATTTAATCATCTACCATTATAGTGGTGAAAAATGCTTTATCTGATAGGTTCTCAATGAATGACTTCAGCTCATTACATTATTTTCTTGAAATTGAAATATTTCAGTCTAACTTCGTGATGTGAACCTTGGACTACACTAATAAAAATGGTCAAATCTAAACCCTTCAAGATTCAAAATGATCTAAACTTTGATTTTGGAAACTTCCACATAAAAGCATGTCTGCCTCATCAAATACCTGTCCACATAATTTACATTCCTTGTAAATATTGTTTGGCGCAATTTCCTCAGATCAAAAGTTCAAAAGGCTATTAAGGAGTGCTCCTGGTGTTGAAATCAAATATTGGGTTGAACAATTTGCCAGCCCTGATTTCTACATATAGCCATCGCTTTCAACAAAGGGGTGACCATTAGAGCCATGAAGATTACTAGCCATGCGAGCTACCTGCTCGCACAACATTACATTTGGACATAAAACAAGTGCAAACTTTCAGGGCTCAGGTCTTCCTGTCTTATTTTCATGGACTTCGACCATACAACGTATATTGTGAATTAAAGGTACCAAATATCCATGTGTTTTACCACTTTCAGTTTCAGCTGCCATCACAACATCTTTGCCTGATAAAATAGATGGAATAGCAGTTGCCTTACTGTCCCGTATCTCAGAAAATCACCTTCACACCACATGTTGAAGCCTCGCTACAATCTCCACCAACAGCCACGCAAACGTAGCTGTATCCCGCCATTGTCTAGAAAATATTTGGCCTTGGCAAGCGTCCAATGTCATTTTCTTTGGTAACGAAACAATCCAAACACTCTGTCTTGAAATCAATCTTTCATGTGTCTCTAATTGTATGTTCACATTTCTATTCTGTCTTTCTCTATGCCATGAGACCAATTTTTTGAACACCTTCTTGACTGCATCGGTATCACCTCCTTTCACTTTCTGTCCTTAATGACCTTTGAAAGACCACCACGAGCAGTAACATTTTGCTTCACTGCCAACGATAGTGGTCCTTGTTTACATCTCAAAACCAAAATCAGAGAGTTTGCAAGGCATTCCAGTCACTCGAAATCTCTTAGCTTGACATAATGAGCGCCATAGTCCACCCAAATCAAGCCTGGCCATTTCGACTAAACTTTTCAGCTGATCTGGATCTGGGCCTGTCAGCTAACTATCACATTCAGCGTCGATCCAAACCACACAGACATAACAGGACCGTACTACTTCGACCATTCCCAGAAGCACCTAAACCTCATAGCCCCTATATCCAGTAGGTTCCCCACTATCGGCAAAGAAGAGGATCTTAAACGAGATTGTCAATAGAACCACAAAAACAGACATCAATATGCCGAATGTCAAATTTGGCTTACTTTCACCTTTCTCAATTAAATCAACAATCTTTAACTTGTAGGAAAACAAGAAAGGAAGGTTTGCTACGGCATACAGTATGTCAAATACCTTTTTCTAATAACCAGAAGTTCCTCTGATACAATATCTTCTGCATCTTCTAGCTTCTGTTTTTCTTTTTCAATGCTAAATGTCCCCTTCCATGTTTTTTTTTTTTTTTTTCCTGTACTCTGTTTCCACCTTCTTCTACGTACTCCTTTCTCTACTTACAGCCACTTCTACGCCATCCATGCATATCTTTTTTTTTTTTTTAATTTGTTTTTCAAGAATCTTTTCTAAACCTCCACGCCAAACTTGGCCTCAGGGAAAACAACAAACAGTTTTTCAATTACAACAACATGCCCAGGTTGGAATATTTTCAACCACTCCTTGATTTACTCAACAGCCCACAATAATTTACCTTTTTATTTTTACTAATTACAATTTCTCCTTAATTTCAACATTTGGAGGGAAACTACAATAATTTGAAATTTGAATTTAATCATAAACATGTCTTCCTAGGATGTCTGTAGATGCTCCTGCATCATACTCTCCCCCTAGAAACAATTTGAACCTTGGTTCAAATGAACTACTGCCTCCATGCTTTAGTCTTTACTGTATGCCTGGATCCCAAGGTTTTCTTGTCAATGATAATGCTTGAATTTGTCTTTGCTGGTCTTTACCTTTCATCTTGCTTTTCTTCCTCTTCTGGTATGTTCTTCTTCTCATCTCCTTCTCAGCTGCAATCTTCCATATCCATGTTTCATTTTCATATGTATCTCCAAAGTTTTCATCTTCATATATGTCTTCAAAACATATGTCTTCCATACCTGCATTCAAAACATCAAAAGCCACCTTAGTAGAAAAACATTGAGGCCATGAAGCCTCTTGGCTGCCTTCACATTTCTGTTCCTTGATCAAAACTACTTTGACCTCTTTATTTTGCTCTTGTCTTGTCTCACTCTTCCCAATGTTGTCTTCACCATGGCTTGTACCTTCACACAACTCTCTTGAATTACCAAACAGATCCTCTATCATTCTCAACTCTACCTTTAGTGAGATCTCATCTATCTCACAATCTTCATCAAACTTGGGCTTATCAACCTGAAGGATTTCTTGTTCCTTACTAGCCTTACTCTTCATTTCATCACTCAACACAAACTCATTCAAATCTTCATGTCCTATGTCAAATTTAGGACCAGATTGTCTTTCATCCTCTATAATTACATTCATCCACTTTAGAGTTTCTTCATACAAATCAGCTTCTTCACCAATATCAACATAATTATCAAAAATAATTGCAGTATTCATACCTTTTGTCTTCTTGCTTTCTTCAATCTCTGCTTGAATCCATCTTGTCTGTTCTGCTGTATATTCTTTTCTTTTCTCATCATCCATCCCTTTGGAAGTCTCTCCTTGCTGCATATTAGTCCTTACAGCCACTTTCCATTCTTCATTTTCCATAAAAAGATTATTAAATGATTCAAACAAATCATTACCCCTTTCATTGCAAACAATTGACTTACCTTTCCATGTACTTGTGTCATCCTTCACCTTTTTCCATTGATTTCTTGGTGTTGCTGTCTCAACACTCACATCTTCTTCACTCTTAGCCTTCTTAGGCACCCATACTTGTTTCTCTTTCTTACCATTTCTCTTCTCAACATAATTTACATTCCTTGTAAATACTGTTTGGCACGATTTCCTCGGATCAAAAGCTCAAAAGGCTGTTAAGGAGTGCTCCTGGTGTTGAAATCAAATATTGGGTTGAACAATTTGCCAGCCCTGATTTCTACATACAGCCATCGCTTTCAACAAAGGGGTGACCATTAGAGCCATGAAGATTGCTAGCCATGCGAGCTACCTGCTCGCACAACATTACATTTGGACATAAAACAAGTGCAAACTTTCAGGGCTCAGGTCTTCCTGTCTTATTTTCATGGACTTCGACCATACAACATATATTATGAATTAAAGGTACCAAATATCCATGTGTTTTACCACTTTCAGTTTCAGCTGCCATCACAACATCTTTCCCTGATAAAATAGATGGAACAGCAGTTGCCTTACTGTCCCGTATCTCAGAAAATCACCTTCACACCACATGTTGAAGCCTCGCTACAATCTCCACCAACAGCCACGCAAACGTAGCTGTATCCCGCCATTGTGTAGAAAATATTTGGTCTTGGCAAGCGTCCAATGTCATTTTCTTTGGTAACAAAACAATCCAAACACTCTGTCTTGAATTCAATCTTTCATGTGTCTCTAATTGTATGTTCACATTTCTATTCTGTCTTTCTCTATGCCATGAGACCAATTTTTTGAACACCTTCTTGACTGCATCGGTATCACCTCCTTTCACTTTCTGTCCTTAATGACCTTTGATTTGAAAGACCACCACGAGCAGTAACATTTCACTTCACTGCCAATGACAGAGGTCCTTGTTTACATCTCAAAACCAAAATTAGAGAGTTTTCAAGGCGTTCCAGTCACTCGAAATATCTTAGCTTGACATAATGAGCGCCATAGTCTGCCCAAATCAAGCCTGACCGTTTCAACTAAACTTTTTAGCTGATCTGGATCTGGGCCTGTCAGCTAACTATCACATTCAGCGTCGATCCAAACCACACAGACATAACAGGACCGTACTGCTTCGACCATTCCCAGAAGCACCTAAACCTCACAGCCCCTATATCCAGCAGGTTCCCCACTATCGGCAAAGAAGAGGATCTTAAACGAGATTGTCAATAGAACCACAAAAACAGACATCAATATGCCGATTGTCAAATTTGGCTTACTTTCACCTTTCTCAATTAAATCAACAATCTTTAACTTGTAGGCAAACAAGAAAGGAAGGTTTGCTATGGCATACAATATGTCAAATACCTTTTTCTAATAACTAGAAGTTCCCCTGATGCAATATCTTCTGCATCTTCTAGCTTCTGTTTTTCTTTTTCAATGCTAAATGTCCCCTTCCATGTTTTTTTTTTTTTTTTTTTTCCTGTACTCTGTTGCCACCTTCTTCTACGTACTCCTTCCTCTACTTACAGCCACTTCTACGCCATCCATGCATATCTTTTTCTTTTTTTTTTAATTTGTTTTTCAAGAATCTTTTCTAAACCTCCATGCCAAACTTGGCCTCAGGGAAAACAACAAACAGTTTTTCAATTACAACAACATGCCCAGGTTGGAATATTTTCAACCACTCCTTGATTTACTCAACAGCCCACAATAATTTACCTTTTTATTTTTACTAATTACAATTTCTCCTTAATTTCAACATTTGGAGGGAAACTACAATAATTTGAAATTCAAATTTAATCATAAACATGTCTTCCTAGGATGTCTGTAGATGCTCCTGCATCACTTCGAGATCACTATTATACAATCCAAGTATGCTCTTGATTTATTTTCATGATTTAGCATGGTTGACTATAAACCATACCTAACTCCCTTTTTGTATGGTGTGAATATTGAGGCTAAATGTATTATCCTTTGGTTTATAATACCTTGTATTGTTAAATTTTTGGCAGTCTCATCTATCTTACACACACAAGACCTGACATTTCATATGTAGTGCGAATGGTCTCTAGATTTATGCAAGAAACACATGAGCTACTCTAGAAAGTTGTTAAGTAAATTCTTCACTATATTTAGGGTACTCAATTTTGGGATTCGCTATGGAGTAGGCATTTATGTTGACTTGATTAGGTATACAGATTTAGATTAGGCTAACAATACTTTGAATCAAAAGTCTACTTCAAGCTATAGTTTCTCCCTTGGTTTGAGATCAATTAGTTAGTAAAAAAAGAAGAATAATGTTATTTATTTATATTCTATAGAGGCATAATACATAGGAGTTAATAATGGTACCATTGAGGCTATTTAGCTTTAGGGGATTGTTATTCAGTTTGTTATCAAACTTAAATGAACAATAGTTATCTTTTGTGACCAAAGCACAATCCACATTTACAGGAATCCAGTCCTCCATAAACAGATGAAGCATATTGAGATTCACATGTATTTTACTTTGGATATTATTCATTAACAATTCATTGTTCTTCACTACATCTAAACTATGAATAAAATTATTGATATATTTACCAACCCCTTTACTAAGAGCAGGTATCTTCATTTACAAGCTCTTCATGGGGTTCAAGTAGCTCTATCATCCTCCTATGGGGGAGTTTTATATGTAAGTGGGTACCTTATTAGGCCTTGTTACCAGGACCCAATTTCCCACCCACTTAATCTACACTTAAAGGGGGTGTTAGTGTAAGTTTTTATTTTATTTAATGGTTTTTTCCTGCACATATTATTTATTTTGTTTAGGTGTTATTTTAGGCCATTGGGGAAAATAACCTCACATTCATGAATATGTGTGAACATGTCTATCTTCTACATATATATGTACCTTTACTAAAGCCATTTTGGCTAATGAATCTTTTTTTATTGTTCATGTTTGATTTTGCTTCTAAGTATCTCTTATACATAATTTTTTTTCATATTACAGATATTTTTGCTTCATGTTCACTCGGATATTGATCCTCAATTGTGGCCTAATCCAACAATATGAAGCTATAAAAATTATCATATGACTTAATTAAATATTATGCTAGCCACAAGTCGACCATACATATCCCAAAACATGTTATATGAAAAGGGTGTAACACCATCATTGAGATATAAAAGGTTATCCCAAATGAACATCTTCATAGGAATGGTGTTTAATCACCCTCCTAAAGATGGACAGACTATAAGTGACCTATTAAGACTCCTTTTTATTGGCATACAATATGGTTTTGTTATCATTTACTTTCTCCTTATCACATTCTATGAGATTCTCTAAATACTCATTGGAAGGCTCACTCTTCCTCATAAATTTAGTGTAGAATGTTCACTATAATTTTGAAAACTATCATTGAACCCAAGTAGATGCATTTTATTTAGTGCATATTTCACCAAGCCCTGTCTATGGGAAATAATCTTATTCATTTAGGGGATATTAATCTTTAATGCCCTTGGTGCCAACATCCTGAGTCTCTCAAGCATATCTTTTGGTTTTACAAGCATGGCTAATTAGCCTAGAAATGGATTCACACCCTCTTTCAACCATTTCATCCAAAAAATATTTCTTATAAAATGGTGATCTTAGAGGATTCAACTATGATACTTGCATAGTATAACCAAATATGGCACATTTTTCATTTTGAAATTCATTTTCAGCTATGGAATGAAATGAATCATTTTATTTTTTACCATTTATCTCTTGATGGTTTTTTTATGCTACTAATAAATATAAAATGATATCTACTATAATTTTATATATACAAATGAAAGCTAAGAAGGATCTTTTGGAGGTTGAACACCTTTAGTCTATTAGACCATTAGGGGATTATTTATGTATAATTATTTGGGTCCCTCCATATTCTCCCCATTGATGGTCTCATTCTCAAGGTCATGAATATAAAACTCATGGGATGCATCATTCATGAAATATGCATCAAAATCCTTCACTACAAATAATCATAGCTCTCATGGTGGTAAGTTTTTGTTTATCAACACTAATGAATGGATGGATCAATCGTAAGTGAAATTACCTTGTTGTCCTTAAGCAATTTCCTCATCCAAACAAGTTCAAAAGGATTATACAAACAAAGATAGAGATAATCATGGTTAGGCATCTGTACCTGGTATTGTTGACCCATTTTTTGTTGATGGCTAGGGTGATAAGTTGAATGATCCTTTGCCTTTTCCATCTAATTTGATTTATCTTATGGCCTAATATTTTTGGCACTTTTCATTTGGATACCTAATGAACTATTTATATTTTTTTACATTATGTTAAAAATAAAAATTAATATCCCTTTTTCACTTTATTTTAAGTTAATTAATATTACTTATCACTCTCTTGATCCATGTGAATGATATAATGTTTTATCTATGAGTTTGAATCCATTCCATTCACTTTTTTAGTATGGATAACATTGTATACTCATGTCTTATGTTATTACATAGCTCTTTCTAATCAGGAAAATACCCAAAATTTTGCATGTGGGTCTAAGGACACTAAAAAAATCTAATATAGATGATAGAAATGCCAAGATGATTAGAGTTGGATAAATAAATTGCACAAACTATAAAATGGAAATAAATATGTAAATAACAATACTATTAATAATAAGAACTTAATTAAAGGATTTCCAATTAAAATAAGACAAAGTATAAAATGATAATCATACAAAGGTATAATAAAAATACCTTTGTGTAAATATAATCAGTATAATAAAAATACCAAGAAGATGAAGTTGGAAAACTAAATTCAAAAAACTATAAAATTCATGAACTATGAAAATAGTAAACTTAAGTTAAGGGTCTCTATTATAAATAAAATAAACACCAAGAGGATGGATATGGACAACTAAATTTGGAAAACCATAAAATTTTCATAACTCTATAAGGTGAAATACCACTAATAATAAGAACTAAATTGGAAGATATTTATCATAGGCCTAAGGAATTAGGAGGTCTTGGTATACTTAATGTCAAAATCTTAGGCTCTACTCTTTATTTCTAATGGATAATTCATGCCCCTGAAGGAGATGATTCCTAAAAGATCTTGCTTTGGAATTACATTTCTCAAGGCAATCCTTATGGAAAAAAACATGGAAAGGTCTTGGTATTTTTTATCTTATACT
Organism: Torreya grandis; assembly: GCA_037957365.1. Classification (NCBI taxonomy): domain Eukaryota; kingdom Viridiplantae; phylum Streptophyta; class Pinopsida; order Cupressales; family Taxaceae; genus Torreya; species Torreya grandis. Next base: position 352,362 of record JARHVA010001896.1, on the reverse strand, counting down.
TAAGTTCTAGTCAAAATTATGGTAACCTTTGTACCCCAAGATGGTTTCACTTTTGGGTTGTCTATAAACTCTCACTCACTATGGTGGTCTCCAGTTCTTTCTTACGATGGTGTTCCCTTTTCAATGGTTCCATAGGTCATGAGTCCCAGACTTTTTTTAAAATAAAATAAAGTCATATCTTAATTGTTTTTAAAATGATCCTAAGATTGGGTTCCCTAGCCCATCATTCACGACCAATTTTATCTTATTAATAGTGATCTTTCCTCCATCATTGAGATACAAAGTACTATTCCATATGAACATCTTCATAATATTGGGTTTCAATCATGCTCTAGATGGTAGATAGACCGTAAGTGGCCTATTGAGACTCTTTTTCATTGGTGCAAACCTCGATTTGGTTATCAATTACTTTCTCCTCAGTTAATTCTAGGGGAGCCTCTAAATACTCACTAAAAGTTTCATTTTTATGGAGAAATCTGGGGCAAAAGGTTCACCAAACTTTCAAAAGCTATCATTGAACCCAAACAAGGGACCTTTTATTTAGTGTAAATTCACAAATCACTCCCTATAGGAAACATGTTTCTTCACTTAGGGGTTGTTAATATTTTATACCCTTCATGACAATAACCTAAGTCTCTCATGCGTCTCTTCTAGCTTTTCAAGCAATCCCAATCAACATGGAAAAGGATACACACCCCCTATCAACCATTTCATCTAGAATTATTTTCTTGGAAATGGTGCACTTAGGGGATTCGGTAATGATACCTTCATGATACAACTAAATATGGCACATTTTTCATTTTGAAATTGTTTTTCAATTGTGAAAAAAATGATGATGTTATTTTTTAACCATTTATCTCTTTAAATTTGTTTTTATATTACTAATAAAGTGAAATTGATATATAATGTAATGCTACAAATACAAGTGTAAACTAAGAAGGTTCATCTAGAGATTAAGCACCTTTTGTCTATGCTGGAGTATTGAATAAGTGTTCCATGTGCAATCAACCAAGTCCCTCTAGATTCTTAATGCTTATAGTCTCTTCAAGATCATGGATATGGATCTCGTGGTAGGCACTATTCAAAGAGCAGGTGATGAAGTCCTTCACTATATTCAGGACATCCTTCATCTGTTCATAGCTTTCATGGTAGAGATGGTGGTGATTTACATTCCCTCATGTTGGTGGGTGGATGGCTCAACATCAATAAAAGGTCCCTCATATGGGATTAAAAATTTCCCTATCCATACAAGATCCAAAGGATGATTCCAAAAAAGATAAAGCTAAATATAGGGGAGTGTTAGGACCTTATATAATAGTTTCACACACTTGTGATGGCTAGGTGACATTCAAAATGATCTTCCTCCTCTACCATTTGCTTTGAGTGCTCTTGTGGCCTAATGTTTTTATGATTTGGCATTTGGTTCCATGATTGTCTATTTATCTTGTTGCATGTTATGGTATACTTTTTTAATTGAAAGGGTATTTAATAGCCCTTTTTCATTTTATTTTAAGTTAATTAAATATGTTTCACATCATATTAATCCATGGGATCAATATGGTGTCTCTGGGAGTGTGATTCCATTTCAATCACTTTTTGTTACAACTAGCATTGTATTCTCTTGTTTTATATTATTAGATAATGTTTTCTACTTAAGGAAAAACCCATGATTTTGCATGTGGGTATATGAGATGCTCAAAATATATAATAAATATAATATAAATACCAAGATGGTTAGATTTAGATAAACAAATTTGATAAACCATAAAATGGATAAAACTATGCAAGCAATAATATCATTGATAACAAAAATTAGATTGGAGTATCTATAATGAAGATAAGAGAAATGTACAAATAGAATAGAGCTGGACAACAAATTGGATAAACTATAAAATGGAAACCAAGAAAGGTACAATATCACTAATAACAAAAACTAGATTTGAGGATCTTTAATGAGTTTTGAGGATCTTTGATGAGTATAATTAAAATACCAAGAGGATCAAGTTGACCAACTAAATTGGTCAAACCATAAATAGATAAGACAAATACTAGTAGGATCCATAATAAATAATAGACAATCCATGGAGTCATAACTATGCAAGGTGCCATACCACTAATAACAAGAACTAAATTGTATACTATGAGGATGGAGTTGAATAACTAAATTGGACAAACCATAAAATGGGTAGAACTATGTAAGGAGAAATACCACTAATAATAGAAACCAAATTGAAGGAACACTACAACCAATAAGATAAACACCAGAAGAGTAAGATGAAAAATGAAATTGGAGGGGCATTACAATAGCAAGAAATATGCTAAGCTCAATATTATTAGATATGTTGAGCATGATGCCAATGTTGACACTTGATAGTTGATGTTAGAATTAGATTTATTATTATTTTATTAGTTTATGAGGGTAATTTAATTTAGTTGTTTTGTTACACCATTAACCTAAGGCATGTATAGGGATATATTGTTGGCATGTTTTTGTCATTGATGTCAAAGGGTGTATCATGTAAAGTCACAATGGTCACTGATGTCAAAGGTCTATTTGTTTAAGTGCTTAAGCATGATAGTGGCATAAAGAGCATGTGTTCTCAGGTCAAAGGTAATTATTGATCAAGATTGATGTTTTCATGAATGTTGTGAGCATGGATGATATAGATCATGTAAGGGTAATCCATGTGAAGGAATATTTTTGTAATTAATGAATAATGGTCATGACATGGAAGGAACAGGTCAATGTGTCAAGTTCTTTGGAAGCTTGAGACTAGTCATAACATGGTGAAGGTATGAGTTGGTGGAATAATGAGGTGAGTGATCTTAGTCATGTGATAGGTTTATAATGTTGTGTGAGCATGATAATAAGGTGTATAGTCATTCATTAGATTTTTAGGGTGAGCCTACATGGTTTGGACCTTTAGATCAAGTTTGCACCTAGACCACTCTTAGACCCTACTTGGCCTAATGAGGCATGAAGATCAGTTTTTAAGGTAATCATGCCTATGTGAGCATGGATATATGTAATATATGTTTTTTTAAGCATTTTTAAAATTTTTTAGGCCATGGTTTGAATATAATTACAAGAAACATTATTTTAGGCCTTCTCGAGTTCACAAAATGAGGTCTCAAGACCCGAGAGGCAATTTTGGATGTTCATTGGCACGTGTAACCTCTACATGGGAATATGATATATTAAGGAGAGATGGGTAAGGGTCATAAATAATATCTTTGGGCATTGTTTTTGTATTTAAGGGTAAGTCCTTTATGAATAATCATTAACACTAAAACCTATGTTAAACCTCCCTAAAACCCTAATAAGGACCTAATGTAAAATATCTTATTCAAAATAGACTATAATAATCTAAAATGACTATAAAAACTATTTTATCATGTATTAAAATCTTCCAAGTACCTCAAAGTGTTGGTGGTTAGTCAAATGAGAGAAAATGTGCAGATACAGACTTAGTTATGAAGAATTTGTTGTAGCAGTCAAAACTTGCATTGGTCAAGAAAAGAAAATGGATGGAAGAAGTAGATAGATACTAATAATACATTACAAATAAGGTTATTGAATATTTTCCACCCTTATAATGTTATAAACTATTATTCCAATTTATATAGTCACTAATAGGCCTAATGGTGTAAATAATGTAAAACCTAGGTAGTAGTGAGAAGATGAATTGGAGTGTGATTTCATGATATAATGATGAAATAAAGTGCATGGAGATGTTTTAAATTAATTTTTACACATTTTAATTTTTTTAATAATATTTGGATGTCATGTGTGTGGTGAAAAAGTTACTCAAAAAATGACAAGTCTAGTTTAGATAAGACTATGAAACATGAGGTCAAGAAATTGGTCTGTAAGACCAATATTTGTCATTAGACCATATGAGTTTTCAATTTGAGGATATATTTATGATATATAACCATCTTAATGCATCATGATTCATTTAAAGTGTCTACATAGATGTTGGATGTCTAATTCACCATGATTGGTCCTTAAGGTAAACTAATAGTTCTGAGTGAGTGAGTTGAAAAAATGTTCTTGAGCCTTTATGCTGTAAGTGAAAGTTTCAATGAATTTTTTAATGAAATTAAGGTCATATAGACTCTATATATGTAATTTTTTATAATTTTTGAGTGTCTTAAGTTTGTTTTATCTTCAGTAATGAAAGGTAGACTTTTTGGTGTACACAGACCTAATAGGACTGAGTACTATTAAGGGGTTTTATGAAGGAGTTGGATATAAAAGGTGTTATGGATATTAGATAATTTTGGGTAAGGTATATTTGATTTTTTTTTAAATTATTTTGATTTTTATCTAGGTATAATTCTTTCCAAGGGATCAAATGGTAAGGTGTTGATAAGAAGGTATAATGCAATTAGGTCTCCATGAGACTTAAAAGTAAAATAAGGTCTAATTGAGTTATGACCAAAAAAACGTGACTCGATGTTCATTGTAATCATGCTTATGAGATTTCATAATACCTATTATATGTTTCAACAAATGTTTTAAGGGTGTGTGTCTAACCAAGTGGTATATAAACAAGAGATGAGTATATATACAAGGCAATTTTAGGCCTATTTGAATATGCTTAAAGGAAACAAATGGAATGATAAATAAATGAACCTAAAGAGGTTGGGTAACATGTTATAAACCCTAATAAATATCATATAATAATTTCATGATTATCATACATGTGTTATACAATTTAATATCAAGGTCATATGACCTATTCAGTCTTGAAGAGGTCTAGTTGAGTGAAGAAGCCTAGAGGTAGTTTTGAGAGAGATCAAGTGGATAAGAGTTGAAGGAGTGATAATTGATTATTGAGAGGCTATAAAATTTACATCATATATGTGTTCATAATATATTATAGTGGATATATAATACAAATATCTGAGTGGAAGAGTATAAGAAAGAAGTGTGATTGATGGAATTAATACATTGTCAAAAAGGGAGTTAAAGCTTCCTTGCATGTTGGCACTTGTATAATTGGTCTAGGATGAGTTGGTGCTTGTTCAAGAAGGATTTTGATCTACCTTGTAGGTTTTTTCTTGCATAATCTTCATTGAATGATTTTTTGCTTAGTCATAGGGGGTTTTAGCCTCCTAGCAAGTAGGTGCTTGCTAAAGTCAAATGGGTGCTTGATAAATTTTGGGTTGGTGATCCATGTTGGGTTGGTTCTTAAATAAATTTGATATATTATATTATAGGATATTTTTTACAATTTTTTTTTTATTATGTTTTATTCCCTATGAGGGTTCCCCACATATGTGATGTGTTATCTTGTTTCATGCTCATGTGATTTGTTCTTAATGCATTGATAGATCATTGTGTTGATTTCATAGTTCATAGATGAGTGGATTTAATTAATTAAAAAAATTTGAAGACTGATTCAACCCCCTAGTCAGTGTGCTTCCAAAAATTGGTATTAGAGCATGGTCCTTTGAAGAAATCTTAATAGATTTAAATTTATCCTAAGAAGCACAAGATGTCTAATGATCAAGATGAAGGCAACATATATGATGAAGAAGTCTACTATGACAGTGAAGAAGTAAAATCTAAAGGAGACCTTAAAGCTAAGCTCATAAGTGCCTTAGATGATTTGAAGCATAAAAATAAGAGGAAGCATGAGTTGAGATCTATGGTCAATGATATTAGGGAACATATATGTACCTTAAAGAAGGACATGGTCAAAGAAGCCAAAAGGGATGAGAAGACCATAAAGGAACTCAAGAATTAGTTAGAAGGTGTCAATATAAAGTTTATATCAAAGGAAGTTGAGTATGATCAGCTAAAGACAAAGCTATATTCCTTTAAGTTTGAGCATGAGAATCTCATAGACAAGAGAAATTTTGAGAAAGAATGTGAGAAGTCAAAACAAGTCAAGAGTACCAACATGAAGAGATTAATCAGGCATTCTAATGCAATGAGGGATGATGGTAAAAGGAATAATTAGTCAAGAGGTATGTAAAATAATATTGTTTTCTATAGCTGTGATAATAAGGGACACATTACAAGATTTTGTCCTAATAGAGTTAGAATACCCTCATGACTTAACAATATATATGGAGATACTAAAGTTCATTAGAAGGGTCAAACATTGGTATGGAATCAAAATAAAGTCAAGACTAATCATACTGAGCCTAAGAGTCAACATGGATTATTTATTGAGGAGAAAAAACTAAAGGAGAGGAATATATACTAGCTCAGACTGCCTTTCATATTCAAGATGAAGGCATGAAATGCTATATAGATAGTGGTTTCTTAAGCCACATGATAGGAGATAAAAACAAGTTCATCTCATTAAAGAAGAGTACTATAGGAATAGTGATATTTGAAGATACCACAACTACCCATATAGATGATAAGGGTATCTTGAGTTTGGACAATGGGAAGACCAAGATAGATAATTTTTTGTATGTGGAATGTTTGAAACATAACCTAATTAGTGTAACCCAAATATGCAACCAAGGACACACATTAACCTTTCATGATAGAGGGTGTGAGATAAGGAGAGCTAAATTAGTAAGGCTAATTTCCAATTCAAAGAAGACTGAGAATAATCTATATGTCTTGAATGAGATGAAGAAGGAGAGATGATTTATGAGCAAGATGGATGAAATTTGGATATGACACAGAAGGTTAAGTCACCTAAAATTTGACAATCTAGTCAGGTTAATCACTAAGAAGTCTATGAATAACATGCCTAAGATCACCAAACTTACAAACATACTTTGCAATTCATGTCAACATGGTAATTAGACTAGAAGAAGGTTTAAGTCCAATGCATGCTCTACTACAATACCTTTATAGTTAATACACATTGATCTTTGTGGGCCTATAAAAATATAAAGCATTTAAGGAGATAGTTGCTTTATGTTACTCATAGATGACTACATAAGAATAACTTGGATAGCATTCTTGAAATAAAAGTTAAAAGCTCTTGATAAGTTCAATGCATTCAAGACTCTTATTGAAAATGAGAATAATGGGAAAATCAAGTGCCTAAGATATGATAGAGGAGAGTTTTGGTCTAATGAGTTTGATGACTTATGTGAGTTCCATGGGATAAGGAGATAGTTCTCAGTAGTAAGGACAACTCAGTAGAATAGAGTAGTGGAAAGAAAGAATAGGATAGTGTTGACACTGGAGATTGCACCCAGCGGCAGAAAAACAAGTTCCTGCCCTCTCCCCACAACATGGAAACTCCTCTCTCACCTGTGGGATGGCGAAGCAGGAGAGGAGAGTCTCTAGGTATGGGCTAGTTCCCTCTGATGTATCTTGTTTGTTTTAGGCAGCAAAATTTACGTATAGGCATATATATATATATATATATATATATATATATATATATATACAGCTATAAACGGGGGGGATGAAAAGGGAGAAGACAGTGTAAGAAAGCAAACAGCATACTCTAAAAGAGGTGATACACCAAAAAGGTTGACCTTCCACATCCACTCTCAGAATCAAGAAAATGCAAATATACTCTATACATCTGGCAGAAGAACCAGGCTGCTGAGACTAACAGGGAGGCTATAATGAAAAATACATAACAGAGGTTTACCAAGGTGCTATGGAATGCACACTTGCAAGCAACTTCCTCTATTCTGTCCTTCTCAAATATTACTCTTCTCCTTTTAGCTACAGAAATGGCACCTTGTAGATGGCTGGTATGTTGGCATTAACTTGTGAAAGCATCGAGGATAATGACTACACACAAATAATACTCATGACATACATAGCAAATCTATCCAAGATGGAGGCAAAAACTATATTTTATTGATTCAGGTGGAGAATTTGCAGAGCTGTGCTCTTTACAAAATTAGAAAAGATCCTTTTAAAATGGCCAAGTCTGCCAATTTATATGGGAAAGCCAAGAGGATTCTCATTAGGAAGAGGGAAAACACTGTAGCTAATGTCAAAAAACTTGCCCAAACCATGCTTGTTACCTCGTTTTGCGTGTAGCTTGCTCCTCTACCAATTTGTTGTTTGTCTCAATTTTGCCACCGTCAGTCGAGTTGACTATCGTGCGTGGCAATTTTGCCGCCGTCGGCTGATTTGGTTGCTGTGCACAAAAATTTTGCCGTCATTGGCTGAGTTGACTGTCTCCTTTTCTCTGTTGACTACTTCCTACAGCAATTTCACCGCTCGCTGCATGTGGCAATTTTGTGGCTCACTGCTTCATGCTGGCTATCGTGCATGGTGAAATCACTGTTGACTACTGTGTTAGTGGTCTCTTTTTCCCCGTCGGCCACTGTGTGCAGCAATTTCCCTACCCATTGCTTCCCACTTTGTATGTCAGCTAATCTATAGAATTGTATGGGCTTGGCTTTGAACGGTTTGTTGGGCTTAAGCTTCTATGGATGTGTATAACCTGCACACTGTTGTCTGTAGATATTGACCAAAAGTTTGGTCACCAAACTAGCGACTCACAGGATAAGCGTGCCTACTATGTTTAGGACCCAGTTGCCTTTGAATATCCATTGGGTGTGGAGTCAAATGGTAACTTTGAAGAGAGTTCACAACAGCTTTGATAATCCCATAATCAAATACACAAAATTTACCCCCACATGCAAAGGGAAACACACAAGGCTAAAAACAACTAACTGTGTGAACTGCACTTAGGGAAAATAGGGAAAACAACTGAAAGCAAACTAATATATATAGCTAACCAAGAATGTTTGCCTCACTCCTGGATCGAAGGGAAAATTTCTTAAGTCCCCTTCCTGGCGAGAAGACTTATGGTGGTAGGCAAGTAGCTGAATGGAGGAGAGAGTTGGTGACTTGTTCTTTCTGCCTGTCACCTGAGTTGGCTAGAAATCGAGGGGATCAAAATCAATCATGCCTCCAATATATACATATTCTGATTGTCCCTGGAGGCCTGTTAAATGTTGGTCTTTGATATTGGTGCTCCTCACCAAGAAATCAATTGCTATCAGCTCATCACCATAAGCCTTCTGATCTGCACATCCCTTTTACAATGTATCATGGCCTGACTCATTTCCTTTTGTCTCGCTGAAAACTCTGTCAGACTCGTCCTCTACTTCTTCTTGGCCTTCTTGAAGAAAGTTGACTATGGTGATGTCTAAAATGGACTCACAAAATGACTACTCGTCCCATAGAACATCACTTCTCTGTTTAAAACTCTCTTCTTCAAGTCATTCCTCCAAGAAGATAGACTTCTCTTTTTCCTCTTTGCTGATCAGGTTCTCTAGATTTTTAAAAATATTCCCCTGATCCTCCTCTAACTCAGGGTCTTCAATGTAGTCATCCTCATCAAAATAGCAAGGAAGTTCATAAAATATAGGAGAAGAGAGCTTACCATGCATTTGTTCCTCTTCAAATTTCTGGAACATCCACATTTACGCAAGGCCTGCATCTTCTCCACTGTTGATAAGGTCTTCATAAGGAGTATCAATGATGATTTCTTCTTCGTTGTCACTCATGACAACCTCCTGAAGGACTGCAGATTGGATTTTCTACTCCTCACCTACCTCATGCAAAATAGGGTCTTCCTTGAGAAGGGGTGAAGTGGAGAAAGCATGTGGAAGAGGAAACAGTCCTTGAGCTAGAATCGAATGATTCTCCTCTCTCCACTTGATCAGCACTTCATTTATATCAGGCACAGCCTGATAACTCTCTTAGAAATGTGTAGGTGGGGTGCGTTCAGGCATGGAATATGTTGTTTGGCCTGAAACATCCACCACACATTAGCTAAGGAATTTCTCTTTGGACTCCAACTCTGCAATTCTCCTACTCAGATCTTCTTGGAAAAGCTTTTCCTGGAGGCTGCCAGCATTATCATAAGCAGACGCAGCTTCAGCTTCTTCAAAGTTTTGAGAAAAAACTTGCTTTTCTTCTTCTATTCTGCCCCATGATTCCACTATTTTCCCCCAATTCAAGATTTTGAAATTTGAATTCTACTCCTGTGAATAGGCAGCAACTTCATTTTCCACAAAGACCTGAGGCTCTTCCACAAGGTCTAAAAAAATTAACTCTCTTTCAAAGAGTAGCTTCATCCTAGCCTCTAAATCTTCAATTTGTTTGGCTAGGTTGTCCTGAAAGAGTCCTTCTTAGAGGTGGCTAGCATGATCCTCTTCAAAGCTCTGAGCTGGTCCTTGGCATTCTTTCTTCCAACTCGAAATTTGCACATCATGCTAGAAAACTTGGGGAGGCTGAGGAATGCAAGGAAAACACTATTGGTGTGTTGGAGGAGTCTTTAGAAGAGGGACATGCTCATTGGTGGTATTATTATCAATGGAAGACTCCTGATCTAAGGAGTTGAAAAGATTGATCTCCATGGGAGGTTGCTTTGATGCCATTTGGCGTTGGAAAGCCAGGTGCACAGGATTGGGAGCAGCTGTATTGGATGAGCTGGAGTGAGCAAGTGCAATTTGATAAAATGGATTTGGTGCAAAAGAGAAGGTTTTCTTTAGGGTAGGAGGGGGCACGCAAGGCTGGCTGCCTTGAAAAGATGGATTTCTCCATTCTGGTGCCTCTTCCTTCATGGATTGTACGGCCTGCGCTTGCTTAAACAAGCACTCCTCTTCATACATCAACTCCTACTGATATTTGTACTGCTCTTCCAGCCTATTGATTTCCATTGTCTGTCTCTCAAATTCCAATGCCACCTCCCTTATAGTTGCAAGGCAACTAGGAGAGCTACTTGAGGGGATTGCATAAATATCTGAAGTCTGATCACACTCACATGAAGGAAAACAAGACCCATGATTTTGAGCAAAAGAAGTATACATATAAGGAAATTTTTGAATGGCACCAGGCTACTTAACCAGCGGGTTTAACTCAGAGTCACCAGATGCTGAAGATAAAATTTGTTGTGACAGGACCAACATCAATCTTGAAACCTTACTACGTTAAAAAACTAGTCCCACCGAGCGTGCCAAAACTGTTGACGCTGGAGATTGCACCCAGCGGCAGGAAAATAGGTTCCTGCCCTCTCCCCACAACATGGAAACTCCTCTCTTGCCTGTGGGATGGTGAAGCAGGAGAGGAGAGTCTCTAGGTATGGGCTAGTTCCCTCTGATGTATCTTGTTTGTTTTAGGCAGCAAAATTTACGTATAGGCATATATATATATACAACTATAAATTGGGGGGATGAAAAGGGAGAAGAAAGTGTAAGAAAGCAAATAGCCTACTCTAAAAGAGGTGATACACAAAAAAGATTGACCTTCCACATCCACTCTCAGACTCAAGAAAATGCAAATATACTCTATACATCTGGCAGAAGAACCAGGCTACTGAGACTAATAGGGAGGCTATAATGAAAAATACATAACAGAGGTTTACCAAGGTGCTGTGGAATGCACACTTGCAAGCAACTTCCTCTATTCTATCCTTCTCAAATATTACTCTTCTCCTTTTAGCTACAGAAATGGCGCCTTGTAGATGGCTGGTCTATTGGCATTAACCTGTGAAAGCATCGAGGATAATGACTAAACACAAATAATACTCATGACATACACAGCAAATCTATCCAAGATGGAGGCAAAAACTATATTTTATTGATTCAGGTGGAGAATTTACAGAGCTATGCTCTTTACAAAATTGGAGAAGATCCTTTTAAAATGGCCAAGTATGCCAATTTATATGGGAAAGCCAAGAGGAGTCTCATTGGGAAGAGGGGAAACACTGTAGCTGACATCAAAAAACCTACCTAGACCATGCTTGCTACCTTATTTTGCATGTGGCATGCTCCTCTGCCAATTTTTTGTTCACAATAATTTTGCCGTCGTCGACTGAGTTGACTGCCATGCGCGACAATTTTGCCGCCATCGGCCGATTTGGCTATCGTGCGCAGCAATTTTGTCATTGTCAGCTGAGTTGACTGTCTCCTTTTCTCCACCAGTTGCTTCCCATGGCAATTTTTCCACTCACTGCATGTGGCAATTTCACCGCTCACTGCTTCATGCTGGCTGTTGTGCGTGGTGAAATCACCGCTGGCTACTGTGTTGGCGGTCTCTTTTTCCCCACCAGCCACCGTGCATGGCAATTTCCCTGCCCATTGCTTCCCACTTTGTATGTTAGCTAATCCATGGACTTGTATAGGCTTGGCTTCGAACGGTCCGTTGAGCTTAAGCTTCGGTGGACGTGTATAACCCACAGACTGTTGTCCATGGATATTGACCAAAATTTTGGTCACCAGATAGTTCAAGCGATGGTAAGAACTATGATAAATGAGTCTAGATTATGTAATGGATATTGGATAGAGTTAGTAAGCATTGTAGCCTACATTTTGAATAGAGGACATATAAGGACAAATGGAAATAAGACTCCTTATGAACTATGGAAAGGCTATACCTGCTAATGTGAAACACTTTATAGTGTTTGGGAGCAAATGTTTCATCAAAATATATGAGTATGACTTAGGTAAGTTTGATTATAAGTTTAGTGAAGGTATATTCTTTGGATACTCATTAATAAGCTTAACTTATAGATGCTATAACAAGAGGTTGTAGAAAATAGTAGAAAGCACCAATGTGAATATTGATGAGACAAGGAAATCACAATCATAATCAAATGATATGTAAGAGAACCTAGAATTCAATAATTAAGAGGAAACAATAGAAGTTGATTAATAAGAAGAAGAAGTTGAGGAAAGACAAGACTCCAAAGGTCCCTCAAGACAGATTCAAATAGATCATCCTAAATCACAAATCATTGGTATTAAGGATGTAGGTATGCAAACAAGGAGAAGATTGGTAAGTAACCTAAACCAAGAGAATGTTTCTCTATTATCTAATATTGGACCTAATAACCTTGTATAAACAACAAAAGAAGAGTTTTGGATAGGTGTTATGAATGAAGAGTTAGATCAAATAGAGAAGAATGAGACTTGGGAACTAGTTCCTAGGCATAAAGACAAGAATGTCATGGACACAAAATGAGTGTTTAGAAACAAGTTGAATGAGGATGGAGAAGTCACTAGGAACAAGGATAGATTGGTATGCAAGGGATATGCACAAGTTGAATGGGTAGACTTTAAGGAGACCTTTGCACTAGTAGCAAGATTGGAGGGCATCAGATTGTTTCTAACATATACAAGATTCAAAGGGTTTAAGGTGTACCAGATGGATGTCAAATCTACCTTTTTGAATGAAAACTTTGAAGAAGAGGTATACATAGTGAAACCTGAGGGTTTCTCACTATCAAGTAACAAAGACTATGTTTGTAGATTGAAAAAGGCTCTTTATAGTCTATAATAAGATCTTAGAGCTTGGTATGCTAGATTGGACATGTATCCATTGGATCAAGGATTCAAAAAAGGAGTTGTAGATAGTAATTTGTATGTAAAGATAGAATATGACCATTAATTTATTGTAATTGTCTATGTGGAGGGCATCATCTTTGGTGGAAGCAATGAGAACATGACCAAGGCCTTTACAGAGGTGATGAAGAAAGAGTTTGAGATGTCCATGCTGGGATAACTTTCATTATTTATTGGGTTGCAAATCACTCAATCTGAAAAAGGTATATTCATTTCACAATCCGAGTACATAAGAGAGATGTTGAAGAAGTTTGAGATGGAGGATTGAAAGGTAGTCAGTACACCTATGATCACAGGATGTAAGTTGAGAAAGGAAGATGAGTCTCCAAAGGTAGATTAGACATCATATAGGTCAATGATTGGAATATTTCTATACACCCCTACCTTTAGAATTAACATCATACAAGTGGTAGGTCTTGTGGGAAGGTTTTAAGTAGATCCAAAGTAAATTCATCTATAAGCAGTCAAAAGGATACTCAAGTATCTCAAGGGGACTATGGAGTTTGGGTTGTGGTATTCAAGGAGTAACAAGTTAAATTTGATAGCTTATATAGATGCAGACTGGGAAGGAAGTTTATATGATAGGAAGAGTACTAGTGGAGGAGCTTTCTTCTTAGGTGAGTTCCTAGTTTCATAGATAAGTAATAGGCAACCATCTGTGGCATTATCTACTTGTGAGGCTGAATACATTTCAACATCTTCATGTTGCACCTAGGTCCTATGGATGAGATAGACCTTAAGAGACTATAAGGTGGAGTATGATGGTCCCAGCCCTATCTATCATGATAATAAAAGTGATATAAGCACCTCAAATAACCTTGCTATGCACTCAAGGACTAAGCACATTCCCATTAGGTATTATTTCCTAAGAGAGTAGGCAAGTGAACAAAGTATTAGACTTGAATATGTTTCTACAAAGGATAAAATTGTATACATTATGACTAAGCCACTCCTAAAGATAACTTCTAAACATCTAAGATAGGAATTGGGTGTAATTCCTACCCCTAGTAGTCATTAAAGAAGCTAAATGCTTAAGGGGAGCTAATCAGGTGGTTCATTATCTCTAAAAGTAGGTGAGTAGTATTGATAAGGTATGCATGGAGATAGGGGATATTTTTAGATCTATGTTATTTAATTCTAGGTCTAAGGATTAAATGATAGTATGGGAAAATGGGAAAAGTATCATTTTGAAATGATTTCATTTGTATAGTATGTTTTCCATTAATGTGTTTGCCATCAATGACAAAGGGGGAGATTTTTGGAATTTTTTTGTTATTGATGTCAAAAGGTTTTATCATGTAAAGTCATAATTGTCATTCATGTCAAAGGTATATTTGGTCAAGTGTTAAATCATGATAGTGGCATAAAAAAAGTGTGTTTTCGATTCAACGGTGATTATTGATAAATATTGATGTTGTCATGAATGTTGTGAGAATGTAAGGTAAATATCATGTAAGGGTGACCCATGTGAAGGAATCATAGTGAAATGAATACCAAATTTCATGACATGGAAGGAATATGTCAAAGTGTCAAGTGCATTGGAAGCTTGAGCCTAGTCATAGCATGGTGAAGGTATTATCTGATGGCATAATGAGGTGAGTGATCTCAAGCAAGTGAGATTTTCTAAAGGTTATTTGAGCATGATAATAAGGTGTATAATCATCCATTATAGTATCAAGGTGAGCCTATAGGGGGAGGACCTTCAAAATGAGTTTGCACCTAGATCACTCCTAGACCCTGCTTGGCCTAATGAGGCATGAAGATCATTTTCCAAGGCAAGTATGCATATGTGATCATGGATAGAGGTAATATATGTTTTTTTAAGAATTTTTACAAAGTTTGAGGCCATGGTTTGAACATAATTACAAGAAACATTATTTTAGGCCTTTTCAAGTTCACAGAATGAGGTCCCAGGACTTGAGAGGCACTACCATACATTCATTGGCACGTGTAACATTTGCATGGTAATATGACATATTAAGGATAGATGGGTAAGGGTCCTCGATAATATCCCTAGGAAATGGTTTTGGATTTAAGGGGTAGTCCTTTATGAATAATTGTTAACACTAAAACCTATGTTAAACCTCCCTAAAACCCTAATAAGAACCCTATGTGAAATATATTGTTCAAAACATACTATAATGGTCTCAAATGAATATATAAACTATTGTATCATGTATTAAACTCTCCCAGGTACCTCTAAATGGTGGTGGTTAGTCAAATGAGAGAGAAAATGTGTAGATACAAGCTTATTTGTGAATAATTTATTATAGCAGTCAAAATTGCATTGGTCAAGAAAATAAAATGGATGGAAGAAGGAGATAGATAATCATACAACATTCCCATGAAGGTTTATAGATAGGTTCCACCCTTATAATTTTCTAAATTGTTCTTTGAAGTTAGCCAGTCGCTAACATGCCTAATGTTGTAAACAGTGTAAAACCCAGGTAGTAGTGAGACGATGAATTAGAGTGTGTTTTCATGATAAATGATGAAACCAAGTGCATGGATATGTTTTTAAATAATTTTAATACATTTTTATGCTTGTAATAATATTTTTAGGTCGTGTGTGGTGAAAAAGTTGCTCAAAAAATGACTAGTCTAGTTCAGATAAGACTGTGAAACATGAGGTCAAGAAATTAGTCTACAAAACCAATAGTTATCATTAGACCATATGAGTTTTCCATTTTAAGATGTCCTAAGGATCTCTAAGAACCATTTAAATTCATCAAGATTCATGGAAAGTATCTGATGTTGTAGGTCTATGTCACCATGATTGGTCCTCAAGGTAAATTGTCAGTTCTGAGTGAGTGAGTTGCAAAAATGTTCTTGAGCCTTTATGCTCTGAGTGAAAGTGTCAAATTCATTTGGTAATTACCTTTAGGTCATTTATAATATGTACATGTATTTTTTTTATCATGTTTTAGTGTATTAAATGTGTTTGAGATTTAGTATTGAAAGGCCAACATTTTGGTGTACATAGGCCTAATAGGACTAAGTACCATGAGGGGTTTTATGAAGGAGTTGGATCTAAAAGGTGTTATGGATATCAAAGGATGTTGGTTAAGGTATATTTGAGTTTTTTTTAAATTATCTTGATGTTTGTAGAGGTATAATGCTTTCTAAGTATGAAATGGTAATTTATTGATAAGAAGGCCTAATGCAATTAGGTCTCCAAGAGACCTAAAAGTGAAATAAGGTCTAATTGAGTTATGATAGACCAAAAAGGACTCAATGTTCATTTTAATCATGTGTATGAGTTTTCCTAAGACCTATTATATGGCTGACATAAAAGGTTAAGTGTGTGCGGTTGACCAAGTGGTATATGAATAAGATATGAGTATATATTAAAGGCATTTTTAGGCCTATTTGAATATGCTTAGAGGAAGCAAATAGATTGACAAATCAATGAGCCTAAATAGGTTGGGTAACATGTTTTAAACACTAATAAAATATCATAAAATCATTTTTATGATGATCATCCAAGTTTTATGTAGTTGAAGATCAAGGTCATATGACCTATTCAGTCTTGAAGAGGGCTAGTTGAGTGAAGAAGCCTAGAGGTAGTTTTGAGAGAGATTAAGTGGAACAGAGTTGAAGGAGTAATCATTAATTATTGAGAGGATATCAAAGTTTCATTAGATATTTTTTCTTGATGTATGATAATGGATTAAGCAAATAGAGAGTTGAGTGGAAGGATAGAAGAAATAAGTGTGATTGAATGAGTTAGTGCTTGGTCAAAAAGGGAGTTGAAGTTTCCTTACAGGTTGGTGTTTACAGAATTGGTCTTGGCTGAGTTAGCACTTGGTCCAAAGGGAGTTGGGGTTTCCTTGAAGGTTGGTGCTTACATAAGTGTCATTAACTGATTTTTTAATTAGTCATATGGGGTTTTAGCCTCCTATCAAGTAGGTGATTGTTAAAGTCAAGTGGGTGCTTGAGAAATTTGGGTTTGGTGCTCCATGTTGGGTCAGTTCTCAACTAAATTTGATACATTGTCTTATAGGATAGTTTTTCCAAGATTTATTTTAGGATGTTTTATTCCCCATGAGGGGTTCCCACATATGTGATGTGTTATCTTGTTTTATGCTTATGTGATTGGTTCTTAGTGCATTGATAGATCATTGTATTGCTTTCATAATTCATAGATGAGTGGATGTAATTGATAAAAAAAAATTAAAGACTAATTCACTACCCCCTCTCAGTCATTGTGCTTCTAATATATATGTAGTGGACTTGTTTCTTACCTACTTCTTATATTATCTTGTCACATCTCTTTATGTTCTTAGTAAGGTCAACCTATGGAATAACCATGGCCAAGTAGAGTATGTATAGGATGTAGTGGTTAGTATTTTATCATCATATTGAGAATTCTACTTTTATTAAATTATGGTGGAGGTTTCCCCCTCGAAGTGGCTCATATATATGAATCTATTAGAAGTAAATGGTAAATGTAAAAATTTGTGTATGTATGATAACATTATATGGTAATTTTAGCTATATTTTATTTGTAGGTTGTTAGGAGTTGTTACAGGAATCTCCATGTTGGTCAATATTCCACCAAAGGCAATATGGAGATTTATTTTTAGCATGGTAAATCTAGAAGTTAAAAATATAGGAAATAGTACCTATAAGTATTTGTAATGAATGTTACACAAGGGTTGATGTTTATGTTAATTTTGATATGTATGTGAGTGATAGAATTTTGAATGTTATTCTCAAAAAGCCTTCACACTGCATATTGACAGAATTGGACATCGATCTATGAGGGTCATCTTTGTTATAATCTTTGATATTAGATCTTTTAATATGAATTCTAAGTATTTATGTTCTTTATTTTTGTAATCATAGAGTTTGCTATATTTTGATGATTGGTTTCTTCATGTATTTGGATGTATCCATTTCTTTTTCTATAAGTAGTTTCCATCATGTGTTAAACCATTAGATTAGTATATTTCCATGTGATAAACCTTGTTTATGGATTCCAATTCTTGATTAAACCTTTGTGGAATATTCCTAAGTCACTTTTCACACCCTATCTCCATAATTAGCATGTTTTGGTGAAACCCAAGAACCTCATCTAATAATGCTGTGGTGAGCATGGATATGTTACGATGGTTACTAACCCAAAGATAAGTGGAGAGTTGGTTAGACCAGAAATTTTTGGAATTCATAGAGAAAGAAGGCTAAAGAATTGGTGTACCTCAATGGATATTATACAAAACCACCTTTATGATAAAATCTATGATAACTTCTTGTGTGAATTACCAAGCTTGATGGCTAATTGGTTGGCTCAAATTGAATATCATTATTTTTAACCATGAACTAGTGACATCATTATGTGGACCGAGGAGAAGATAGAATAGTTTTATAATCTGGAGACAAATTGGACACATGTGATCAATCATTGGATAGCTACCACTATTAATAGATATATCATTGAGTTTACAGTGTAAGGATATTTATCCTTTGATGTAGTGAAGGATCAATTTTTTAGATGAATCAAAGGAAATTTTATGTAGTGACTTTTGATACTAATAAAAATGTTGGCTATTGAGAAGGCCATGGTGCCCACTCTTACTAATATGGATTATTCACTTTGGATACATGGGGATGTGTGTAAGATAGGGAAGAATGAATCAAAGATGAAAAAATAGACCAGCATGGAGAATCTAGAGGAGAAGGATAAAAAAAATAATCTAGAGTTAGAAAGAGAGTTATAACAATAGAAGAGATGGAATAAATAGAGTACACTTCAAGAAACTATGAATAAAAGGAGTAGTAGCATTGATGATTTGAATGAGATAATATGCCAAGGATAAGGGTACAAAGAATAAAAAAAGAGAGAGGATCATGGGCCAAGTAGAGGCAAAGGGAGAGTAAGCGATGAGGGTCTAGCATGGATAAAAGAAGGTGTAGTATAAAATTAGAATAGATGAGTAAAAGTTCATAGTTTCTAGAAGGGGTATTCCAGAAAGAACATCAACGATTACCTTATATTCATAAACATAGTATAGGTTCAAATTTTGAGAGATACATCTTTGGAGGTAAGGATCATCTCCCAAGGAAGTACACATCCTTTGAATCCATATTTTTTCAAAATCATAGTAATTCCCCTACAATGTTAGATGATGACACTTGGCAAGGACCAATTATAGAATAAGTTTATAGAAAAAATCTATAAGTAAAAAAGTCTGCATAGCATGAAATTGCACAAAATTTCTTAAACCAATAGAAGAAGAGCATCACAACATTGCTTGCTATAGAGATAGATCCTCTAATCCTTGTATAGGCTAAGGATTTCATTACACAACTTCATATTTTAGAAGAGGAAGGAAATGACAAAGATATATATGCAACCTCTAAAGTGACAAAATTAGAAGAAGAGAACACAACTTATACTAGATCAAGAGTCATCTCTAAGTATGCAAAAGTATTCAAAACCATAACCATCATTGACATTGGTTGTAATAAAATAAATTATGATATCTACAATAAACCCTATTATGGAAGCATAGTTTGGTGATTTTATACATATGGCTCCCTATGATGAGTATGCAGACCCTAAATAGTACTTACTTACCTGCAACATGAAATGGTAGGTAAAATCAATCACTAATGATAATATCAAGAAGTTTGAATTGATCAATGCTTTGGGTGGGTGTGCACTAGAGTTCATCTTTTGTAAAATTACAACCAAAACATCCCTAGATGATGTTAAGAACTAGTTCAAAATAGAGTTTAAGGTCAAGAAGAGTTCAATCAAAATGATCCAAGATTTGAATGAGATTCAACAAAGACCTAGGGAGACTATTGGTGACTATGCTCATAGATTTTTTGATGTCATGAATAAGGTAGAATTTGTTTTGGAAGATAAAGATAAAGCCACTTGGTTTGTAGAAGGTTTATAACCAAGGATCAGATTTTCCATGGCTCAAACTTAATTTATAGATAAAGATGATGCCAAAGATGCTTTGATTCAGGTAGAGAATATTGAAGAGTATGGTGATGCAACTACACCATCATCTAAGGTAGAAAGTACCTTATAAACTATTTTGAGAAGATTGGATCAATTTCAAGAAAGGGTTGAAAAACCCAATTCCAATATTTGGTGCATAGAGTGTGGATAACAAGGGCACCATAGAAATGAATTCCCCTAGATTAAGACAAAGTTTTAAAAGATATGTAGAGTGCTAGGGCACGCAACCTCAAAATTTCATATTTTATAGTAGTACATAAAGACTCCATAGAACATGTATTTTAAATTTTATAAGTCCCTTACACATGATGACAAGGATTGTTGTGTACTCTAGGAATTAAAGGAGGATATAACTAAGAATGTATTTGTGTTTATTGCATAAAAATTCATAGATACACCATATACTAATCCTACCTCAAGGAGCATCATACTAGATTAGAATCCCTCGATGATGCCTTAGGTTCCTGAAGCACAAAAAAAACCTCTAACAATAGCAGGTTCCCTACCTTCTACATACAACTAGAATATTATCTCATAGAACTTTCCACAATCAATTTCTAACTACCCATATTAATCTCCATGGAATCCTACAATTCCTCGAGCATAATAATATAGATGGAATATAAACACACCAAAGTCATAAGTGGTTGGATTTAATGAATATCCACTACATCAAGGATGGAATGCACCCTAGAATACTAGAAATTTTGGGAAACCATAATGCCAAGATGGATGGGGATTTTGGGGTGATAGAAGAAGATACATAGGTGGCTACCGAGGTGGTGTGTAGGGAGGCCAAGGAAATAATGGGCCTAGACCACCCATTCATTTTTATCTATATGGATAACTAAAGCATGTGTAGATAAATTATCCTAAAAATCCTCAGAGACAACATTACAATGCATACTACATAGTAACAGAGAAACACAATATAGAAGATTGTCCAATAATAGAAAGACAACAGAGGGAGAGACCTATTATAATGCCTAAAGACTTGGGTATTAAAAATGCATAGCCATAATGATATCCTGAACCTAATACTGAAAAGAGCCTGATGCAAGAAGTTGTACAAATTTTGAAGACAATCTAGTAGCAAGGGACAAATGAAGGGGATGATGTTGTTCTTGATGCACATATATATGGGTAGATAGTGTGTATAGTAAGATATGATAGGTTTATCACTACACTGATGGATTTGATGAGACTATTCAATATGCTACATAATGAGGATATCTCCCAGAACATCATGAATTTTCTCCATAACCCAATAAAATGTGCATAGAAAGGCCAACAATAGATGGATAAGTTGATTTGATTTGTAAGGACAAATAAACCTTGGGACATTGATGCAAGGATGGAAATATAATTATCCAAATATGACATACCTAGTGCTATATTTGATTTTATAAGCACTATAAATATGATCCCTAGATCCACTTGGGAAGCCTTGGGAAGACTTGCATTGAGTTATAGCCCTGTCATGCTCAACCTTGCAGACTATGGTAGGGTCAAAGCTATTGACCACCTAGAGGATGTTAAACTCAAAGTCAAATAACTTAGCTCATGAGGTGATTTTGAAGCAATTGATATGAAGATAGATGAGACTCACTACATTGATCTAATAAGGAAGAATTGGGGCTATGATGGGTGTATGAATATTAACATAGTCATGAGTTATTTAGAGTCTCATCAAGATGATAAGATCATTGTCATTCCTCTAAACAAGACTGAGTCTAAACCTTATATCATTCCAAAAGAGCCAAACTCACTTTATGTTGGTGTCAATGCTTTTTTGATGAAGGTCATAGTTTAAGGTAAGCAGAAGGCTCTACGAGGAACTGAGTATAGTTTTCTCTATAAAAATACTATTCTATTGACTCAAATTCTTGGCACAGAATGGATTTTGGATAAGATGAGGCTAAATACCCTAGAGATCCCTTAGAATTTTGATGATGTGTGATCAATGACGGTAAGATCTCCAACATAATCTGATATAAACTTTCTATATAAAATAGGTTGTACTAAGTAGGACTACATAAAACCAGACCCAGAGGGTGTTCTTCATACCCAGTCCAAGTGAAATGAAATCATGAGTTGCAACTATTATGGATGGTTTTTGCAATTGAGAAACTGATACCTTAGTATTTTTCCATAGAGGATATTGGTGAGTTCATTGTGAAATTTAAATAACATGTACCAAATGAGACCTAGAAGGTAAGTGTTCTTGATTATGCAATGAAGGGGATTATTATGAACTAGTGGGTTATCCATAGGGAGGATTAGTTAACATGGGATGAAGTGTGTGGGCTACTCATAGCTCAATTTTAGTTTCGCAAGACTGTCAAAAGAGATTGGTCTATCTATCAGGAGGGTGAATTCTTAGAACTACATATGTATAGGTGTATTGAGGTGTGGATGTCAGAGGGTACAGATCCTAAATTTTGGTCACATAGTTTAATCTATACCCTGGGTGTTTTCCCTATAGCATGGTACATACATCAGGAGTGAAGAAGAAAAATTGAGTACTGGGCACAAATCAAAGCCAATTTCATTCAAAAATTCATTTTTGAAAGTGATAATCCTCAAGTATAAGTCACCTTACAAAATTTTAAAACCTTTTTATGCCACAAAAGATTTGAATATTTACTAGCATAAGGGGAACCTCATTCACACAAAGTTATAGAGAAAAACCCAAGACACATCTTACAAATTCTAGGAATTAGCCAAGGTGAGGCCCATCAATGGATTTAATCCTACCATAGGATATAGGAGGATGAGAAATCTTCTCAAATGGATAGCAAGGATTACATGGATATAGGGGATTTATTTAAACCAGAGAGATAATTATAGCCCCTACTAGACCTAGTCATAGAGGAGGAAAAGCTGTGACATATACAATTTCCAAAATGTGAAGGAGAATGGATACTTTGTGACTTCATTCCTAAAGAACACAAAATGTATCAGGAACCATTAAAGGATCATATATCAAAGATTGGTATATAATAAGGATCTAAAATGGCATATGTCAAATACTATTAGACTCAAGAAAACATCTTGGAGGTTTTGAAGTTACTCTAAGACTATCAAGATGTCTTTCCTACAACTTTTGTAGAAGTCAAAGTGTTGATCCTTCTTTGGGGAAGATGCACATAGAGTTGAAAGAGTGTGCACAGCCAATCAAGAAGAAACCATATAAGCTGAACCCAAATATGGCATTGAATGTGAAATCTAAACTTGATCACATGTTGTAAGAAAGCATTATCTTCCCAATCAAGAAATTTGATTGGGTTAGTCCCATGATAGTTTAGCCAAAGAAGATTGGGGAGATACACATCTGTGGAGACTACCACATCCTCAATGATGCTTGTGTTAATGATCCATTTCCCATTTCCTTCATGGATGAAGTTTTAGAGGTTGTTTTTGGGCATGAAGTGTTCTCGTTCACTAATGGATTTAGTGGTTACCATCCGATATCCATCATAGAAAAGGATAGGACCAAAACCACATCCACCATTGAATGGGGTTCATTCACTTATAAGGTCATGTCATTTTTACTCAAAAATGCACCTATGGTATTCTCTAAAGCTGTGTTGACTGCATTCAAGGATTTCATCCATGACTTCTTAGAAGTATACTTGCACGATTAGGCAGTGTTCTCATTGTTCAAAGAACATTTATCAAAATTTAGATTAATGTTAAAAAGGTGTAGAGCACTACAAATAGATCTAAATTTAAATAAATGCCTATTTTTCACACCTTTTAGTGTTTTACTAGGCCATGTACTATGTAGCAAAGGAATCCTAATAAACTAGGCTAAGATTACATTCATTATGAATATGACACACCTTAAGACTTTGATAGAAGTGTGATATTTTTTGGGACACACTAGTTATTACCAAAAATTCATCAAGGGATATGCCTCTATATTAATTCTTTCAGAGAAATTACTATGAAAATGAGTTCATTTTATCTAGATGGAGGACTGTCAATCCACATTTGTTGATTTGAAGTATTGACTAGTGACTACTCCAATCATCATTTTTTTGGATTGGAGTAAACCTTTTCATGTGCATGTGGACACTTTAGGGCTTGCTATTGGAGTTGAATTCACATAGCTAGGAGATGGGGGATTGGATCATCTAATCTACTTTTCAATTAGAAAATTATTGATCATAGGAAAGAATTATATGACAACTGAGTGAGAAGCCTTGGTGATAGTGTTCATACTATAGAAGTTTAGGCACTACTTGTTGGCTACACCATTTGAATTTTTCACTAATCATCAAGCTCTGTGATACCTAGTGAATAAGTCATTGTTTGGAGGATGTATATTTCATTGATTGATGATTTTATAAGAATTTTAATTATGTATTAATGATAAACTAGGATGGGAGAATGTTTTTCTAGACCATCTCAGTCAACTAACTAATGGTGAGGAACCTAAAGAACTCCAAGATGAGTCACCAGATGCTTATTTATTCAAAGTGACTATGATTCCAAAATAACTACAAGAGATCGCATAATTTTTTTAACAAAGAACATTCCCAAATCACTAAATAGAAAGAGATAAGAGACAGATGATAACCAGAGATCTTCCATATAATATTATTAATGTATTTTTATACTACTTAGGTAAATATGAAGTCCTACATAGAGTGGTATTGGAGTATGAACATGTGCATATTTTGGAGGAAGCACATCAAGGAGTAACAAGCCATTTTGTAGGAGATGAAACTACGAGGAAGATTTTACAAAGTGGTATTTGGTGGCCTTATCTTTTTTAGGATATACAGATAATTGCACAGTAGTGTGATATTTTCCAAAGGATGGAGAAACCACACCAATGGGATGAGATACCTTTGTAGCCTATGTTAGCATAACAACCCTTTAAATAGTGGGGCATTGACTCTGTTGGGCCAATAAATACTCCAAGTAAATGTAGTAAGATAAGGTACATAATCACTGTGATAGATTACTTTACCAAATGGGTAGAAGATATTATGACTCCAAGTTGTGGTGTAAAGGACATAGCTAAGTTCATATATGAGAATATAATTACCAAGTTTAGATATCATATTAAATTGATAAGTGATAGAGGAATCCATTTCCTAAATAATACCATCAAGACCCTTACAAATGATTTTTTGATATCGCATCATAAAATCACTATGTACCATCCATAGGTAAATGGCCAAGCCAAAGTTGTGAACAAGGTGATTGGTAAGATGCTCGCTAAAATATGTGATATAAAGTGAGATGATTGGGAGGATAGACTTCCAGCTATCTTGTGGGCTTATCACACACATTATAAATGTGTAATAGGATTTACACCACTCTAGTTAGTCTATGGGCTTGAAGTTGTTATGCACATGGAATATGTACTTCCTAGTTTATGGGTTGTTAATGTGCTACACATAAGTGATTCAAATTTATTGACTCATAGATTATTAGAATTGAATCGGATAGATAAAGTAAGATGCAAAGCAGTATGGGCCCAAGAGATAAACAAGCATAACCAAAAGGCATGACATGATAAAAACCTATGAACAAAGGCATTCCAGGTAAATCAAATTGTTATTCTATATGATAATATGTTCAAAGCTTTTCTTGGAAAGCTTCATATCTAGTAGAAGGGTCCTTACATCATTCATGAACTTGTGTAACCTAAAATAATGGTCCTATGAGACTTGTAGGGGAATATCTTACTTGGGTGGGTAAATGATTGTAGGTTGAAGTCCTACCACCATTAATTTAGAATAAAATGGAATAAATTTTCTCTATCACACCAAATAGATTGTAAAAAGGTTTGTGAAGTGTTGTTTTAGGATTGTTTGTGTTTTGTGTGTATATTTCAGCACATGTTGGTGAATGTAAGTATATGTATAGTATGCAACTAGAAGGATCCATACAATAATTTAAGGTTCCATTCTTGAGGATAACTTGGTGAAGTTGGTCAAGTACGTACAGTGTAAAAATATCAATTAAGTCTAAGAAAGTCATGTGTGTGGAAATTTAGAGTAGATAGTACAATGGTTAAGTCATTGTATTTAATGATTAAGTATGGGGTGGGAGATTGACAAATATCTCTAAAAAAGAGATGGGTCTATGTCAAAAATGGAATAAGTAATGTATGACCAAAGCCCCATCAATGTGACAAGTTAAACAGTGTAGACACTAGAAATCCATACACTACGATTTTGAATGTCAAAAACACCCCTGGACCACCTAGGACCCCCTTAAAACCCATTTCACCCCTTAACCACTAATTAGGCCCAACTATAGTCAGTTTACCTAACTATCTTAACCTATTCTTTCAGCCCCTTTTACCCTTTACCCTCAACTGCCAATGGTCAGGGTGCACCTCCTTAACCAAATGCATGCAAACCATCTACTTTTATTTTCTAAATATAAGTTGTCTAAATCCTATTATGAGCCTTTGCATGGACAATTTATAATTAGATAGCCCAATTAAACCTTCACTTCCACCTCTTACTTATGCCTATAAGAAAAGAGGAGCAGGGAGGTGAAATCCATTTGCAAACATATGTGAATCTACAATTGTTATCAAGAGATTTATGCACCTACGATTTTATTTCTTGTGGATCAATCATCATCAACAATCTAGTAATCATATCAGAGAACCAATTTTCCACCGCCTCTTTGTCAAGTTCTCAAGTACTATTACTCTGTCAGACTCAAGCAAGATTCCACCAATAGGTCAACTACCTCAACCATTACCCAATCAACTTTTTGTAAGACAAGTACTTGTTTTTTATCTTTCATTTACTTTATTTTTCATTTCACAATCAACCCAAGTCTTACCCACCTCTTGGAATCCATCTTTTGGATATCATCAATTAGCCTTTTTTACTAACTCGGATCTTCACATAGTAACTGTCAACGGTTGACTCAACCATCGATGGTTTGTCCAACCACCAATGGTCACCTTAACCACTGATAGTCACCCTAACTACCAATGGTCAACACAACCACTGATGGTCACTATGGTAGTGAAAAATAGGATGTTAATTTCACCTACCTATACCTAATCAAACCTGATTTTTTGTGTTCTTGCCTGTTCATATACCCCTTTTTTTATTTTTTAAGTGTACCCCAACTATCTAGTAATAGTATTAATTAGTTTGTCACTAATTTAATAATTTATAGCATATTTATAATCAAGCATTCGTGTGTTCAATTTTAGTACTTTTAACTTATTGATGCAAGTACCTTCATTTTGATTTTATAAACTTGATTATTTAAAATGTGTGGATTGATAACCCCTAAAGAAGCCCTCACTTATGGGATATAGCTATTGATAGGAAATCCACTCAACTATTTGTCTAACAAACAAGTTTTTTTTAGTTTTTTCTTATCTACAGGTCATCCTCCCAAGCCAAAGAGGATTTCTTCACAATCTTTTGATTTAATGTGTACACAAACAAACAAGTTTTTCAACATTACCTGTATCGAGTTTCTTTTCTCTTTTTTTAGAACTTAAGCAAAAATTCACTAAAACAAAAATCATCAATCACCACCAAAATCAATTATGACATTAACCAAATGTCCACCATATCAGTAAAGTGGATCCATTTCATTCAAAGTTCATGTGTGAGGGATTGAGTGACAACACAGCTCATCAAGATTGTAAACCATTGAAGGATGTGTGATATGTTATAAATCAAACAATTAATCAAGTCAATTCCTATCCATTCCTAAAAATATTGAGGTACTATCCAAATTCTTGGCAATTTTTAAATTTTACTTTGTATCTTCCATGCATTTATTCCAAAAATAGATGTGCAATGGTTGGATTTGATCACTCCCAACTCACAAAAGGGTTTACAAAAGTGCAAAAGGAGGATATGGGCATTGATGTGGCATTATGACAAACATGATTCATAGATACTGATGGTTATAGGTTTTCTCACAATGCATATGTGTGCATGTTTGTTCCAGAAATAGTTGAAGGAGTATACCTAGTCACATTAGTGCCACCACATAGGCTCCATAGTATTGATGTGGAGAATTTGATATGTTTATCCACTTTTAGGAAACTTAGTGATGTTATGGAGGTTTTATTGACCCACTATAATTAGGGAAAGATTTATCTTTCCCAAGATATCACTATCCACATTACTACTAATGTAATGGCTAGGGTGATAAGATTGTCTGCATGAGTGAGGTCAATTTCACACTATAAATTCAAAATGCCACCCATTCTTCTAGAGATAAGGGAAAAATAATCTCATAGTTCCATAAGAATTCTTCTTGAATATATTGAATATGTGTCAAAGCACATTTTGGTTGAATGTATTTCTCAACAATTTTGGCAAACAACCAAAGATGCCAAATAAGCTACCAAAGGGGTCATCATCATTGCCCATCAAATGATACATCATAGTGAAGAATTCAACTAGACAAAAAAATTTGTTAGCAAACTTACTTCTAATAATGATAAAGTTTTGATAACTATGAAACAAACCTTCCAATACTAATTTTTTGTATTTTTATTGGTGTTTACATAGTGGAAGTCTCCTAAGGGTGAAGTTCACCATGATGTTGATTAATGGTTGAATGTCTAATTCTAAAATCTCACATGGACCCAAAAGAGCACATACTTTATGCATCAATCCAAATTCATCACTTGGTGGGATAAGTTGGTTGAGCTTATCATAGCTAACCTATTCATTTCACCTAATGTCATGTAGTACTTGGGATAGCATGAAGTCATTATAAATATACTGAAAGGAATTGTTATCTGAGTCCATGAACTCCCCAATGTTTTAGGTTCACCTCTTCCATACTTTATCAACATGTAAATGGCATAGATCGAGGTGGCTAAATAGAAAGTGATCACAGTATTGAGAGCCACTCTATTATAGATAGTACCACCATCTAGTGTAGATATTATGACTACAACTATGCAATCTTCAATAGCAATTTCTCCAATCCAAAATTCCAGGAAGTTCAAGGTACCCAAAGGTCAAAGATATCCATCTCATCCATGGTAGAAGACTCACATCCAACTCATATGGTTAAATGACCTAAGCATTCCTAAAATCATTAAGATATATGATTTTCCACATTTGGGCATTGATGAGTAGTAGGTATATAAGATGATGATGGTTGATATGGTTGGAGACCTTTATGAGAGGGAAGAAGAAAGAGTACTTCTGGAAAGTGGTATGCATCATCTAGGTGCAAAAAAAAATTCTCAAGAATCTTTGGATAGAGCTACCTCCTTGCTTGGCCTCTATCATCATCAACATAGTAGTTGAATAATCTAAGTCATGGTAAATCCATTAATAATCCAAGGTAGGAGGATCAATTGCGAGTCCATCATAGTTAGGAACTATCAAAATGAGTCCCATAGTATAATTTTTCCAATGTAGGTAGACTCCATATAACCCTTGATAATCTAGGACTGAAACCTCACTTATTCTTATACACAACATTGGAGAACCTATGATGGAAGCACCATTTATGTAGGACATTCCACATCCCCAACCCAAAAGACACATGATTCATAAGGGGTAGGTTTCTCAAGCCAAAGTGTAAATAATTGTACTTATCTCTTCTCCATCTGAATTCAAAGAGGTTGTGAGTGACACAAAAGAAGTCACATTAGATACTTAGACTACCAAAGAATAACAAACCACATGTGAAGAAGCATAGAGAGTAGCTGAGCATCATGTGCATCAAGAAGAAAAGTGAAAGTCTAAGGTTAAGGTTTAGTAGAAGGAATAAACCATGCTGTAAGAATGGGAGGAAACCTAGTGGAAGACCAAAGAAGAAGTAACTCAAAATAAAGTCATGGATGTTGAGACAATCCACCAAAAACAAGAAGAAGATGATAAGGCCAAATTATATTAAGAATTCATAGCTATTGAACAATCTCAAAAATAATAATATGCAGTCGATCAACAGTGCAAGGATATTTCATTAAAGATGGAGTGTAAATAGATGAAAGCTATTGAGGAGCTAAAAAAGAACTAGATTGCATAGGACCAAACATAGTAGTAGGCCATGGACAAAGCACATCAACACAAGGTACAGCTAGTAGAGGTTGATAAAATGGTTAAGGATGATTCATAAAATAAAGCATAGGCAGAGGAAGACAAGAAGGTGCATGCAAATGTTTCTAAGTAGGAATAGGAGGACACTATGGATAAAAGTGTTAAGGAAGTTCAAACCATTTTTGTGATGATTCTATCTATGATAACTCCTTCAAGTTCCATTCCCATGTTGTCATCTCATGAGCTTCTTTAACCATATCCACAAGATACTTTGGTTAGCTTGCAAGATGACAGTGCTTCCTCCAACCTATCTAATATTTGGCTGCGGGATGTGTTGGCTACCTCTACTCAGCATACTATCTTATCTCTACCTATTGTTCCTTTATGCATGACACCTATGAGTACCTCTATTGCATACCTTTCTTTATCTTTTGCCACTACAAAATCATCCTTGGATGTTTCTCAACTATCATTATCTATGTAGATTGAAGGTGTTATTGTATTGAAGGTAGTTACATTAGAGTAATAAGTTAAGGAGCTTGAAGATATGAATTTTACCATCACCTAGTAGTTTCATATTTCTCAAAATATTGTCAAAGACACCTATCTAAATTTTTATAACTATTTGGTCATGGATCCATCACTCCCAAATAAGGAACAACTTTTTATTTTCCTAAACAAGCTCACCACCAACTGATGGACTTTAAATGAATTATGCATCATATATAAGGGGCAAGCCATCAAAGCTGAAATAGAGATCCTCTGCGAGATGTTAATTGAGTAATAGACCACTATTGATATAGATCACACCTAGGATATACACATTACACTTTAGCTAATCAAATAAAAGAAGTAGTTAGATACAATTTAGACCAATACACAACTAAATTTGTTATGACTACCTTCACACACACTACTCTTACTACATTGAATGCCACTTTTGCTACCATAGATGTTGCCTCTAGACCTCACTTAGTGCACAGGATACTATAATGTAAAATTTGCATACTTGGTAGAACCAGATGTTTTGCAACTATTTTCTTAGTCTGAAGGTGTAGTGACATGTCGATAAGAGGTTTAGCTCCATGGTGAAATCACCTCCAAAGTTCACATGGTAAAGTCTACTCTTTTATTAATTATTGTTGTGTATCTAAATATTTTATTCTTATTTTTATGATATAATATTATATTATGTGAACATATAAGTAATTTCATTACAAGTGGTATCAAAGATTCAATTTGGGCAAGTTTATACAGTGTTGTTCTTTTAGATCTAGTTTTGCCAGTCTCCTATGAGCAAAAGGATAAAAAAACATAACTTGCAATCAGGGAAGAATTTATTTTTTCATCATTATAGTATTGATCAAATTGCCTTTATGAAAAAAAATTAATAAATAAAAAAGTCTAGAAAATTTTCACTCTTTTACAAATTAGCAGTCATCAATTTCATCTCAATGAGATGATCACAATGATATAATTTGTTGGTCAATTTTTAGACTAAAAATTTTCATCACTATGCACATTAGTAGTCATTAGATTCATCTCAGTCAAATGATCACAATGGTATAATTTGTTGATACACTTTTGTGTGGATTGAAAACCTCCATCTAAGGGTTTGTGCATGGTTGGTCTTAACACTTGTGGACACATGAAAGGGAAAGAAACTCCAAAAACTCCTCACAAGGATGACATGTAGTCTGAATCTTCTGATCCATTTGTTTTGGAGGTAGTTCACCAACTTCAATCAGATTTATAAAGCGCGATATAGAAACATTATCTCAGTATGGTCAAATGGGACATCATTATGGTAAGAGGGGACTTGAATGTTTTGAATGATCAATTAACACTTATAATTGGGTAATTATTTAATATTATAGCTTGGTATTTTCAAAATAATCTTTCACCACTCTGTTTAGATCTAGTTTTGCCAGTCTCCTATGAGCGAAAGGATTAAAAACATAACTTGAAATTGGGGAAGAATTTATTTTTTCATCATTTTAGTATTGACAAAAGTGCCTTTTTGAAAAAATATTAATAAATAATAAAGTCTAAAAAAATTTCACTCTCTTACAAATTGGCAATCATCAATTTTATCTCAATGAGATGATCACAATGATATAATTTGTTGATCAATTTTTAGACTAAAAATTTTCATCATTATGCAAATTAGTAGTCATTGGATTCATCTCAGTTAGATGATCACAATGGTATAATTTTTTGATACACTTTTGTGTGGATTGAAACCCTTCATCTGAGGGTTTGTGCATGGTTGGTCTTAACGCTTGTGGACACATGAAAGGGAAAGAAACTCCAAAAACTCCTCACAAGGATGACATGGAGTCTGACTCTTCTAATCTATTTATTTTGGAGGTAGTTCACCAACTTCAATCATATTTATAAAGCATGGCATAGAAACATTATCTCAGTATGATCAAATGGGACATCATTGGGGTAAGAGGGGACTTGAATGTTTTGAATGATCAATTATCACTTATAACTGGGTAATTATCTAATATTATAGCTTGGTATTTTTAAAATAATCTTTCACCACTCTGTTAAGGTTCTCCCCATTTAAAAAAACACACCTCCAATCCTGGTTTAATGTAGTTATCAAAAGTGGAATTGCACAAGTTTGATGTTAAGGATCCATTCACCTGGATCAATCAAATTAAAATTTTATTTAATCTACATCATACTTCATGTGTGCCAAATGTGGTCATAGCCTCTCTATTTCTAGAACCTAAAAAATTCATTTGGTATAGATGGTTTTGTGCTTAAAAACAAAAATAAGGGTCTTAAAGTTACCTAGTCTATATTTTTAGAGTTGTAGCTCCAATATCACAACACTATCTCAGAAAACTACTTTAGTCAACTATCTAAATTATGTCAAATAGGTATTTTAAAGGGTTATATTCATCAATTCCATAATCTCTCCTTATGTTTGGATTACATCAGTGAGGCAAATTTAACTAACTTTTTCTTGAGTGGCCTCAAAGATAACATCCAACTGGAGCTTCACATGTTTAGTCCTAGTTCAGTATCTGAAGCCATACCAATGGTACCCATGGTATAGATAAAATATATGGTCAAACAAAGACTTTTCACTATATTTTGGTGAACATAATTTATCATCCCCATCATTTCCTTAATGTATAAGATTGACCCCTCAACAAATTGAATAAAAATGTCCAAAAGGGTTATGTTTTGGCTATGATAGAAAATGGAGAAAATGACAAAGATGTGTTAAAAATAATTTGTTTTACATTGAAGGCGTCAATGAGGATGAAGAATATGATGAAGCCTAGGTGCAGGTCTAGAAGAACCAAAGGATGAATATAAATATTCTCAACATATTATTTTCTATCATCCACTTTAAGGTATTAATACTATTCAAACTCTTAAGGTGGTGGGTTTCTTCAAGAAACAAAAAGTGACTATGTTGATTGACTCTGGGAAGTACACACAACTTCATATAAAATGATTTGGATACTTATTTGAATTGTTTCATTTACCCAGCTCCAAAATTTTAGATCATAATTGTAGATGGTGGTAGACTCAATTATTCTATAAAATGCCATAGTATTGAGCTTATTGTGGGAGACTACCTATTATATTCTATTATGTTTGTTATTCCCATGAGTAGCATGATATTGTTCTGGAAGTGTAATGGCTCACCACTTTAGGCACAATTGAGATGAATTTCCAATAACTATTCATGTACTTTCATTCAAAAGATAAGCCATTTTAACTACATGGTTTACGAGTTAAATCTCCATAATTGGTTAGTTCCCACCAGATAATGAAGATGCCCAGAAAAGATGTTGAAGGATTTCTTATATGTTGTTTTTCCATAGAATTTCAACCAATGAGTCTACCCATCCTAATTTATAATTGATGTTGGATGACCATTCTATTGTTTTTGGTGTTATGCCAAGGACTTCCACCAAGTAGAGTGCATGATCATGCCATTAGACAACTTCAAGGTAATACACCACCCAACATCAGACCCTATAGGTGTTGCGTGAATATTTTGTCGACCAGCTAACTGGCATTTAAAATAGTTCCTATCACCACAGCATAGGGAGATTGGTCATCCAGATGTGCAGGTTTACTACATCACAAGGGGACAAATATCTCCTCTCATCAAGGGGAGGTTCCTTATTAAATATGCAGAGCTATATATAATATAAATAAGTAGAAACTAAGACACAGAGGTGAGACATGTTAGGATTGTGGAGCTAAAAGCTTCACTGATGCAAACAGGAGAGGAGGTTGCTGAAGGTTGCTGAGTTGCAGAAGAAGTTGGGGTCGGTCTGATCAGCCGACGTCGGCGGGATAGCATAGAGAAGCAACCGACGTCGGTCATATATCGGCCGACGTCGGTCACCTCCAGGCGGACAGGGACCGGCGTCGGTCGCCTGTGTGGTTCGACTGCGAGCTATTTACGGGCAGTTAGCTAACGAACCAAGTGTTTGCATGAAGAGATCTATTTTTAGACTGAGAGCTGCGGATCTAATTATTGTAATTAGATGTCTAATCATTGTTTGGATGAGATCTATATAATAGACTCATGGTTGTATTGTAAAAGTGTGCTAGGGAGTAAGAGAGCATAATTATAAGCTCCTTCTGTGTGTGAGGTAGAGCTATGGTGCGTTCCTCCTAGTGCCACAGTACCAGGTGTGTTGGTGCTGGATTGGAGAGCCAGCTGGGTTCTTCAATAAGTAAGATCGTTGATCTGCAGGTGTATGTGTGTGCAAGGTCGAGGTTCACAGGTGATTGGAACCATTGCTTGACTTACAGGTGTGCAAGGTCATACAGACAGCAACACTACAGGGAGCAGTATCAGGCAGGATCTACTTGGAGTACAGGTGTGTACTCGGATAGAGCAAGAGGAAGGCAAGGCAGTTCCTTCCATAAGTATGGTCTGTTGAATTGCAGGTTGTTGCAGATTCATGGGAGATCTACTTGAAGTACCTTGAGTACTTGTGGAGCACGTGGAGTGCTTGTGGAGTGCGTGGAGCACTTGTGTTGTGCGTGGAGCACGGGGAGGTGAACACCAACTCTGTATTTGAGTTGGGTGTTGGGACCTGTGAGAGGGAGAGCTTTGGGGAGAAGAATTACTGTTCACTTGAGGCGTGGGAAACCTCTGTAAGGTGGTGGAGAAGAAGTGGCATCTTCTTTATTGTATTCTTTTCTGTATAAAGTGTTAATACAATTTGGTATTGTCTCTCATATGCTGTGTTATTCTGAATTCTAGTTACTTGGTGATCTGGTTAATTTCCGCATATTAAGTTGCTTGGTATTAGTAATCAAATTGTGTGCTTCCGGTGTACACCCTCTCCCAACAAGTGGTATCAGAGCCTTGGTTGTAGGTTCTTGAGCTTGATACCAATAGGTGGTATCTGCGCTGAGGTTGGAGGAAGCAGGTTTTGTGTTTGGTTACAGGTCACTCTCAGGGGTTTCTGATCGAGTGGGAGTAGAGCAACTGCAGATCAAAGTAAGCTAAGAATGGAGGAGTTGAAAAGCACAGATGGTCACTCACGGTCCTATGGAAAGAAAGAGCAGGTAAAAGATTATTGTTGGTTGGTAACAGATCAGCATGAAGAAACTGAAGATACAGATGTAGCAGGTGTTGTTGCACAGGATGTGTTTGCAGGTTTCTTAGATAAAGTTGAATCTTGGATAAAAGATTCGGTTGCCTCTTTCCATGCAGTTCCAGGTAGAGGAGCTGGTGAGCCTTGCCAAAGGATTGGCAAAGGCAAAGTGAAGCTGAAATTGCAGGCGGCCAACACACAGGTGTTGATGAAGGTCATGCAGGTCCCAGGTTTGGAGATATGGCTAATTTCTTCAGAAAGATTGGGTGATGAGAGATGCACAAGAACTCTCACAGCGGATACACTTGAATTAGCTGGTGGTAAGAAAATAGGTATCCTTTATCTACTTGTTTATATTACTGATTCTTCTTTTGTTGCGGAGACGTGGCTTCGTAGGCTTGGTCACATGAGCAGGAAGGAGATGCATGTTCTTAAGCGGAAGACAGATATATTTGATAGGCTTAAGAACTGGAAAGCCTTGGTGTTTATGGAGGAGATGGCGGACAGAACCCAGTGGATGTGGCTGGATACTTCTGAGCAGGGCAGTTTGGACATGGATTTTGATTCAAAGAAGCTCGCGGGTAAAAAGTCATCACTCACAGGCGAACACAGATACCAATGTCGGTCAGGAGGAACCGGCGTCGAACAGACAGGTGCCGATGTCGGTCATGTGCAGACTGAAGCCGGCGATGTCGGGCAGGGTAAGACCGATGTCGGTCATGCGACCGACGTCGGCAGCAGGTAAGACCGATGTCGGTTAGAAGAACCGACGTCGGCAGCAGGGACACCAGCGCAGGCAGGTTGGTAGTCAGGTACAGACGCATGAAACCGACGTCGGTCGGATGCAGACTGTGGGGTGACCGAGGTCGGTCACTGTAAACGGATTTTGGGTGGACAGCAAGCTGTCAAGGAGTCTCAAACACCCATACGGAGGACTGAAGGCGTAAGTAGGCCCTTAAATTTGTTGTTCCTCTTCTTTATACATGTTGCTGATTGTAGAGCAGGAAGGATCCAGGATACAGGTGTGAGCTTGGCATGGATGAGGATGTGATTCCTTGGAGGAGAACCAGACAGGTGTGTTTTGGTAGAGATGCCAGCAGGTATAAAAGCACAGAGACGAATGGATACCTTAGTAGAAGAATAGAGAGAACGGATACATGAGACGGAAGATCAGGCATATGGTCTTGAGGAGCTGCAGGACAGTGGTACCAGGTTTGACAGGTGGAGGACGGAGCATGGCTTCAGTCAGTGTCAGGTAACTACTGTGGTTTTGTCTTACCAGGGGGATGATGAGTCATGACATCATTCTGTTGCTGTATGTGGATAGTATGCTAGCTAGCAGGGGTGTACATACAGGGTTTGCTGAGCTAAGGGTAAGATTAGTTCAGTGGCATGTCAGGTGGAGTTTGGAGCAGCGGAATTCTTTGACATGGGAGGCATGGAGATCATAGGTTGATTTTGTCTCGAGTGGGAGCTGATGTGAATCAGGTGTTGGCGAGGTTCAGGATGCAGAGCCGGAGCACACTAAGGGCTAGACAGGTACAGTGTCCGAAATCACATGAGGTCTGGTACAGACCTGAGTATTCCCATGCAGTGGGAGCTGTCAGAGAGTTAGGAGCCAATTCGGGGAAGTGGATTCTCAGTTTTTTTTGAGAGGGACCGGCAGCAGGTGTTGCTATACAGGGTCAGGACTTCACTACATGTATTTGTAGGTTCGGATGTGGCAGGTTACTCGGATGACAGGGGGTACACCACGGGATGTGTGGTGGGTTGTCTTCAGGTGGGAGCTTGAAGAGGGATACAAACCAGGAAACAGATTAGACGGAGTACAGGTACAGGTACAGTGCAGCTGTTTATCTCCAAGTGGGAGATTGTTAGGATTGTGGAGCTAAAAGCTTCACTGATGCAAACAGGAGAGGAGGTTGCTGAAGGTTGCTGAGTTGTAGAAGAAGTTGGGGTCGGTCTGATCAGCCGACGTCGGCGGGATAGCATAGAGAAGCAACCGACGTCGGTCATATATCGGCCGACGTCGGTCACCTCCAGGCGGACAGGGACCGGCGTCGGTCGCCTGTGTGGTTCGACTGCGAGCTATTTACGGGCAGTTAGCTAACGAACCAAGTGTTTGCATGAAGAGATCTATTTTTAGACTGAGAGCTGCGGATCTAATTATTGTAATTAGATGTCTAATCATTGTTTGGATGAGATCTATATAATAGACTCATGGTTGTATTGTAAAAGTGTGCTAGGGAGTAAGAGAGCATAATTATAAGCTCCTTCTGTGTGTGAGGTAGAGCTATGGTGCGTTCCTCCTAGTGCCACAGTACCAGGTGTGTTGGTGCTGGATTGGAGAGCCAGCTGGGTTCTTCAATAAGTAAGATCGTTGATCTGCAGGTGTATGTGTGTGCAAGGTCGAGGTTCACAGGTGATTGGAACCATTGCTTGACTTGCAGGTGTGCAAGGTCATACAGACAGCAACACTACAGGGAGCAGTATCAGGCAGGATCTACTTGGAGTACAGGTGTGTACTCGGATAGAGCAAGAGGAAGGCAAGGCAGTTCCTTCCATAAGTATGGTCTGTTGAATTGCAGGTTGTTGCAGATTCATGGGAGATCTACTTGAAGTACCTTGAGTACTTGTGGAGCACATGGAGTGCTTGTGGAGTGCGTGGAGCACTTGTGTTGTGCGTGGAGCACGGGGAGGTGAACACCAACTCTGTATTTGAGTTGGGTGTTGGGACCTGTGAGAGGGAGAGCTTTGGGGAGAAGAATTACTGTTCACTTGAGGCGTGGGAAACCTCTGTAAGGTGGTGGAGAAGAAGTGGCATCTTCTTTATTGTATTCTTTTCTGTATAAAGTGTTAATACAATTTGGTATTGTCTCTCATATGCTGTGTTATTCTGAATTCTAGTTACTTGGTGATCTGGTTAATTTTCGCATATTAAGTTGCTTGGTATTAGTAATCAAATTGTGTGCTTCCGGTGTACACCCTCTCCCAACAAGACAAACCATCCATCTCTCTTTTTTAAGAGATGATGCACATAGACAAAGGAGAAAATCTAGGCTATAAACACTGAAGGCACTTCTCTTCTTTAAGAAGTGTCACTACAAGAAACAACAGGAGTTTCTTTCAGATAGTGAAATAACCAGTGATAAAAAAGGGGCGTAGTAACAGCAGGATGAAACAGAGTGCAAAGTCTCCACCTCAACTGCCCAAAGAGTATATCACAAAGGATAATGGGGGCACAAAGTCATCCATGAATCCTCAACACAAAAAGAAAAGGAAAACACAGACTAAAATCAATTGTGAAAGCACAAAGTTTTCCCACAGTTGGTTTTAGGACACTTCCCTATTACCTTCACTATTTCTGCATACCAAATTAAATGAATAAGGACACCTTCAGTTGACACAAGTCAGAACAACACAAAGTCTGAAAAAACCTACTTTCTCATTCAAATAACAAGTAAAATGAAATTACAACCTGAGCTCAAAGTCTCAGTCTTCTTCTTTCAAAATGGGCAGAGTTTTGCTCTTGTAAAATGAAAAGTCTCCTTTGTAACAAATGAGAGATTACAATATATAGCACTCCAAGAAAGACTTGGGTGCTTATTTTCCATAGAATGGCCCATGCTATGCATTTAATGACTTGAATGCATTTCCAAGTTTGTCAAAGGACTGCATTGAAAACAAGGCAGTTGTCTTAACTATGGCATATCATTTCATCCCATCTGTCTTCTCCAGAGTTTGGATCATCTAGTCTATCCCCTCTGATATCGGTGCAGCTTTCCATTTTGTCTTTACTTCATGGGAGGAAAAATAGGCCGCATCTTTAATTTTTGCAAGCTAGAAAATCTACTTCACATACTACCAGAATAACTACTGCGTAGATATTTTCCTCTTTGTCCTCTTTTCACTTTTGTCTTTTCCAACTTTGTCTCTTCTTAGAATTTAAGCTCACGGGCTATCTTTTCAGCCAGTTGCTTGGTTCTTCCTTCAAGTTTTGCACTTTATTTGAATTTCAACAGATATTCTCGTACCTTAAATTTGACGTCTATAGGGACATCATTGGTTAACTATTTCAATGGTTCGAGTGGCCTTCTCAGCTTCTTGCTTCAATCACTTTATTGGTTCAATTGCTTTCTTGCCCATTGGTTAAACCATCACTTTCATTTGAACTTGCCTTTGGAATCATCCATGTTGCTTCTCTCTTTGCTTGAGGCTACCTTTGAACTTTTGAACCATGTTGAACCATTGAACTTTGAACTCTTTTAGTTTAAAGTTCAATCAGTTCATTGGTTTATTTTGTGTCTCGCTCAAACACTGCTTCCTTTATCTTTCTAAGCTTTGGTTGAACCTTTGAACCTACCGATTGAACCAAATTTGGTTCAATGGTTCAATGGTCCAATCGATTCATTCTTCATTATTTGGCTAAGTGTTGAACCCATTTCTTTCCTGCAGAGTTCATAGAAACTAGCCTACAGAGTTCATAGATTCAAGCCTACAAAGTTCATAGATTCAAGCCTACAGAGTTCATAAATTTTTGGAAAGCTTGAGAAATGAAGAACCTGAATGCTCAAAACAATTTTTGAAAGGGGAAGAGAGGGATTTGGTCTGTAGGATGAAAATAGTTTAAATGTTGTCCCAAAAATGAGTGATATTTTTTGGGGGACAATAGTTGGCTCCAGTTGGGGAACTTCCTTCAGATGAGAACTTGGAATAGCTAAGGGGAGTAGAAATCAGAATCTCTAGTGCCTTGAAGTGTGTCATTGGGCTACGGAGTTGAGCTACCCAAAAATAAAGGCTCTAAAAAATGAAAACAAAAAGCATAAAAAAAAACAAAGACTTTTAAAATATACAAATATACAGGGGAATTTATTTAGTACTTCAAGAATTGAAGTACCTCAGATGCTGCCCCTTAAGAGGTAGTGAAAATGGCCTTCTGTCTTGATAAACTAGCAAGAAGCCATTTTTCCCCTAGAATCGGTGATGGGCAAATGGAACTCTCCACCAAGATTTCAATCTCCTGTGTCTTCCTCTTGGTTCTCTTCTCTTGCTACCCCTTGGCAAGACTTGCTTTCTAGTCTGAGAACCATGAATCTTGGTTCTCCTGTGAAGTCCCTTTTTTTTATTCTGATGGGTAGTAGCCTGTTTATTTCCATAATTTATTATTTTGATAGTTTAGTCTAGCACATGTCTTGATTTTCCCCTTTAGACACCTGGTAGACCACTAGCTCAGCATCTCCTATGTCTCGAGTAGCTGCCCATTCGAGTAACAGAGATTCATACTCAGCAGTGTTATTGGTGTTGTTGAACTACAACTCATGTAAAGAAGGAAGAATATCCCCTTAAGGAGATATCAACACCAACTTGGCCCCAGCACCTGTAGAGGAATTATTGCTATCCATTTCCTAGATCCAAACATCACCAAAAATGGATCTTCTGTCAAATTTCTCTTCATTAGAGATGGAAGACCCTTTTTCATTTGTATTGCACCCTACCAATCCTTCTGATGTCTGGTTTTAATCAATTCTTGGATCACCACCTACAAGAATTTCATCTCTAGGAACATGGACGTATTCCATGGTCAAGAAGTAATCACCCCTACCTAAAAACTCAAACAAAGTTTGAGCTTCAGGGGCCAACGTTTGGGTCTTGACATCTTGTACCAACGTGTCCAACTAATCGGGGTTGGACTGTAGGACTTCAAATTTAGTCATTTGAATTTTGGTCTTTTTGACATGATCAGTTATGTCAAATGACTGAATTGGACTAGGCACTGAGGATGGGAGTTCATCCTTTTGGTTTTTAGGAGGGGTGGGAGGACTAGACTACAAAATTGAAGTAGAAGTTGCAGAACTGTTTGGGATACTTACTTCTTTAGCAACCAATGGGTCCTTTGGCTAGAAAGATAGAGTGGTTCCACATTCAGCAATTGAAATTACTAGTTGAGGTCACTTCTCTATGTTTCCTTTATCAACTTGCTGAGTTGACTAGTTTTGGGATCGGGTGAACACAACATATGGTCCCTCATCTGCATCACCTTCACTTCTGGGTTCATCCTGGTAATCCAGGAAACCAATGATGGATTCGCCAGCTGACTCTTCTTGATCCTCCATGAAGAGGTCAGCATTATTTTCTTGATTAAACTCAAGTTGGAAAGAGAAATCATGCTCTGTTTCCAAATATCCAACTGTTGAGTTGGCTACAGGTGCTTCAATGGTGAGGTTCCTCTATGGAAGAGGAAGGCAATTTTGTTGTCCCTGATTCTTGGCAGCATTGCCTTAGTACAATTGATTCTGAAATGTCCTCCTAGGCATATCTTTGTATGCAGGAGTAGATGACATCCCTTGCACCATTTGCTTTTTGAGAGCTAGCATCTCATTTGCTAGCTTTTGTACCATTAGGTCAGTGGTGACTTCAGGTGAATACTCAAAAGATGAAGAGGATTTACCTTTATTAGGGTCTATCCTTATCTTTCCTACCAAGATAAGGTCATATTCTACCTCAGTAGTGAAGTCCTAAGCAGCTTCAAGTTTTATATGTCTAGCCCATCTCAACAAAAAACTCACTTCAGGTAGCTGTGAGTTGATGAAGAAACACATGAGATTTTGAGGTGTCGGCTGGGCAATCATGGGAATCCTATGCCTTAGCTTGTTGAACTTGGCAATGAAGTCCCTCATAGGCTCATGGGGATCCTTCTTCATTTGTGTGAGCTGGGCTAGTAAGGCATGTGCATCCTCTGTGGGCCTGAACCTGGCTTCAAATTTAGCTTTGATAGTGTCCCAGCCAGTCACTGATCTAGTCTGCAGATGGTAAAACTAGTCTGTAGTAGCACCTTGTAGTGTCTCCATGAAAATCCTGACTACCACGTCTTCAAATTCCACCCCTATCACACCATAAGCTATGCCAAAAGCTACAATGTGTTCATCAGGGTGAACTCTCCCATCACCAAAGAATTTGGGGAAATTCTTTCTTGAACTGAGTGGTAGCTCATGCAAGGGTGGATTTAGATTAAGTGGGCCAAAAGAGTTACCCCAGGGGCCTCGAACTGCCATGATGGGATTATGAAAAATGGGGATAATGCATCTAGGTGGAAAGGCTAGGTTACAGGACAAAAATGGAAAAGAACTGGCCCTGCTTCAGCTTGAGGCTTGAGGCTTCAGACTGTGCACTCTTTTCCAGTGACTCTGGTTTTGCAGACCAAATAAAATAATGGAAATGGAGATGGAAGATGGTAAGGCTAATGATAGTGGGTAAGACATGGAATGGAGTCACCAGACTCTATAATGGATAAGGGTTATAATGATTATGGGTAAGACACAGGTGATGTTTCAATCTGAAACTTGAGGTTCCAAATTACACAAAATTACTATGTCCCCAACGGAGTCACCAAAAACTGTTAGGTGAATATTTTTTTGACCAGCTAACTAGAATTAAAAATAGTTCCTATCACCATAGCATAGGGAGATTGGTCATCCAGATGTGCAAGTTTACTACATCACAAGGGGACAAATCTCTCCTCTCATCAAGGCGAGGTTCCCTATTAAATATGCGAAGCTATATATAATATAAATAAGCAGAAAGTAAGACACAGGGGTGAGACAAACCATCCATCTCTCTTCTTTCAGAGATGATGCACACAAACAAAGGAGAACATCCTAGCTATAAATCTTGAAGGCACTTCTCTTCTTTCAAAAGTGTCGCTATAAAAAATAGCAGGAGTTTCTTTCAGATAGTTAAATAGCCAATGATGAAAAGGGGCATAGTAACATCAGGATGAAACAGAGCGCAAAGTCTCCACCTCAACTGCCCAAAGAGTATATCACAAAGGATAATGGGGGCATAAATTCGTCCCAGAATCCTCAACACAAAAAGAAAAGGAAAACATAGACTAAAATCAAAGTCTTCCCACAGTTGGTTTCAAGACACTTCTCTATTACCTTCACTAATTCTACATACCAAATTAAATGAATAAGGACACCTTCAGATGACACAAGTGAGAACAACACAAAGTATGTAAAAACTTGCTTTCTCATTCAAATAACAAGGAAAATGAAATTACAACTTGAGCTCAAAGTCTCAGTCTTCTTCTTTCAAAATGGGTAGAGTTTCACTCTTGTAAAA
Organism: Torreya grandis; assembly: GCA_037957365.1. Taxonomy (NCBI): domain Eukaryota; kingdom Viridiplantae; phylum Streptophyta; class Pinopsida; order Cupressales; family Taxaceae; genus Torreya; species Torreya grandis. Next base: position 308,347 of record JARHVA010001896.1, on the reverse strand, counting down.
TGAAAAGTCTCCTTTGTAACAAATAAGAGATTACAATATATAGCACTCCAAGAAAGACTTGGGCACTTGTTTTCCATAGAACGGCCCATGCTATGCATTCAATGCCTTGAATGCATTCCCAAGTTTGTCAAAGGATTGCAAATAAAATAGGGCAGTTGTCTTAACTATGGCATGTCATTTCATCCCATCTATCTTCTCCCGAGTCTAGATCATCTGGTCTATCCCCTCTGATATTGATGCAACTGTCCATTTTGTCTTTACTTCATGGGAGGAAAAATAGGCCGCATCTTTAATTTTTGCAAGCTAGAAAATCCACTTCACAAACTACCGAAATAACTACTGCGTAGATATTTTCCTCTTTGTCATCTTTCCACTTTTGTCTTTTCTAGCTTTGTCTCTTCTTGGAATTTAAGCTCCCGGGCTATCTTTTCATCCAGTCGCTTGGTTCTTCCTTCAAGTTCTACGCTTTATTTGAATTTCAATGGATATTCCCTTACCTTAAATTTGACGTCTCTGGGGACGTCATTGGTTGACTATTTCAATAGTTCAGGCGGCCTTCTCAGCTCCTTGCTTCAATCGCTTTATTGGTTGAATCGCTTTCTTACTCCTTGGTTGAACCATCGCTTTCATTTGAACTTGCCTTTGGAATCATCCATGTTGCTTCTCTCTTTGATTGAGGCTGCCTTCGAACTTTTGAACCATGTTGAACCATTGAACTTTGAACTCTTTCAGTTCAAAGTTCAATCAGTTTATTGGTTTATTCTGTGTCTCACTCAAACACTGCTTCCTTTATCTTTCTAAGCTTTGGTTGAACCTTTGAACCTACTGATTGAACCAACCGATTGAACCAACTTTGGTTCAATGGTTCAATGGTCTAATCGATTCATTCTTAGTTATTTGGCTAAGTGTTGAACCCATTTCTTTCCTACAGAGTCCGTAGAAACCAGCTTGTAGAGTCCATAGATTCAAGCCTGTAGAGTTTGTAGATTTTAGGAAAGCTTGAGAAATGAAAAACCTGAATGCTCAGAACAATTTTTGAAAGGGGAAGAGAGGATTTTGGTCTGTAGGACCAAAATAGTTCAAATGTTGTCCCAAAAATGAGTGATATTTTTTGGGGGACAACAACAAGTATCCCAATTCCCAAAAGAGTGAAATTGAAAATTTGGTATAGGAGATATTGGTGGCATGAATTATCAGACACAACCAAATAAAATATTCTTCCTTAGTGGTCATCTTGTATAATAAGTATGATATTTTGAGGATGTGCCTAGACTACAAAGAACTCAATAAGTACACCATCAAAGATAAGTTTTTTATTCTAGTAATTGATGATTTTCTAGATGAATTTCATGTCATTATTTATTTTACCAAATTAGATATTCATTTCAAATATCATCAATTTTGAATCTATAAATAGGACATACATAAAGCAGGTTTTTGAACTCATGAAGGCTATTATGAGTTTATGGTCATGTCTTTTAGTCTCAAAAATGCACCACCTACATTTCAAAGTTTGATTTATATTATTTTTAGGCCAATTTTGATAAATTTTGTCTTATTATTTTTTTATGACATCCTCATTTATAGAAAAAATTAGGAAGACCATTTAAAACATGTGAAACATGGACTTTTGGTTCTGTAATAACATCAACTTTATGTCAAACCTTCAAATTTTCATTTTGGCATCAAAGAGGTGTATTAATTGGGTCATATTATTTCACATGAAGTTATGAAAGTTGATCCTAAAAATATCCAAGCGATGGAATGGCAAGTGCCCAGGACCCTCAAGAATCTCTAGGGATTTTTAGGGATAATAGGTTATTATTACAGGTTTGTCAAAAATTATGGTAGAATCGTAACCCCACTCACATATTTATCAAATAAAGACTCTTTACAGTGGACTAAAATAACTAACAAGGCATTTGAACAATTAAAAATGGTTTTGTGCATCACTTCAATTTTGGCTACCTTTGATTTTTCTAAAACTTTTGTTGTTGAATGTAATGCATCAAGATATGGCATGGGGGTTGTACTCATGCAAGAATGAAAACCACTTAAATATTATATTATTCAATTGAAAGGAAAAAATAGGCTCAATATAATCTATGATAAATAGATTATAGTTATTCTACATGTAATCAAGCAATGGAGACCTTATCTGATGGGTCAACACTTTTAGGTAAATACTAATCATGATATCCTCAAATATTTTTTAGAAAAAAAATTATCATTAGAAGAAAAAAAATGGGTGACTAAAATGTTAGGATATAATTTTTAAATAGAATATAAAAAATGAAAATAGCATGTGGTGGTAGATACACTATCCAGGCGAGATGAATTAATTGAGACATTATTATGCGCAATGACCATTTGGTAGGCAAATTCGTTAGAGGAAGCAAGATTAGAGTGGGAGAATGGTAGATACCCAGGATGTTTGGTCCTATGGGGTCTAAAAAAATTTTAAGGGGAACACATTATGGTATAAAGATCGATTATACTTTTGTAAGCATTATCTCCTCAAACATAAAATTCTTTATGAACTTTATGTATCTCTAATAAGAGGTCATTCGAGATTTTTAAAAACATGCCATAGAATCAATCAAGACTTTTTTTGGGAAATAATTAAGGGTGATGTATAAAAATATGTGGATGAATACATGGTATATCAACAAAACAAAGGTGAAACCATTAAGACCCTAGGTATTTTGTAGCCTTTTTCCATCCCTAGCCATAGGTGGCAGGAGTTTCCATGAATTTCATTACTGGGTTACCACAGTCTTAACATAAAAATATTATCATGGTAATTATGGATCGACTCACCAATTTTTATCATTTATGTTTATTATCATGACCATTTGTTTCCAGTATAGTAGGTTCTATTTTTATCAATACAATTCATAAATTGCATAGAATTCCAAAGATCATTATAAGTGACCAAGATCCCATATTTTACTAGTAATTTTTGGATTGAATTAATTGCATGCTTGGGTACCTAGTTGGATAATATCTCATCCTATCATCCTCAATCTGATGGAAAAACACAGGTAGTCAATAAATGTCTCAAAGGGTATCTTCATTATTTTATTTCCAACAAATAGGTCTAATGGGTTCATTGGTTGCCACTTGTCTAATGGTGGTATAACACTTCTTCCAAAATATATCCCTTTGTGGAATTATATGGTTATTACCCCTTATCCATCACATCAACATTTAAGTTTCATCCCAAGGTTTGAGCTATTGAGGAACACATTCACCATCAATAAGATATACATGTTATTTTGTGAGAGAATTTAGCAATGACACATAATAGAATAAAGTAATAATTAGATCAAAACCATAGTGAGTGGAATTTTAACATTGGTGATTGGGTTTTTGTGAAGTTTTAAACATATCATAGGATGGATTTGAAGCAATAGAAAAAGGATAACAAGTTATCCCCTAAGTATTATATCCCTTATTGAATCTTATAAAAAATCAGTGGTGTGGCCTACAAGCTAGAATTTCTCATATCCACTCGTATACATCTATAATTCTATGTCTCTTTACTAAGGAAGGTAATTGGACATAAAGTTTCTACTCATACTAGGTTACCTAAATATAATGAAGAAGACTGAGTCATTATAGAGTCTAAAGAGATATTTCACATGTGCACTCAACAACTGTAGACCAAAAGGATTAAGGAGTATTTGATTAGATGGAAGAATATACATTCTAAAGATGCAACATGGGAGGATGAAGCATTCTTGTAACAACATCATGGTTTGATTCAATGTTGTTCTAAAGGGGAGAGGCATATTACACCCTTAACCTATAGAATGTCTAGCGATGTGTATGGCTGACTTGTGGCTTATATACCTCTTATATTATCATGTCACATCTCTTTATGTTCTTATTAAGGTTAGCATTTGGAATAATTATAGATAAAAAATAGTATATATAGGAGGTATTGGTTATTATTTAATCATCATATTAAAAATTCTACTTTTATTTCATTATGTGGATATTATCCCCTCAAAGTGGCTCAGCTTTATTTATCACCCATTCTGCTCTTCTATCAATTATTATTGTGTATCTACATAGTTTGTTCTTATTTTATTGTGAAAAAATATAAGTAATTTCATTACATATGTCCTATATTAGTTATTTTTTTAATTTTTGGACATTTTTTGGTAACTTCCTAAAAAATACCTAGAAGTGAAAAATAGATGTCATTCATTGAATTTGTACTTAACTGAGTTTAAATTATTATCCATCCATTCCCAAGAGGTAGGGCACACTTTTTATATCTGAGATCATTGAAATTAAATTTATTTTATCTATTTCTTATTTTATAGGGATTGCGGGGGGGGCTATCTTGTCTAGTGTGCATGAGTTATTTACTCGCTAAGAAAAACTTATTATATATTGAACTTATCTTATCAATGAGTCAAACTTATTTTATTGAGTCTAATTTAATTTATCTTAGATTCTATTTTTAGGATTTTGTTGTGTCCAACACACCCCCTTTTCCTCAAAATGGGGGACCCCTAAAAAAAAGTATTATCAAACTAGAGCTCTTGGGTCCTTTCTTTTATTCTTGATAGCTTTACCTAAACTAATTCCTTGGAATATTGTGTCACCCCAATTTCCCCAAGCATTAATAAGCTTTATTTATTTTTATGACTAAGGTATACTTGATTTTTTTTGGATTTAAGGTGCTAACATTGTAGGTCTAATTCTAAAAGAGGTTTTTAGAGTCTTTTTGCTTTCAACAGACCTAGAAACCTTCACAATAAATCAAAATATCAATGTAAAATGAGTAAGTATTAATATATTACATGTATTTTTATTTCTTACTTAGTCCTTTTGTGGGTTTCATAGAGGAAAATAGGCAAATCAGAGGGTGCCACATCACCAAGCTATCAGAGTGGCTAGTCCATGGACTTGTCAAAGATGTCATAGCCCAGGAGAGATCATCAAAATCAAAAGGCACCATGTTATCAAGCCCTTAGATTGAATAGTCCCCAAACCTATCAAAGATGTCATATCTAGGGAGAGCTCGACCTAGTAACAAGGTACCAAGGTGTCAAAGTAGCTAGTCACTTAAACCTATCAGAGATGTCAGAGCTTGAGAGAGCCTGACCCAGTCAAAAAGTTACATGTCACCAAGCCATTAGAGTGGATAGTCCTCTGAACCTATCAGAGATTTTAGATCTTAGGATAGCTTGACCCAATCATAAGGTGTCATCTAGCATAGTAAGGTAGATAAATATGTGTCCACCTAAGGCCTCAAAATGGTCAGAATGGAGTATGGATGAAGCCTAAGAACCAATCAAACTGTACCATGTGTCCTTAAGTGATATCTCACCATTCCTAAGGGTATGGCATGGATTATTAATCCATGCTTAGATGTCAACTATTATCAATAGGATAGATAAGCAAATGACACTTGTCATAAAATGGGAGTTAACCAGAAGCTTCAAAGAGACATGATCTTATGCCTACCATGCATTGGACATTAACAAAATAGAAAGGTTGGCCTAATTGGATAGTTTTAAAACATCCCATTGCCATTTATAAATCTGATTGGTGATATAGAATTGTGAGCTTTGAATTTAATTCTAGATTGAGAAATAAAGAGAGGAGATTTGACCACCAACTCAAATTTGATCTATATCAAGTGAGCCACCAAACTCCATTAATACAGGAGGTTGATTGTGTGTATTTGTAAAATTATAAGGAAATCCCACTAATGTTCATCATTTTATACCTTCAAGATCACTCTAACTCTTTGTTTTCCAATTCTTATAGTATACCCTTGTGTTTCTTCTTATTATAATGGTTGCATCCTCTTCAAACCCCAATGCTAAGTCTGAGTACTGGGATACCCATTTCTTAGAAGGATTAACTAAGTTCAATCACTATAATGACATGTTCAAAATAATCAAGTAGGTACCTAGAGACTTAGGCTCTGATGATGATTAATGAATAGAACTCAAAGATGCCCTTTGAGCCTACAAGAAATGTAGACTTCATAAGGCCACAGCCAAACCAAAGGAATTTCCCTACATCAACTTATTCAACAACCTCCTTCTCATCACCATCTAAATTCAATATGGGGTCCATGACTATGTTTGCTCACCCAACTCTCATCACCAGATCACCAACATCTCTAAGAACACCTACAAGGCATATTACTCCCTCCCAGATTTCACTTTATTTTGTGATGTTGTAATGGTGAAGGCCTAGACAGAGACCTTCTAGATATATAATGTCCTAAAAGACTGGAATGACAACTCAAATGTTAAATGGGTCAATAAGGAGGACATAAATGCATACATAATTCACACCTTTTAGGAGTAATTTTGGGTAGGCATGATTATTCTAAACTGATTGTTCGGGGCCCAAGACTATTTGCACATTAATGAATTATGGGTGTCCCTCATCCATATGATCCTCACATGTTTCAAAGCTTTGAGCATAGAAGTATTGTTCAACTTCAAGTTGGTTAATGTCATTATAGATACTTGATCTAGAGATAACTTCTATATGATAAGCTACCTTGTGGATGTATTCTATGGGATACTCACCTTCAAACCTTCAACTTTTCTTAAATGGGATCCCTAAGGGTCAACAGTCTATGTAGTCTTTACAAACTACATGGCCACTAGTATCAGAAACACATCCCTAACATCTATAATCACTTCTATCCAATGGTCTACAATGTGATCAACAAGGCCCCAATGCCTCATCTATCACAAATAATATGGGACTCCATCACCACCATTGGAGATTAATGGTACTATAGAGAGGACACCATGATCAAAATTATAAGAATTCTCAAGTAGCCCCTTCACTTGTACTTCATACTAGATCATCTGGTAGAGTAAGAGATTACCTACCAGCTAGTGGAGGGTATATTTGGCTTTTACATAGGTAGCTAGTAGAAGGCATTCCCACCACTCCTAATCACCATCAAGTACCATGTGTACAAGGAATTCCCTCCCCTTAATAAAATGGCATTCAGGTGGGACTCCTTCACCTTAGGAAGATTTGATATCTAGTATTAATACCCCAAGGCCATGATCATGGCTCACCTGGTAAGGTATTCGATCTGCCTAAATATAAACTATGGCCATCAAATGGAAGATGATGATGAGTTCTACTTGGATACTACCAATGCCCAATAGGTGTTATCTTAGATCATGGTGTTGGGTGAATATTTTGTCACTAGCTAGCTGATGAAAAAAATAGGTCTCTTCAACCATAGCATAGGGAGATTGGTCAGCCAGATGTGCAGGTTTACTACATCGAAAGGGGAAAAATCTCTCCTCTTATCAAGGGGAGGTTCCCTGTAAATATGTAGGAGCTATATACTATATATATAAGCAAAAAATAACACTCAAGGGTAGAATAAACCATCCATCTCTCTTTTTTCAGAGATGATGTTAACAAACAGAAGAGAAAATCTTGGTGAAAATGTTGAAGGCACTTCTTTTCTTTTAGAAGTGATCTTGCAGGAAACAGCAGGAGTTCTTTTAGGTAGTGACAAGTAATTGGTAATCAAAGGCGTAGTAACTAGCAGACTGAGATGTAGCACAAAGTCTCTACCTCAATTGCCCAAGAGTGATATACGAAAGATAATGAGGGCACAAAGTTGTCCCAAGGTCCTTTACATAGAAACAGAATAAAAAGGATAATGAGGTCACAAAGTCATCCCAAGATCCTTTACACAGGAATAAAAAGAAAACACACTAAAGACAATTATGGCAGCATAAATTTTCTCCACAGCCGACTTCAGGACACCTTCCTGATTACTTTCACTAATTCTACTTATTTAATTAAATAGACAAAAAATGTATTAAGGAAATAGACACAAGAATAATTTCCCTAGTAACCAAGCTATTCTAGCACAAAGTCTGAAAAGTCACTTGTTTTCTTATTCAAATAACGAAATATGATCAACAATCTGAGATCAAAGTCTCAGTAATGCCTTCCAATTTGGGTAGAGTTTTGTTTTTGATAACAGAGAGAGATCTTTAAAACAATAAGAGAGAGTCCAATATATAGTGCTCCAAGAAAGACTTGGGCACTTTGTTTCACAAAAATGGCCTATGATGCATTCAATGCCTTCAATGCATTTTAAATTCTATCCATGGGCTATGCTATAATTGAGCATCAATTTTTAATATGGGTCTCCTGATGTGTTTCCTAATGTGTGCATAGCTATTCACTCTACTCAATGCAAAAAAATAGGCCATGCCATTGAATGTTTGTGCTCTCTGATATCCACCTGGTGGACTACTTCACCTTCTAAAAACATATCCCATGCATGGATATTTCTGATCTTTATCCATCATTCCCCTTTTCCTTGTTGTATTTCATCCTTTTATGATTCCTTTGGTTCTTCTTCTCATTGGTTCTTCCTTTTGCCCTGAAGATCTTTGAATGCATTCAAGTCCATGCTTAAGCCTGCAAAGATCAACAACTATTTTATTGCCACAAATTTGACGTGTTTAGTTCCATCATCATTTAAAAGCTAAGGCTAGTTGATTGTCCCTAATTTAATGGCTGCAGGTCCATCATCCTCCTTAGCAATTCCTTCATGTCTTTCCCGCTTGCTTTGGCCACTTTTTGCTAATCTTAACAAATGACATGTGGCACCTTCTATTGTGAAACAAGTGAGGACACTTGGCAGCATCCACTTAACTTATATAAGCTCTAGACCCCTTTTGAGAGTCCTATGGAAGATGACACATGGCAGCTTCCACTGAGCTCCTAAAAACACTGTAAAAACATTTGGGACTCTTTTGGATCCATGCGGATGCAGACACTTATCGCACTCCACTTGACCTTAGCACCTCACCCAGGTCCCACCAAAGTCCTTAAGAAACAAAAGGAAGAAACTATGGATGTTGACACTTGGTAGCTTTTGTTGAGTTATAACAGAACACATGGCACGTTCCACAGCTTTGAAACTTATTAGAAATTGTGTCCCAATAGATGACACTTGGCAGCTTTTGCTTTAACTTTATAAGGGACATGTGGTAGCTTCCACTGCACTTTGAGGTTTGATCTTTCTTGGAGGGAACTTGCCCTTTGAGGTCTTGAAAGATGGTTCATTTTTTGAGTGTCGAGTGTCCCCCACAAGGGTACCTACCCTTTGGGATCTTTTGGGTGGCCTTCGGGCTTTATTTCCTTCAGAAAAAATGTTTGAAGGAATTCCTTCAAACAATTTGTCCGAAGGAAATCTTTCCTTCACTTTGTCTTTTTATGTCGAGCATTTTTCCATGGGATTTTCTCTTCGGTCGGGCTTATTTCTGTCGGAAAAAAGTTTGAAGGAATTCCTTCAAAAATTTTGTTTGAAGGAAATGGTCCTTAACAACTTTGTTGTGGGAACTTTTTCGAAGGAATTCCCTATTCGCTTTTACTCGTTGCCCTCCGTAAGGGCACTTGGCTTGATTCATTTCCCTCCACAAGGGCACTTGGCTTTGGGGCACTCCATTAAACCTATTGATTGAATCGACCGATTGAACCAACTTTGGTTCAATGGTTCAATGGTTTAATCTTGTGTTTGAAGCCATATTTTTGTCTAAGTCTTTTGATCACTCAAATAAAATGCATTGAACCAACCACTCATTGAACCTTTGAACCATTGAAACCATTGAACCTTTGAACCAAAATGGTTCAATGGTTTAATGGTTCACGCCTTCTTCTCTTTGATAAGTGTTTCGAAGCCGTTGAACCTTGAAGCGGTTGAAATTTTTGAACCTTTACTGAAGCGCTTAACTCTTGCTGATGACATTGAACCTTTGAACCCATTGAACCCATTAAACCAAAATGATTCATGGTTCAATGGTTCAATGGTTTAACCCTTGCTTAGAAGCTTGCCGATGGACATTTTTGATTGAACCAAGTCGTTGGACCAACCTTGAAATTGCCAAAGTGTTGAGATCTTGTTTCTTTCCTGTAGAGTTCATAGAAATCAACCTACGAAGTCCATAGAACTGAGTCTGTAGAAATGAGTTCATAGATTCAAGCCTGCAGAGTTTATAGTTTTCTCTAGGTCTTTTGAGCCTTGAAAGAGTCTGTAGATTCAAGCCTACAGAGTCCATAGATTCAAGCCTACAGAATCTATAGAAATTTGAAAAAGCTTGAATAATGAAGAATTTGAATGCTCAAAACAATTTTTGAAAAGGGAAGAGAGGATTTTGGTCTGTTTAACTAGAATAGTTCATATGTTGTCTCAAAAATGAGCTGACATTTTCAAGGACAATAGCTAGCTCCAGTTGGGGAACTTCCTTCAGTTGAAAACTTAGAACAATTGAGGGGAGTAGAAACCAAAATCTCCAGTGCCTTGAAGTATTCCATTGGGCCATAGAGTCATGCTACCCAAAAAGAAAGTTGACAAAAACAAAAATGAAAGCACAAAAATAGAACTAAAAACTATACAAATATACATATGTACAAGCTGATCTTATTTGATACTTCATAGATTGAAGTGCTTCAAATGTTTCCCACTGTGAGGTAATGAAAAGGGTGTACCATCTTGATATTTTAGTAAGAAACTATTTTCACCATTGAGCTGATGAATAGTAAATGGGCCTCTCCATAGGGAATCAAATTTCCCATGCATTCCATTTGGTTCTCTTCTCTTATCCCATAACAGAACTTGATCGTCAATCAAAAAATTATGGGCTTTTACTTTCTGGTCAAATAGCTTCTTCACCAAACTTTGATGTGTAGTAATTTGGTCCACCACCATAGTTCACTGCTCATTTAGCTCAGTTAAGCACATGATCCTCTTGTCGATGGAGCTTTCATATGTCTGATCTTCGACCGCCTTTTCCAATTTCAATGCTGGTAATTCTAGGGTGATTGGTATCTCTACATTAAGACCATACAGAAGTTGCAAAGGTGACATACCTATCGCACTTTTGGGTGTAATTATGTCTGCCCATAAAGCATCAAATAATGCTTTGTGCTAGGTTCATTGGTTGTCATCTACCAGCTTCTTGATGATGATCACCAAGTTTTTGTTGCTCAATTTTGTTTGGCCATTACCTTGTGGAAAATAATCAAAAGAGTGGGAAAGAGTAATCCCATAATAAAAGTAGAACTGAGTAATCTCATGTGAAGAGAAATAGGCTGCATTATTGGTCACAATCTTGGCTGGGATCTCAAACTTGGAAATGATGTTCTCCTCGAGGAAATTGCATACTACTTCTGAAGTGGCATGCTTAGCTGGAATAGCTTCCACCCACTTGGTGAAGTAATTTGTGGCTGTGAGGACATAATCATGTCCAGCACTCGAAGATGGGTTTATAGCACCACTAAAATCAATTTTCCATTATTGAAATGGCTCTTCTATTACTACTGGCTTGAGAGGCAATGCAGCCAATTTGGGTCTTCCCATGAACTATTGGCATAGTGCACATTTACACACCCATTTGTATGTGTCTTGAAACAAGGTAGGCCAATAATACCTAGCTCATAGAATCTTGTGGGTAGTTACAGGCATAGAAAAATGTCCTCCACAAGCTAGATTGTGGAAGGATTCTAGAAGTTTGTTCTGTTGCACTTTATCCATGCAGCGAAGGAACACTCCATCAAGGATCCTCTTATACAGGCCATTGTCCCATAAGACAAAATTGGTAGCTTTCAATTTAATAGTCCTCCTTTCTTTACAAGATAGGTGGGTAGGACACTCACCATAAGTAAGGAAATGAGAAATACTTGAATACCACTCATTCATGGTGGAGACAAAGAGGATTGTTGGTGTGTCTTCCACTTCTTTTTCTTCATGCCCTACTTCTTCAAGTCTATTGTCAGCAATCAATTGACAAAGGCCCCTTCCCCGTACCAACTTCATCAATTTGATAACTAGATCAAACTCTTGGATTTTTGAAATCCAATTCCCCCTTTTGGTTCCAAACTCCTGCTGAGTTAATATAGATTTAGCTATGGTATCAGGAACTAGGGCGGTAGTGTGGGAATTCAGAATGTAAAAGTGAAAATGCTTTACTACCTTGACCACCACATAGGCATGCTTCTCCATGTATGAATACTTTATCTCATGAGCTTTAAGAGGAAATCTCATGAAAGATATGAGAGATTTCACACCTTATTCATTCTATTGAACCAAAATCATTGAAAGTGTGTGCTCGAAAGCATAACTGTACATTATGAAATCCTTGGTATAATCTAGACAAACCAAAATTAGGGCATGGGCAATGGCTATCTTGATATCTCAGAATGCCAATATGCATTCTTTAGTCCAGCTAAAAGTGGCCTTTCCTTTCATCATATCCACAATATGACAAGTCTTCTCAACAAACTTAGGAATGAATCTTCATAAAAAATTCACCTTTCTGAAGAAAGAATGAACTGCAGTCTTATTTGTGGGCAGAGTAAGCTCCTAAATGGATTTGACTCTCTCTGAGTCAATCTTTATGCCTTCTCGGGATACAATGTGTTCGAGAAGCTTTCCTTTTGTCACTCCAAAAATATACTTCTTGGGGTTTAGAGAAATGCCATTTTGGCGGTAGTGTTCCAACACTTGTTGTAAATGGCACACATGTTTAGAGTGATGCTTGGAAAAGATGGTCAAGTCATCAAGGTATACCACAATGAACTTACCCATTTTGTCTTTGAAAGAGAGGTCCATTTCTCTCTAGAAAGTGGTACCAACATTTATCAAGCCAAATGGCATTCTTCGATAAGCAAAGGTGCCCCAAGGTGTGGTGAAGGCAGTCTTGTGCTTGTCTGCTTCACCAACTTCAACTTAATTGTATCCTGATAAGCCATCTAGCATTAATAACATCTCTGAGCCAGTCACTATCTGAAGCACTTGATCCATGATGGGCAAAGGATAGTTATCCTTTAAAGATGACTGATTTAGATTCTTGAAATCCACACAGATGCAAATTTTACCATTCTTCTTCCTCATAGGGACTATGTTGGAAATCCATGTGGAATGATGGATTGGGATAATTATCCTAGAATTTAGTATTTTTTGTCTCAAATAGAATAGTACCTGATATCTTTAGATTATACTGCTAGGATTTCTACTTGTAAGGCACTGAATCATCCTTGAGAGGAATTTCATGGTGAATTTCCTTAGGCCTAAGCAACTTCAAATCATCAGAAGAGTACGCCAAAACATATATGTAATGGTGAAGCAGGTCAGTAAATTTGAGTTTCTCCTCTAGAGTATAGCACTTCCCAATGTTCACCATCTTGGGATTTTCCTTGGTACCAAAATTTATCTGATCAAACCCCTGGGAGGAGTTTGAATCTATTTGTTGTTATTTGATGAACCTGTCATGCTTGTCAAACAGTTTCTCAAGAAAAACCAGTCCTTTGGGAATTTTATTCCCTTTTAGCTACAGAAATTCTTCACCTACATCTGAATTCATTTCAAGAGCTGATTCAAGTTTCTAAAGCTTATTGCCTTCAAAGTGAAGCTATTCAAAGCTATATTTTTGTTCCAAAAAGGCAATGATTTGGTTGTCACCATTGAACACTTGCCAATGATTGGCATTATTGGGCACACTTGGTCGAAAGACCAATTTGATAGTGTGCCTATTTCCTTTGAAGTCTAGCTGAGGAACTAAAAGAGTTGTTGAAATAGCCAGTGCATCAGCTCAGTCATTAAATTCCCTGGGTATGGCAGAGATGCTAAAAGCATCAAAGCTTTCAATTTGATCCCAGACTAGGTTGTGGTAATGGTGTAATCTCTCATTTTTGGTTTGATACAGGTTTCTTACCTGACAAACCACTAGTTTAGCATTTCCTTTGGCATGAAGGAGTTTAATGCCTTTATCTCGAGCAGCCTTCAATCCAAGCAATAGAGATTCATAATCAATTGTGTTGTTGGTGTTGCTGTATTGCAACTTGTATGAAGAAGGAAAAATATCTCCTTAAGGAGATATCAACACAATCCTAGCACCTGAGTCGATAGAAGAATTGTTGCCATCAAATTCTAGGATCCAAACATCAACAGAAATTGATCTTTCCTGTGATTTTTCCTTGCTTGGAAGGGGAAATTATTCTGTGCTTGCAATGTGCTCTCTCACATCTTCTGTTGTTCCGTCTAAACTAATTTTTAGACTATCATTTTCAGAAGTTTCATCAATTGAAACATGAGTATCCTCTATGGTCAAGAAATAATTACCCATGTCTGAAGATTCAAAGAGAATTTGAGCTTTAGGGGTTGATGTCTAAGTGACAACATATTTTGATTCCTTTTCAGGAAGCAGCCTCTACATGATGCGTTTGACAGGGATCCTCACTTCAGATAGGTCTATGTTCAATTCTCCTCCAACATCTTTGCAAAAAATATTTACAAAAAGAATGTCATATGAGGCTGGGACATTGGCCACCAGGACTATCATCTTGATTCTTTTGTTTGGGAATGTTGTAAATACAAACTAGGCAGCCTTGATTTGTCCCAATAGAGGTACTTGTTTGTTCTCCATGGAGAAAAATCTCCCAAAGGTTTTGGTCAGTGTGAGTCCAAGATATTCTACCACTTTGGCTAGCATGACATTGTCAGATGCCCCTGAGTTTATGATGCAATTGCTCAGTTTGTAACCATTTATCAATAAGAAAACATAGAAAGGCTCTATTTTCTAAGGGGCAACTAGAGGAGTAATGATAAGATTTTTTGGGATGGACATGTTCTTTGGGGGATCATGAGTTACCTTTTTAACATCTTGTCTTGCAAAAATAGCTTAATTTTTCATACACTAAACTAACCTATCCAACGGCTAGAGATTGGATTGCAAGAATTCAAATTTAGACATTTGAATTTTGGTCTTCTTGACATGGTCGATTATATCAAATGATTGAAATGGATTAGGAACAAAGGAAGGGAGTTCATCTTTCTGGTTTTTAGGAGGGGTGGTACTGGTTTGTAGAATTGAAGTTGAAGATGGAGGAATGCTTGATGCACTTACCTTTCCTACAATCACCAGGTCTTTTGGCTGGAAAGGCAGAGTGGTTCCACGCTTAGCAATTAAAATTGCTAATTGAGGTTGCTCCTCTATCTTCTCTTTATCAGCTTGATGGGCTGACTAGTTCTTAGACCGGGTGAATACAGCATATGATCCATCAACTATTTCACCTTTACCTCTGGGTTCATCCTGGTAATTCAGGAAATCAATGTTAAAGTCGCTAACTAATTCTTCTTGGCCTTCTGCAAGGAGATCAGTATCATTTTCTTGGTTCAATTCAAGCTGGAAAGAGAAATCAAATTCTATTTCAAGATGTCTAACTACTAAATTGGTTGGGGGTGCTTCAATGGCAAGTTTCCCCTATGGGGGAGGAAGATGATTTGGCTGTCCTTGATTCCTAGCAGCATTGCCTTAGTATGACTAATTAGGGAATGTCTTTCTTGGCATATCTCTATACGAAAGAGCTGAAGATATCCCTTGTACCATTTACTTCCTGAGAGCTAGCAACTCATTTGCTAGCTTATACACCATTGGATCAGTGGTACCTATAGATGGATATTCAAAAGATGAAGAAGATTTACCTCTGTTAGGATCTCTCCTTATCTTTCCTGCCAAGATAAGGTCATCTTCCACCTTAGTGGCCAAATATTGAGCTGCAACAAGGTCTATTTGGCTAGCACGTCTCAATAGAAAACTCACTTCAGGTAGCTAAGAGTTGATGAAGAAACATTTGAGGTTTTTAGGTGTTGGCTGAGCAATTATAGGAATCCTATTCCTCAATTAGTTAAACTTGGCTATGAAATCCCTCATTGGTTCATGAGGATCCTTCTTCATTTGTGTGAGTTGAGCCAACAAGGCATGCACATCTTTTACAAGCTTGAATATGGCTTCAAATTTGGCTTTGAGAGTGTTTCAATCAGTCATAGTCTGGGAATGCAGATGATAGAACCAGTCTACAGCAGCACCTTGTAAAGTTTCCATGAATATCCTGACTGCTACATCCTTATACTCCACACCTATTACACCATAGACTATGCTGAAGGCTACAATATGTTCATCAGGATGAACCTTTCCATCACCATAGAACTTGGGGAAATTTTTCCTTGAACTATGTGGTAGCTCATGTAGAGGTGGAGTTAAATTGAGTGGGCCAAAAGAGTTACCCCAAGGGCCTTAAACTACCATTATATGAATATGGAAATGTGGAATAACAAATCTCAGAGGGGTAAGTATTGACAAAGATTTATTAATAGTGGAAATAGATGCTTTGCCTGGTAATAGAGACTTGACTTTAGTAGGAGGAAAGTTCCTGGTTCGTTGGAGGTAAGATGATGAAGGAAATAGACAAAATTACTTTGATGTACCAACTCGAATACAGGGTCAACAATAACTTTAGCCCTTTGGTTTCACGTATACCTTGGATCTACCAGAGTGTAAAAATAAAAATGGAAAAGAACTGGCACTGCTTCAGCTTGAAGCTTGAGGCTTCAAACTACACATTCTTCCCCAGCAGACGTGGAGGTGGAGGGAGATGGTAAGGCTATAATGATAATGTTTAAGACATAGAACTAAGTCTCCAGAGTCTATAATGGATAAGGGTAGGGACTGCTTCAATCTGAAATTTGAGGCTTCAAATTGCATGTTCATCCCTAGCAGAGTCACCAAAAATTATTGGGTGAATATTTTGTCACCAGCTAACTGATGAAAAAAATAGGTCTCTTCAACCATAGCATAGGGAGATTGGTCAGCCAGATGTGCAGATTTACTACATCGAAAGGGGACAAATCTCTCCTCTCATCAAGGGGAGGTTCCCTGTAAATATGTAGGAGCTATATACTATATATATAAGCAAAAAATAACACTTAGGGGTAGGATAAACCATCCATCTCTCTTTTTTCAAAGATGATGTTAAAAAATAGAGGAGAAAATCCTAGTGAAAATGTTGAAGGCACTTCTCTTCTTTCAGAAGTGATCTTGTAGGAAACAATAAGAGTTCTTTCAGGTAGTGACAAGTAATTGGTAACCAAAGGTGTAGTAACCAGCAAACTGAGATGTAGCATAAAGTCTCCACCTCGATTGCCCAAGAGTGAGATACGAAGGAAAATGAGGGCACAAAGTCATCCCAAGGTGCTTTAAATAGAAAAAAAATATGAAGGATAATGAGGGCACAAAGTCATCCCAAGATCCTTTACATAGGAATAGAAAGAAAACACACTAAAGACAATTATGGTAGCACAAAGTCTCTCCACAGCCAGCTTCAGGACACCTTCTTGATTACTTTCACTAATTCTACTTATTTAATTAAATGGACAAAAAATGTATTAAAGAAATAGACATGAGAACAATTTCCCCAACAACCAAGCTATTCTAGCACAAAGTCTGAAAAGTCACTTGTTTTCTTATTCAAATAATGAAATATGATCAACAATCTGAGCTCAAAGTCTCAGTAATGCCTTTCAATTTGGGCAGAGTTTTGTTTTTGATAACAGAGAGAGATCTCTAAAATAATAAGAGAGAGTCCAATATATAGTGCTCCAAGAAAGACTTGGGCACTTTATTTCACAAAAATTGCCTACGATGCATTTAATGCCTTTAATGCATTTTAAATTTTGTCCATGGGCTATGCTAGAATTGAGCATCGATTTTTAATATGGACCACCTGATGTGTTTCCTGATGTGTGTACAATTGTTCACTCTACTCAATGCAAAAAAATAGGTCATGCCATTGAATGTTTGTGCTCTCTGATGTCCACTTGGTGGACTGCTTCACCTTCTAGAAACATATCCCATGCGTGAATATTTCTGATCTTTATCCATCATTCCCCCTTTCTTTGTTGTATTTCATCCTTTTTTGATTCCTTTGGTTCTTCCTCTTGATAGTTCTTCCTTTCACCCTGAAGATCTTTAAATGCATTTGGGTCCGTGCTTAAGCCTGTAAATATCAATAGCTATTTCATTACCACTAATTTGACGTGTTTGGGTTTGTCATTATTTAAAATCTAATGGCTAGTTGATTGTCCCTAATTTGATGATTGCAGGTCTATCATCCTCAGCAATTCCTTCGTGTCTTTCCCACTTGCTTTGGCCGCTTTCCATTTATCTTAACAAATGACACATGGTGCCTTCCATTGTGAAATAGGTGAGGACACTTGGCAACATTTACTTAACTTATAGAAGCTCTAGACCCCTTTTGAGAGTCTTGCAGAAGATGACATGTGGAAGCTTCCACCAAGCTCCTAGAAACACTGTAGAAACATTCAGGACTCTTTTGGATCCACGCAAACGTAGACACTTGTCGCGCTCTACTTGGCCTTAGCACCTCACTCAAGGCCCACCATAGTCCTTACAAAACAAAAGGAAGAAACTACAGATGTTGACACTTGGTGGCTTTCACTGAGTTATAACAAAACACGTGGCACATTCCATAGCTTTTAAACTTATTCAAAATTATGTCCTGGCAAACGACACTTGGTAGCTTCTGCTTTGACTTTATAAGGGACATGTGGCAGCTTCTACTGCACTTTGAGGTTTGATCTTTCCCGAAGGTAACTTGCCCTTTGGGGTCTTGAAAGATAGTTCATTTTCTGAGTGTCGAGTGTCCCCAGCGAGGGTACCTACCCTTCGAGATCTTTTGAGCAACCTTCAGGCTTTAATTCCTTTGGACAAAATGTCTGAAGGAATTCCTTTAGACAATTTGTCTAAAGGAAATCTTTCCTTTGCTTTATCTTTTTCTATTGAGCATTTTTCCATGGGCTTTTCTCTTCAGTCGGGCTTATTTCCTTTAGACAAAAGTCCAAAGGAATTCCTTCAGACTTTTTGTTCGAAGGAAATGGTCCTTAACAACTTTGCCACGAGAACTTTTTCAAAGGAATTCCCTATTTGCTTTTGTTTACTACCCTCCACAAGGGTACTTGGCTTGGTTCATGTCCCTCTGCAAGGGCACTTAGCTTTGGGGCACTCCCTTGAACCTGTCGATTGAACCAACTTTGGTTCAATGGTTCAACGGTTCAATCTTGCATTTGAAGCCATATTTTTGTCTAAGTCTTTTGATTGCTCGAACAAAATGTGTTCAACCAACTGCTCATTGAACCTTTGAACCATTGAACCCATTAAACCTTGAAGCCAAAATTGTTCAATGATTCAACAGTTCAATGGTTCAAGCCTTCTTCTCTTTGATAAGTGTTTTGAAGCCGTTAAACCTTGAAGCGGTTGAACTTGTTGAACCTTTGCCAAAGCACTTAACTCTTGCTGATGACATTGAACCTTTGAACCCATTGAACCTGTTAAACTAAAATGGTTAAAGCTTCAATGATTCAATGGTTCAATGGTTCAATCCTTGCTTAGAAGCTTGTCGATGGACATTTTTTATTGAACCAAGTCGTTGGACCAACCTTGAAATTGCCTAAGTGTTGAGAGCTTGCTTCTTTCCTGTAGAGTCCATAGAAATCAACCTGCAAATTCCATAGAACTGAGTTTGTAGAAATGAGTCCATAGATTCAAGCCTACAGAGTCCATAGTTTTCTCTAGGTCTCTTGAGCCTTGAAAGAGTCTGTAGATTCAATCCTATAGAGTTCTTAGATTCAAGCTTGTAGAGTCTGTAGAAATCTAAAAAAGCTTGAATAATGAAGAATTTGAATGTTTAGAACAATTTTTGAAAAGGGAAGATAGGATTTTGGTCTGTTGAACCAGAATAGTTCATATGTTGTCTCAAAAATGAGCTGACATTTTCAGGGACAACACATGGTAAATAATAATAAGAAAGGGAAGAAGGTCCAATTAGGCCCATCTACTCCCCCTCTAGCTCCTACTCACTCTATAGATGATACAACTCTAAATCTTCCCAATATATCCAAGAGGATTCTATAGGGCATTCTGCCACCTTCTCCTCCCATGCTCCAACCCTATCTCTACCTCCTCAAGTAGCTTTTGCTCCTCACTCCCTAGCTTTGCCTCTTCCAATTATTCCTCATACCCAAATTTACCTATGCCTCCCCTAGCAACTCCAATACTCTAACCACAACTAAGCTAGACCTGCATTACTTAGTAGTAGGTATCCTAGGTACAAGCAACTCGACCACCAACACCTTTACCTTGGGATACACATAACCTAAGGTTCAATATAACTAGTAGTTTGGATATGAGAACATAATGAGGATCCCAGTAAGCACTAGTACATATTCAACCCCTTACATGTCATGTTTTTTCCATCTCCCTTCTATCCCTCACTCCCATCATTTTCCATCTCCCAATCATGGCACCCACTAGAATTTTTCCCCTCCCACAAGCTCCCCAAGTAGTGCCTCTTCTTTTCCCCATTGCACCCCCTCCCACATTTAGCTAGGTATCTTTGGCCTCATTCCTCTTGATCCTTCTTACCTCTTCATTCCCCTCTGCCCCATCCATTTCATAACCTAGAACCTTCTCAGTGCCTTCATTGGGCATGCCTTCAATCTAAATACCTACAAGCACATTTTCATTAGCAAGCATAGCTACAACCATTGGAAGTGTATCTCTAGTGGTAGTAAATATCTTGGCACCCCCTTTATTCATCCCATCACCTCCCTTAACAATTCATATTCCTCCATCATCGACCCCTATGACTCTTGTTATCCTGCCTAATCCTTCCATCATAGCACTTAAAGTTAACATGGGTAAGAGGCCCAAGAAAAAGTAGAAGGTAGCTCACCCTCTACCTTCAATTTATAGTCCTTATACTCCAATCTATCAGCCTCTATCAGCCTCAATAGTTCCTCCAACCTTGGCCATAGTAGCTCAATTCATTTCTCCTTGGCCCCCTCTTTTCATTACCTTGGGTGCCCTATGATTTTAATTTAACTAGACAATCTTTTCCCTACTATTTAATTCCCCTCTTCTAAGATTCATTGCCCCTCAAGTGGGCATGACCCAAGAGTAGTGGTGGGAACAAATGTTCTCATGGGACTCCCCTTTTATCCTTTCTCCTTTCCCTCACATGCCCCCTCCTCATCCATTACTTTCCTAGTTCACCTCTTCTACCTCCTCCATTTCTCATATGCCTCATCCTTTGCCCTTCACCACCATATTAGCCACCCTTCCTACACCTCCCATAACCCAAAGAATAGTCCCAAGGTCTCAATCACCAGAGATTACCATCTAGGGCAACCCAAATGTATAGTGGATATTTGATCGAGATTCAGGGAGCATGAAGAGGACACTAATATAGAGGTTCATCCAAGAGGGGAACTTGGTGGTTAGACAGACCCATTAGGATGTCTTATCTCTCATTAAGGTGAAGAATTTCACTGGGGAAGAAATGGTGGATGAGGATCCACTCTCCTTTATCCAAACAACTCATGATATATCAAAAAATATCCTCTAGGACATGAAAATCTAAGTTTAAATGCTAGAATCCTAGGTGAAGAGATCCTTCCCCATGGGGCTAATTGGTCAATTCAAGGATTGATCATGATAGCCTCAAATATTTTTTGGAATAACAATTATCATCAGAAGAGCAAAAAAAATGGTTGACTAAAATTTTAGGATACAATTTTGAAATAGTATATAAGAAAGGATAAGAGCATGTGGTGGAAGATACACTATGCAAGCAGGATGAATTAGTTGAGGTATTATTATGTGTAATGCTTATCTGGTAGGTAGATTGGTTAAAAGAAGCAAGATTAGAGTGGGAGAATGGTAGGGATACCTAGGATGTTTGGTTCTATGGGGTTTTAAAAAAATTTAAGGAAGGGGAATGCATTATGGTATAAAGATTGATTATACTTCTGTAAGCATTATCAACTCAAACATAAAATTCTTTAGAAACTTCATGCATCTCTAATAAGAGGTGGTCATTCAAAAATTTGAAAACATATCATAGAATCAGGTAATATTTATTTTAGGAAGGACTTAAGGGGGATGTATATAAATGTATGGTTGAATACATGGTATATCAACAAAACAAAGGTGAAACCATTAAGACCCCAAGTATTTTGTAGCCTTTTCCATCTCTATCTAGAGGTGGGATGAGGTTTCCATGTATTTTATTACTGGGTTACCATAGTCTGAGCATAAAAATGTTATCATGGTAATTGTGGATCAACTCACCAAATTTTCTCATTTTCGTTTCTTATCATAACTATTTGCTGTTAGTATAGTAGCTTCTATTTTTATCAATATAATTCATAAATTACATGGTATTCCAAATACCATTGTAAGTGATCAAGATCCTATATTTTACTAGTAATTTTTAGATTGAATTATTTGCATGTTTGGGCACCTAGTTATCTCATATCTCATCCTATCATCATCAATTTGATGTAAAAACATAGGTAGTCAATAAATGTCTCAAAGTGTATCTTCATTATTTTGTTTCCAATTAATAAGACTAATGAGTTAATTGGTTTCCACTTTTCAAATGGCGGTACAACACTTATTCCAAAATATCTCCCTTTGTGGAATTATATGGGTATCACCCCTCATCCATCACTTCATTGTATGGCCCGATTTAGTAAAAATTAGGAAGACCATTTAAAGCATGTGAAACATGGACTTTTGGTTCTATAAGAACATTAAATTTATGCCAAACATTCAAAAATTTATTTTTGAATTAAAGAGGTGGAGTACTTGGGTCATATTGTTTCACATGAAGGCATGAAATTTGATCCCAAGTGATGGAGTGGCAAGTGCCCAGGACCCTCAAGAATCTTTAGGGATTTCTAGGGTTAATAGGTTATTATTTTAGGTTTGTTAAAAATTATGGTAGCATCACAACCCCACTCACATATTTTTTGAATAAAGACTCCTTCCAGTGGACTAAAACAACTAACAAGGTGTTTGAATAACTAAAAATGGTGTTGTGCATCACTTCAGTTTGGCTACACTTGATTTTTCTAAAACTTAGGTTGTTGAATGTGATGCATAAAATTATGAAATGGGTGTTTTACTCATGCAAGAAGGCAGACCACTTGCATTTTAGATTATTCAATTGAATGGGAAAAAATAGGCTCAAGCTAATCTATGAGAAAGAGATGGTGGTTATTCTACATGCAGTCAAGTAATTGAGACCTTATCTAATGGGTCAACACTTTTAGGTAAATATTGATCATGATATCCTCAAATATTTTTTAGAATAATAATTATCATCAGAAGAACAAAAATAATGGGTGACTAAAATGCTAGGATACAATTTTTAAATAGTATATAAGAAAGTCAAAGAGCATGTGGTGGAAGATACATTATCTAGGTGGGATGAATTAGCTGAGGCATTATTATGTGCAATGACCATTTGGTAGGAAGAACGGTTAGAGGAATCAAGATCGGAGTGGGATAATGGCAAGGATACCCAGGATGTTTGGTTCTATGGGGTCTAAAAATGTTTCAAGGAAGGGGAACACATTATGGTATAAAGATCGATTATACTTATGTAAAAATTATGTCCTCAAACATAAAATTCTTTAGGAACTTTATGAATCTCCAATAAGAGGTCATTCAAGATTTTTAAAAACATATCATAGAATCAAGAAAGATTTATTTTGGGAAGGACTTATGGGGGATGTATATATATGTGGTTGAATACATGGTATATCAACAAACAAAGGTGAAGCCATTAAGACCCCAAGTATTTTTTAGCCTTTTTCCATCCCTAACCATAGGTGGAAGGAGGTTTCTATGGATTTCATTACTATATTGTCTTAATCTAAACATAAAATGTTATCATGGTAATTGTGGATCGACTCACCAAGTCTTCTCATTTTTGTTTCTTATCACAACCATTTATTGCCAGTATAGTAGCTTCTATTTTTATCAATACAATTCATAAATTGCATGGTATTCTAAAGATCATTGTAAGTGACCAAGATCCCATATTTTAATAGTAATTTTTGGATTGAATTATTTGCATGTTTGGGCACTTAGTTGGCTCATATCTCATCCTATCATCCTCAATATGATATAAAAACATAGGTAGTCAACAAATGTCAATTGGTGGTATAAAACTTCTTCCAAAATATCTCCCTTTATGGAATTATATGGGTATCACCCATCATCCATCACTTCAATGTTTAAGTTTAATCCCAAGGTTTCAAGCTATTGAGGAACACATTCACCATCAATAAGATACACATGCTAGTTTGTGAGAGAATTTAACAACGACACATAATAGAATAAAGTAGTAAATGGATCAACACCACAGTGAGTGGAATTTCAACATAGGTGATTAGGTCTTTATACATTTTTAAACATATAATAAGATGTCTCTAAAGCAATATAAAATGGATAATAAGTTGTCCCCTAAGTATTATAGCCCTTATCAGATCTTGCAAAAAATTGGTAGTATGGCCTACAAGATAGAATTTATCATATCCACTCACATACATTCGTAATTCCATGTCTCTTTCCTAAAGAAGGTAATTGGAAATAATTTTCCCACTCATATTGAGTTACCTAAATAGGATGAAGAAGATAGAGTCATTATGGAGTCTGAAGAGATATTTCACATGCACACTCAACAACTATGGATCAAAATGATTAAGGAGTGATTGATAAGATGGAATAATATACATTATTATGAATATGAAACATGGTATGATGACACATTATTGTAACAACATCTTGGTTTGTTTCAATGTTGTTCTGAAGGGGAGAGGCCAACTTGTGTTTAGGGATATGTGTGGCCAACGTGTGGCTTATATACCTCTTATATTATCATGTT
Organism: Torreya grandis; assembly: GCA_037957365.1. Taxonomy (NCBI): domain Eukaryota; kingdom Viridiplantae; phylum Streptophyta; class Pinopsida; order Cupressales; family Taxaceae; genus Torreya; species Torreya grandis. Next base: position 283,723 of record JARHVA010001896.1, on the reverse strand, counting down.
GCATCTCTTTATGTTCTTAGTAAGGTCAACCTTAGGAATAAACATAGGTAATTAGAGTATATTTATAAGGTAGTGGTTATTATTGAATCATCATATTGCAAATTTTGCCTTTATTGCATTATGTTGAGGTTGTCCCCTCAAAGTGGCTCAGCTTTATTTATCATGCATTCTGATCTTCTATCAATTATTATTATGGATCTACATATTTTTGTTCTTATTTTTGTGATATAATATTTTATTGTGTGAAAATATAATTAATTTCATTACACATGTGTTATATTAGTTGTTTTGTCATTTTTTGGACAATTTTAGGTAACTTCCTAAAAAATAGCTAGAAGTGAAAAATAGATGTTGTTCATTGAATGTGTACTTAACTAAGTTTAAATCCTTATCCATCCATTCCCAAGAGGTAGGGAATTCTTTTTAAATCTAAGATAATTTAAGTTAAAGTTATTTTATCAATTTCTTATTTTATAGGGATTTGGGGGGCTATCTTGTCTAGTGTGTATGAGTTGTTTACTTGCTAAGAAAGACTTATTGTATATTGAACTTATCTTATCAATGAGTCAAAATTATTTTATTGAGTCTAATTTAATTTATCTTAGAGTCTATTTTTAAGATTTTTTTGTGGCCAACATGTCCCCTTTTCTTCGAAATGGGGGATCCTTCAAAAAAAATTATCAAACCAAAGCTCCCAGGTCCTTTCTTTTATTCTTGTTAGCTTTACCTAAACTAAATCCTTAGAATTTTGTGTTACCCCAATTTCCCCATGAAATAAAAATACTTATTTATCTTTATGACTAAGGTAGACTTATTCTTTTATGGATATAAGGTGTTAACATTACAGGTTCTCTTCTAAAAGAGGTTCACAGAGTCTTGTTCCTTTCAATAGACCTAGCACTCTTCATGACTAATCAAAATATTAATGTAAATTGAGTAAGTGTTAATGTATTGCATGTATTTTTGTTTTTTACTTAGTCCTTTTGTGGGTTTCATAGAGGAAAACAAAAAATATATAAGGCACCATGTTGCCAATATGTCAGAGTGGCCAGTCCCCATACTTGTTAGAGATGTTAGAGCCCAAAAGAGCCTAGCCCAATCAGAAGGCACCATGTTGCTAAGAATTTAAAGAGGATAGCCCCTAAACCTATCAGAGATGTCAGATCTAGGGAGAGCCTAGCCTAATAATAAGGCACTAAACAATCAAATCATCTAGTCCTATAGACCTGTCAAAGATCTCATAGCCCAAGAGAATCTGACTTGATAAGAAAATGTCATGTCACCAAGTCATCAAAGTGGCCAAAATTCTGAACCTGTCAAAGATGTTAGAGCCTGGGAGATCCCAACCTAGTTAGAAGGTGCCATGTAAAATGGTAAGTTAGATAAAAACATGGCCACATAAGGCCCCAAATGGTCAGAATGGGGTATGGATGAATCCTAAGAACCAATCAGAGTGTACCACATGTCTTTAAGTGACACTTCACCATTCCCAAGGGTATGACATAGAGTATTGAATCCATGCCTAGATTATAACTATTAACAAGAATATAAATAAGCAAATGACACATATCATAAAGTGGGAGTTAACTAGGAAGCCTCAAAGAGATGTGACCTCATGCCTACCATGCATTAAACATTAATGAAATAGAAAGTGAGGCCCAATTGGACAATTTTAAAAAATCCCATCATCATTGTTAAATTTGGTTGGTGACAAAGGATCATGAGTTTGAAATTTAACTCTAGATTGAGAAATAAAAAGAGGAGATCTGAACACCCACTCAAATTTGAATTAGTAACAAGGGAGCTACCAAACGCCATTATTATAGGAGGTTGAATGTGTGAATTTATAAAATCCTAAGAAAATCCCACTAACAATCATCATTGTATACCTTTGAGAGTAATCCAACTCTTTGCTTTCCAATTCTCATAGTGTATCCTTATGTTTCTTTCCTCCTACACTCATAGCCTTCCTATTACCCCTCCATCCTACTTCAATGGTTACATCCTCTTCAAACCCCAAGGTTGAGTTCAAGTACCAAGATACCCTTTTCTAAGAAGGCTTAACCAAGTTCAAGCACTATAATAACATGTTAAAATTAATTGACTAGGTACCTAGAGACTCAAGCTTTGATGATGATGAATGGGCATAACTCAAAGATGCCCTTTAAACCTATAATAAATGTAGGCTTCATAGGGTTGTAGCCAAACTAGAGGTATTTTGCTATGCTTACTTGTTCATCACCCTCCTTATCACCACCATCTAAGTAAAATATGGGGTCCATGATTGGGTTTGCTTGCCCAACTCTCGGTACCAAATTGCCTACATTTTTAGGAACACCTACAAGTAATATTACTCCCTCTTATATTTCACCTTCTCTTATGATGCTATAATGGTGAAAGCCTAGATGGATACCTTATATAATATACAATGTCATAAAAGAATGGGATGACAACTTGAATGTTAAATGGGTCGACAAGGAAGACAATGATGCATACATAGTCTGCACCTTCTAGCAGTAGGTCTAGGTAGGCATGATTCTACTAAATTGCTTATTCAGGGCCCAAAACTGCTTACACATTAATGAATTATGGGTATCCCTCCTCCATATGATTCTTACACATTCTAAATTTTTATATATGGGAGGACTAATCAAATTAAATTTGGTCAATGCCATTTCAGATGCTTGAGCCAGAGGTAATTTCTATTGATGAGATACCTTATGGATGTAGTCTATGGGATGCTCACCTTCAAACCTTCAAATTTCCTTATGTGGGATCCTAGGGGATTGGTGGTCCATGTAGTATTCAATAAACTATATGGCCACAAGTACAATAACAACATCTAGGACATTTATGAGCACTTCAATCTAGTGGTCTACAATGTGATCAATGAGGCCCCAATACCCCATATATCATAAATAAAACTGGGACTCCATCACCATCATCAGGGAGTAATGGTACTATAGACAGGACACCATGATTTGAATTGAGGGCATTCTCAAGTATCCCCTTCACTTGTCATACTTCATCCTAGATCACCTGGCAGAGTAGGAGATTGCCTACCAATTAGTGGAGGGTATTATTGCCTTTTGCATAGGTTACCAATATAAGGTATTATCACCACTCCTGATCACCATTAGGAACCATGTGTATAAGTCATTCCCTCTCCTCAATAAAATGGTAGTCAATCAAGACTCATACATCCTAGGAAGAGCCAAGATCCAATATTAGGAACCCACGAGCATGATCAAGGCTCACCTAAAAAGGTATTTGGTCCACCTAAATATAAACTATGGCCATCAAATTTAATATGATGTTGATCTCTACTTGGATATTACCAATGACTAGGAGGTTTTTTCCTAGATCATGTTAAAAAATAATAAGAGAGGGAAGAAGGTCCAAGAAGGACCATCTGCTCCCCCTCCAACTCCAGCTCACTTTGTGGAGGATCTTGTTGGTTGAATATTTTGTCGATCAGCGTACTTATAAACAAAATAGGTCTAATCAACCAAATTAGAAAGATTAGTCATCCAAATGTGTAGGTTTATCACATCAGAAGGGGACTGGTCTCTCCTCTCATCAAGGGGAGGTTCCCTGTAGGTATGCTATATATATATATATATATAAATAGAAAATAATACTTATGGGTAGGACAAACCATCCATCTCTCTTTTTTTAGAGATGATATGTGTAGATCAAAGGAAAAACTTAAGGGAAATGACAGATAGTACTCTTCTTTCAGAAGTACTATTCAGCAAACCACAAGAATACTCCTGGAAGTAACAACAAAATGTAGCAAAGGATGTAATAACCAGCAAATTGAGATACAGCACAAAGTCTTCACCTAGATTGCTCAAGAGTAAGATACGAAGGAAAATGAGGGCACAAAGTCACCCCAAGGTCCTTTACACAAAAATGAAAATAAAACACACTAAAGGCAAATATGGGGGCACAAATTCTCTCCACACTTGACTCTTCAAGACACCTTTCTGACTGCTATCACTAATTCTGCTTATTGAATTATAGGAACAGAAGATATATTGAAGAAAAAGACATAAGAACAATTTCCTCAACAACAAAGATATTACAACACAAAGTCTAAAAAACCACTTGCTTTCTTATTCCAGTAACAAAATATGATCGGCAATCTAAGCTCAAAGTCTCAGTAATGCCTTACAATTTGGGTAAAATTTCGTTCTAATTGTCAAAAAAGAGATCCATATTACAATAAAAGAGATTCCCTTATATAGCCTCTTCAAGAAGGACTCATGAATAGTAATACATCATTTTGCATTGGAATCTATTAAGAAGACACACTGGAACTTAGGGGCATTTTACCCATTTGATTTTATCAATGCAGGAAAACAAGTCACGCTTATTGAAAGTTTGCAACTTCAATGTCCACCTGGCGATCTGATCTTATCTTCATCATTCCTCCTTTTCTGGTTAATTGAATTAGGTCCCAGATTTAGCTTGTTGTTTTGTTCCTTCCCCACTTTTTGCTAGTCTTGGCCTTGAAATCTGTGAATGTATTATGTTCTGTATGTTTAAAGGATCAACGGCTAATTCACTGTGTTGAATTTGACATTTTTGGGCACGTCATTCCTTTATCCTCTTTTGGCTTTTCTGTTTGGCACTTTTCTAGATTGAACTTTCCCTTTCAGGCCATGGCTTTGAAAAGATCCCTGAATGGCCTTCGGGCTTCTTGTTTTACATCCTTCTCGAAGGGAAGGTGACCCTTCGGCTTCAGGAAGTGCCCTTTAAGTTGGCAGCTGAGAGTCCCCCGCAAGGGCACATGCCCTTCGAGGTCCTTTGACGGCCCTTCGTAAATTCCCCTGTGCTTTTCCCTATGAACAATTCTTAGTCTTTTTGAATTTCAAAAGAATTACCTTTGCAAATGACCCTTTCAAAGGGTACTTTCATTAATCAAGTGTCCTCTGCAAGGACACTTGTCCTTCGAGAGATTTTTTCCTTTTGCATTGAACTGCCCCTTTGAAATTTGGCGATGAACCAACTGTTGTACCAAGTTTTGGTTCAATGGTTTAAACAAAGCCTTGAACTGACTGATGAACCGTTTGATTGAACCAAATAATGAATCAAAGCATTGAAACAAAGTGGATGAACCAAATGTTGAAACAAAGCGTTGAACCGCTTGATTGAACCTGCCTTTGAACCATTTGACATTGAACCAAAGGATGAACCAAACATTGAACCTACTGTTGATGCTTGCTGATGGAGATTTCTATTTGAACCAAGGTGATGAACCAATTTCAAAAATGACCAATTGTTAAAAACTAATTCTTTTGATTGAACCCACTTGCAGAAGCTGTGAAGCCCATTGAACTTGTAGAAATGAGCCTGTTTATAGAGTCTGTAGAAACCAAGTCCGTAGTTTTCTCTAACCTTGAAAGAGTCCATAGATTTTTGAAAAGCTTTAAAAATGAGGAATTTGGATGCCAAAGACAAACTTTGGAAAGGGAAGAGATAATTTTGGTCTATATGACCAAAATAGTTCAAATGTTGTCCCAAAAATAGGTAATATTTTTGGGGGACAACAGCTAGCTCCAGTTGGGGAAATTCTGTCAATTGCAAAAAGAATTAAAAGGAATAAAATCTAGAATCTCCAGTGTCTTCAAGTATTCCATTAGGTTATGGAGTCATGCTACCCAAAAATGAAAGGCATCAAAAACAGAAACAAACAAAACAAAATAGAATTAAAAACTGTACAAATATACATATATACATATGCAATGATATGATACTTCTAGAATTGAAGTATTTCAGATGCTGCTTCTTGAGAGATAGTGAAAATAGTGCGTCATCTTGGTAAACTAGCAAGAAGACATTTTATCCCCAGAAATGATGACGGGCAAATGGAGCTCTCCACCAGGAAACCAATTTTCTACGTCTTCCTCTTGGTCTTTCCTTCTTTTTCCTCTATGGTAGGATGTAGTCTTCAAACTAAAAACCATAACTCCTTGCTCTCCTTGTGAAGGGTTCCTTTGCCTGATTTTGATTTGTAGTAGCATGGTCCATTACCATAATTGGTTGTTCTTCTAGATTAGTCCAACATATGATTAGATTGTCCATATCAAACTCCTGAAAAACTATCAAATTAACATCTCCTTTGATGTGAAGGAGTTTGACTTCTTCATCTTGAACAATCTTCAATTTAAGCAACAGAGATTCACATCCAGCTGTGTTGTTGGTGTTGCTGACTTGAAAATTGCATGAAAGAAGAATATCTCCTTAAGGAGATATCAACACAGTTCCAACTTCATCATTGGTGGAAGAATTGCTATCATCATCAGACGTTGATCTCCTATCATATTTCTCTTCATTAGAGATGGAAGATCCTTCCTTGTTTATACTGCATCCTACCAATTCTCCTGAAGTCTTGTTTGGATCATTTCTTGGATTGTCAGCTACAAGACTTTCATCTGCAAAAATATGAACACCCTCTGTGGTAAAGAAATAATTACCCCTACCTAAAGACTCAGATAGAATTTGTGCTGCAAGGGCTGATGTTTGGGTGACCATGTATTTTGTCTCAGACAGGTCCACATCTAGTTCTCCATCAATGTCTAATTGCTCAAGATTGACTTGTAGGGATTCAAACTCAATCATTTAAATTTTGGATTCCTTGACATGATCAATCATGTCAAATGACTGAAATGGATTTGGAAGAGAGGATGGGAGTTCATCCTTTTGATTTCTGGGAGGGGAAGGACTGGTTTGCGAAGCTGAAGTAGAAGGTACAGAGATGTTTGATGTACTTACTTCTTTGGTAATCATTGGGTCCTTTGATTGAAAAGGAAGAGGGGTTCTCTACTCAGCAATTGAAATTGTTGGTTGGGGTCACTCCTCTATCTTCTCTTTATTGGCCTACTGGGCTAACTAATTCTGGGAGTGGGTGAATACTGCATATGATCCTTTGATTGCTTCATCTTCACTTTTGGATTCATCTTATTAATTTAGGAAATCAATGTGGGAGTCACCAATTGATTCTTCTAGATCCTCCCTAAAGAGATCAGTGCCATTTTCTTGCTCTAACTCAGGTTGGAAATAGGAAACATGCTCTGTTTCCAAATATCCAACTATCGAGTTTGTTGGAGGTGCTTCAAACGCAGGATTCCTCTATGGAGGAAGAAGATGATTTTGTTTCCTTTGACTTCTAGCAGCATTGCCTTGATATGGCTAATTAGGGAATGTCCTCCTTGATATATCTTTATATAGAGGAGTAGAAGACATACTTTGTGCCATTTGCCTTTTCAAGGCTAGCAAATCATTTGCCAGCTTTTGTACCATTGGATCAGTGGTGCCTGTAGATGTATATTCAAAAAAAGATGAGGATCTATTTATGTTTGGATCTCTTCTTATCTTCCCTACTAAGATGAGATCATCTTCTACCTCAGTGGCCAAAAGTTGAGCTACAGCAAGATCTATTTGACCAGCACATCTCAAAACAAAATTGACTTTAGGTAACTGAGAAATAATGAAAAAGCATTTGAGATTCTCAACTGTAGGTCGAGCTATTATAGGGATTCTATTGCTCAATTTGTCAAATTTGGCTATGAAATCCCTCATAGGCTCATCAGGCTCTTTCTTCATCTAAGTGAGTTGGGCCAACAAGGCATGTGCATCTTCTACAAGCTTGAACATTGCTTCAAACTTGGCTTTAAGTGTATTCCAGTCAGTCACTGATCTAGCTTACAGATGGTAAAACCAGTCTGCAGCAGCACCTTGTAGTGTCTCCACAAAAAGCCTGACTGCCACATCTTCAAATTCCACCCCTATCACACCATAGGCTATGGTGAAGGCTGTAATGTGTTCATCAGGGTGGACTCTTCCATCACCAAATAAATTGGGGAAATTCTTCCTTGAACTGAGTGGTAGCTCATGCAGGGGTGGAGTTAGATTAAGTGGGCCAAATGAGTTACCCCAGGGGCCTCAAATTGCCATGATCAGATTATGAACAATAGGAATAACACATCTAAGTGGAGTTGTCAGATTATAGGACAAAAATGGAAAATAAACTGGCCCTACTTTAGCTTAAAACTTGAGGCTTCAAACTGTGCTTTCTTTCCTAGTAGCTCTGGTTTTGCAGACCAGATAATATAATGGAGATAGATGAAAATGGAGATGGATGAAAATGGTAAGGTTATAAATAGATAATGGGTAAGACATGAAATGGAGTCGCCAAAGTCTATAATGGATAAGGGTTATAATGATAATGGGTTATAGTCCCCAGTGAAGTCGCCAAAAATTATTGGTTGAATATTTTGTCGATCAGCATACTGATAAACAAAATAGGTCTGATTAGCCAAAGTAGAAAGATTAGTCATCCAAATGTGTAGGTTTATCACATCAGAAGGGGACTGATCTCTCCTCTCATCAAGGGGAGGTTCCCTGTAGGTATGTTATATATATATATATATATATATATATATATAATAATACTCATGGGTAGGACAAACAATCCATCTCTCTTTTTTCAGAGATGATGCATGTGGATCAAAGGAAAAACTCAAGGGAAATGATAGATATTACTCCTCTTCTTTCAGAAGTACTATTTAGCAAACCACAAGAATACTCCTAGAAGTAACAACAAAATGTAGCAAAGGATTTAATAACTAGCAAATCGAGATGCAGCACAAAGTCTTCACCTGGATTGCTCAAGAGTAAGATACGAAGGACAATGAGGGCACAAAGTCACCCCAAGGTCCTTTACACAAAAATGAAAAGAAAACACACTAAAGGCAATTATGGGGGCACAAAGTCTCTCCACACTTGACTCTTCAAGACACCTTTCTGACTGATATCACTAATTTTGCTTATTGAATTAAAGGAACAGAAGATATATTGAAGAAAAAGAAATAAGAACAATTTCCTCAACAACAAAGATATTACAGCACAAAGTCTAAAAAACCACTTGCTTTCTTATTCCAGTAACAAAATATGATCGGCAATCTAAGCTCAAAGTCTCAGTAATGCCTTATAATTGGGCAGAGTTTCATTCTAATTGTCAAAAAAGAGATCCATATTACAATAGAAGAGAGTCCCTTATATAGCCTCTTCAAGAAGGACTCAGGAATAGTAATACATCATTTTGCATTAGAATCTATTAAGAAGACAAACTGGAACTTAGGGGCATTTTACCCATTTGATTTTATTAATGCAGGGAAACAAGTCGCGCTTATTGAAAGTTTGCAACTTTCAATGTCCACCTAGCGATCCGATCTTATCTTCATTGTTCCTCCTTTTCTGTTAATTGAATTGGGTCCTAGATTTAGTTTGCTATTTTGTTCCTTCCTCACTTTCTACTGGTCTTGGCCTTGAAATCTATGAATGTATTCTGGTCTGTATGTTCAAAGGATCAATGGCTAATTCACTGTGTTGAATTTGACGTTTTCAGGCGCGTCATTCCTTTGTCCTCTTTCAGCTTTTTTGTTTGGCACTTTTCTGGATTGAACTTGCCCTTTCAGGCCATGACTTTGAAAAGATCCCTGAATGGCCTTTGGGCTTCTTTTTTTACATCCTTCCCAAAGGGAAGGTGACCCTTCGGCTTCAGGTAGTGCCCTTTAAGTTGGCAGTCAAGATTCCCCCGCAAGGGCACCTGCCCTTCGAGGTCCTTCGACAGCCCTTCATAAATTTCCCCAGGCTTTTCCCTAGGCTTTTCCCTATGGACAATTCTTAGTATTTTTGAATTCCAAAATAATTACCTTTGTAAATGACCCTTTCGAAGGGTACTTTCATTGATCAAGTGTCCTCTGTAAGGACACTTGTCCTTCGAGAGACTTTTTCCTTTTGCATTGAACCGCCCCTTTGAACTTTGGCGATGAACCAACTGTTGAACTGAGTTTTGGTTCAATAGTTCAAACAAAGCCTTGAACCGACTGACAAACTATTTGATTGAACCAAAGAATGAATCAAAGCATTGAAACAAAGTAGAAGAACCAAATGTTGAAACAAAGCATTGAATCGCTTGATTGAACCTGCCTTTGAACCATTTGACGTTGAACCAAAGGATGAACCAAATGTTGAACCTGCTGCTAATGCTTGCCAATGGAGATTTATATTTAAACCAAAGCGATGAACCAATTCTAAAAATTACCAATTGTTAGAAACTGATTCTTTTGATTAAACCCACCTGTAGAAGCCGTGAAGCCCGTTGAACTTATAGAAATGACCCTATTTGTAGAGTCTATAGAAACCAAGTCCGTAGTTTTCTCTAACCTTGAAAGAGTTTGTAGATTTTTGAAAATCTTGAAAAATGATGAATTTGAATGCCCAAGACAAATTTTGGAAAGGGAAGAGATAATTTTGGTCTTTAGGACCAAAATAGTTCAAATATTGTCCCAAAAATAGCTAATATTTTTGGGGGACAACAGATCTAACTCCAACTCCTCTCGCTATCTCTAGGATTATTTTTTAGGGCATTCCACCACCTTCTCCTCCTCATGCTCTATCCATATCTCTACCTCCTCAAGTATCTCTTTCTCTTTATGACCCAACTCTACCTTTTCTAGATGTTCCTCATACCCACATCTAGTTATGCCTCCCATAATAACTCTAATAGTCTAGCCACAAGTGAGCTAGTCCTACATTACTCAGTAGTAGGTAGCTCAAGCATAATCAACTCAACTACCAACACCTCGACCCTAGGTTATATATACCCTAAGGTTCGATGTAACCAATAGTCTAGAGGTGAGCCTAGAATGAGGCTCCCAACAAGAACTAGTATAGATTCCACCCCTTACACCTCTTGTTTCCTCCATCTCCCTTCCACCCCACACTCCTACCATTTTCCAACTCCCAATAACAACACCCATGAGTTTTGCTCCCCTCCCACAATATCCCCAAGTGGTACCTCATCCTTTCCCCATTGCACCCCCTCTCTCATTTACCTAGGTACCTTTGGCCTTGGTCCTCATGAGCCTCCTTACCTCTTTTTCCCCTCCACCCCATCCATTTTATAACTCAACCTTTTTGGTGCCTTCATTGAGCATACCTTCAGTCATAAATACTTGTGGACACATATTTATTGGCAAGCACAAATGCAACCATTAGAAATATATCTCTAGTGGCATGAACTATCTTGATACCTCATTTAGTCATCGTAGCACCTCCCTTAGTAATTTATATTCCTCCATCATCAGCCCTCATGGAACCTACTATCCTACCTAGTCCTTCCATTGTATTACCCAGAGTTGACCTGGGTAAGAGGCCCAAGAAAAAGTATAAGGCAACTCACCATTTGTCTTCATTTTAGAGTTCTTACACTCTAGTCTAGCCTCCTCAATAGGCCTTAATGATTATCATATACTCAACCATAGCACCTTAGCACATTTCTCCCTGGCCCCTTCTTTTCATTACCCAAAGTGCCCTAGGATTTGACTTCAACCATTCAATCTCTTCTCTTTTGTTGAATGCCCCTCTCCCAGGAGTCATTTCCTCTCAAGTGGGCATGACCTAGGAGAAATGGTGGGCATAGATTTTTATGTGGGCCTCCCCTTTTATCCTTCCTCCTTTCCCTCCCATGCCCCCTCCTCCATTACTTTCCTATTTTACCCCTTCCACTTCCTCCATTTCCCCTTTGCCTCATCCTCTACCCTTCACCACCATCTCATACACCCTTCTACACCTCTTGCAACTTGAGGAATAGTCCCAATGTTGCAAGCACCACAGATGATCATCTAGGGTGACTTGAATGTATAGTGGAGCATCAATCAAGATTTTAGGAGCATGAAAAGAACACTAATACAAAGGTTCATCCAAGAGGGGAACCCAGTGGTTAAGTAGACCCATCAAGATCTATTCTCTCTCACTAAGGTGAGGACTTCCACTAGGGAAGAAAGGATGGATGAGGATCTACTCTTTGTTCTCAAAAAAACTCAAGATATATCAAAAAATATCCTCAAAGACATTTAAATCTAAGTTTAAATGCTAGAGTCCCAAATGAAGATATCCTTCCCCATCAGGCTGATTGGTCAAGTCAAGGATTAATCAAGATAGCCTCAAATATTTTTTGAAACAACAATTATCATCGAAAGAATAAATAAATGGGTGACTAAAATGTTAAGATATGATTTTGAAATAGTATATAAGAAAGGAAAAGATCATGTGGTGGTAGATACACAATCCAGGTGGATGGATTAATTGAGACATTGTTATGCATAATGACCATTTGGCAAGTAGATTGGTTAGAGGAATCAAGATCAAAGTGGGAAAATGGTAGGGATACCCTGGATGTTTATTTTTATGGGGTCTAAAAATATTTTAATGGGAATGCATTATGGTATAATATAGTTTATACTTTTGTAAGCATTACCTCCTCAAACATAAAATTCTTCAAGAACTTCATGCATCTCCAATAAGAGGTCATTCAAGATTTTTAAAAACATGTCATAGAATCAAGCAAGATTTATTTTGGGAAGTACTTAAGGGGGATATATATAAATATGTGGCTAAATACATGGTATATAAAAAAAATAAAGATGAAACCATTAAAACCCCAAGGATTTTACACCCTTTTTCCATCCCTAACCAAAGGTGGGAGGAGGTTTCCATGGATTTAATTATTGGGTTAACACATACTGAGCATAAAAAATTTATCATTTTAATTATAGATTCAATCACCAATTTTTCTCATTTTTGTTTCTTATCACAACTATTTTTTGCCATTATAGTAGCTTTTAATTCTCTTAATACAATTTATAAATTACATGGTACTCTAAAGCTCATTGTAAGTGACCAAGAACCCATATTTTACTAGTAATTTTTGGATTAAATTATTTACATGTTTGGGTACCTATTTGGCTCATATCTCATAATATCATCCTCAATCTGATGTAAAAAAATAGGTAGTCAACAAATGTCTCAAAGGGTATCTTCATTGTTTTATTTCCAATAAACAGGACTAGTGGGTTCATTGGTTGCCACTTGTCAAATGGTGGTATAACACTTCTTCCAAAATGTCTCCCTTTATAGAATTGTATGGGTATCATCCATCACTTCAATTTTTAAGTTTCATCCCAAGGTTTGAGTTATTTAGTAACACATTCACCATCAATAAGAGATGCATGCTACTTTGTGAGAGAATTTAGCAATGACACATAATAGAATAAAGTAGTAAGTGGATCAACACCATAGTAAGTGAAATTTTAACATAGGTGATTGTGTTTTTGTGAATTTTTAGCCATATTATAAGATGCCTTTGAATCAATATAAAAATGATAACAATTTACCCTCTAATTATTATAACCCCCTTATCAAATCTTGTAGAAAATCAGTAATGTGGCCTATAAGCTAGAATTTCTCTTATCGAATCGCATACATCCAATATTCCAAGTTTTTTCTTAAAAAAGATAATTGGAAGTAAAATTTATACTCATAATGAGTTACCTAAATAATATGAATAAGATAGAGTCTTTTTGGAATCTGAAGAGATATTTCACATGTGCACTCAACAACTACGAACTAGAGCAATTAAAGTGTATTTGATCAAATGAAAGAATATACATTTAGATTATACAACATGGGAGGATGAATAATTATTTTAAAAACATCTTGATTTGATTTAATTTTGTTTTAAATGGGAGAGGAATATTACACCCTTAACCTCTAGTGTGCTTAGGGATATGTGTGGCTGACTTGTGGCTTTTATACCTATTATATTATCATATTGCATCTTTCTATGTTCTTAGTAAGATCAAATTTTGGAATAACCATAGATAATTAGATTATATATAGGAGGTAGTGGTTAATGTTTAATCATCATATTACAAATTTTGATTTTAATGCATTATGTGGAGGTTCTTCCCTCAAAGTGGCTCAGCTTTATTTATCATGCATTATGCTCTTTTGTCAATTATTATTGTGGATCTATATATTTTTTTCTTATTTCTATGACATAATATTTTCTTGTGTGAGCATCTAATTAATTTCATTATATATGTCCTATATTATTTGTTTTTTCAATTTTTGGACACTTTTCAGTAACTTCTTAAAAAATATCTAGAATGAAAATGAGATGTCGCTCATCAAATGTGTACTTAACTGAGTTTGAATCCTTATCCATCCATTCCCAAGAGGTAGGGAACACTTTTTAGAGCTAAGATAATTCAAATTAAATTTATTTTATCAATTTATTATTTTATAAGGATTTAGGTAGGCTATTTTAGCTAGTGTGCATGAGTTGTTTACTTACTAAGAAAGATTTATTGTATATTGACCTTATCTTATCAATAAGTCAAATTTATTTTTTTAGTCTAATTTCATTTATCTTAGAGTCTATGTTTAGGATCTTGTTGTGTCTAATAAGCCCCCTTTTCCTCAAAATAGGTGACCCCTCAAAAATAATTATCAAACCAGAGCTCCTAGGTCCTTTTTGTTATTCTTGTCAACTTCCCCTAAACTAAATCCATCGAATATTGTGTCACCCTAATTTTCCCAAGCAATAACAAGCCTTATTTATTTTTTTGACTAAGGTAGACTTGTTATTTTATGTATTTAGTGTGATAACATTGTAGTTTTATTTCTAAAATAAGTTTCCAGAGTCTTGTTCCTTTCAACATACCCAGCACCCTTTGCATCAAATCAAAATATTAATGGCAAACGAGTAAGTATTAATGTATTGCATGTCTCTTTATCTCTTACTTAGTCTTTTTATGTGTTTTATAGGGGAAAATGAATAAATAAAAAGGTACGACATCACCAAACTATCAAAATGGCCAATCCTTGGACATTTCCGAGATGTAAGAGTTTGAAAGAGCCCAACCTAATCTAAAGGCACCATATTATCATATTTTAATAGTAGCCAATCCCTGAACTTGTCAGAGATATCAGATCTCAAGAGAGCCTAGCCTAGTCAGAAGGTATCAAGTCACCAAAGAATCTAGTCCAAGTTCAAAGATGTCAAATCTAGGGAGATCCCATCCTAGTCATAAAGGTGCCATGTCACCAATTTTTTAGAACAACCAATCCCCTGAACCTATCAGAGATGTCAGATCTTGGGAGAGCCTAGTCTAGTCAAAAGGTGCTATGTAGTGTAGTAATTTAGATGAATAGGTAGCCACCTAAGTCCCTAAAATGGTCAAAATGGGGTACATACGAATCCTTAGAACCAATCAAAGTGTGTCACATGTCCTTGAGTGACACCTCACCCTTTCTAAGGGTATGACAAAAAGTATGAAGTCATGCCTAGGTGTTAACCATTAGTAAGAGGATCAATAAATAGATGACATGTGTCACAAAGTAGGAGTTAACCAATAAACCTTGAACAAACATGACTGTATGCCTACCACACATTAGGCATTAATGAAATATAAAATTGGGCTCAATTGGATAATTTTAAAACATCCCATCACCATTGATAAATCTGGTTGGTAGTGGAGGATTGTGAGCTTTGAATTTAACTCTAGATTTAGAAATAAATAGAGGAGATCTGACAAACTCAAATTTGAATCCACAATACATGAGATACCTAATGCCATTAATATAGGAGGCTAAGTGTGTGCATTTATAAAATCATAAGTAAATCCCACTAATGATCATCATTGTATACCTTCAAGAGCACTCCAAATCTTTGCTTTCTAATTATCATAGTATACCCCTATTTTTTTACCTCTTATGCTCATATCCTTCCTATTTCCCCTCCATCTTGATGCAATGGTTACATCCTCTTCAAAACTCAAGGTTGAGTCTGAGTACTAGCATACCCTTTTCATATAATGCTTAATCAAGTTCAAGCACTATAATGATCAAATCAGTCAAGCAATTACCCAGAGACTCAAGCTCTGATGATGAATAATGAGTAGAACTTGAAGATTCCCTTTGGGCCTATAATAATTGTGGAATTCATAGGGCCATGAACAAACCAAAGGTATTTCCCTATGCTGAATTTTTTATCAACCTCCTTCTCACTACCATATGAGTGTAATATGGGGTCCATGACTAGGTTTGCTCACCCAACTCTCAGCACCATATCACTGACATCTCTAGGAACACCTACAAGGAATATTACTCCCTCTTATATTTCACCTTCTCTTATGATTCTACAATGGTGAAGGCTTAGATGGAGACCTTATAGATAAACAATTTCCTACAAGACTAGACTGATAACTCAGATGCTAAATGGGTTAACAAGGAGGACATAAATGCATACATAATTTGTATCTTCTAGGAGGAATTTTGGGTAGGCATGATTCTATTAAACTAGTTATTTAGGGCCTATGACTACTTGCACATTAATGAATTATGGGTACCCCTCCTCCATATAATCCTCACATGCTCTAAAGTTTTGGGCATGGGAGGATTGATCAACTTCAAGTTTTTCAATGCCATCATAGATTCCTAATCTAGAGGCAATTTCTATATGATGAGATACCTTATGGATGCGGTCTATGGGATGCTCACCTTCAATCTTTGAATTTTCTTGTGTATAATCTCAAGGGCTTGATGGCTTGTGTAGTATTATACAAACTATATGGCCACTAGTACTAGAACCACATCCAAGACATTAGAGAGAAATTCTATTTAGTGGTCTAAAATATGATCAATGAGGCCCCAATTCCCTATCTATCACAAGCAATATGGGAATCCATCACTACCATCAGGGATTAATGGTAATATAGAGAGGACATCATGATCCTCATTATAATCATTATCAATCACCCCCTCTATTTATCTTATTTCATCCTAGATTTCCTATTAGAGCAAGAGATCACCTACTAACTAATGGAGGGTATTTTTAGCTTTTGCATAGGCCACTAGTAGAAGGCATGCCCACCACTCTTGATCACCATCAGGAACCATGTGTACAAGGCCTTCCCTCCCCTCAATAAAAAGGAATATGGGTGGGACTCCTTTTCCCTAGGAAGATCCAAGCTTCTATATTCGGACCCCAAGGGCATGATCAGGACTCACCTGGTGAGGTATTCATCCCTTATTAATAAAAACTATGACCATAAAATGGAGGATGATGATGAGCTCTACTTGTATTCTACCAATGACTAGGAGGTGTTGTCTCAGATCATAACAAAATATTAAAAGTAAAGGCAAGAAGTTCTAGGTAGGTCTATCTAATTCCCCTCTAGCTCTTGCTCACTCCATAGAGCATCCAATTTTAACTCCTCATACTATTTCCAAGAGGATTTTTTAGGGCATTCCACCACCTTATCCTCCTAATGTTGGAACCCAATCTCCACCTCCTCAAGTAGTTCATGCTCTTTATGCCCTAGTTCTACCTCCTCTAATTTATCCCCATGCCACATCTCCACCTCCACCTCCCCCAATAAGTCCAATAGTGTATCCATAACTAAGCCAAACCCATGTTAGTTGGTGGTAAACATCCTAAGTGTAGGTGACTCAACTACCATCACCTTGACCTTGGGATACACAAACCTTGAGGTTTGATGTAACCAATAATATGAAGGTGATCCCAAAACAAGGATCTCAGTAGGCACTAATATAGTTTCCACCCCTTACACCTCTCATTTCCTTGAACTCCCTTCCACCCCTCACTCTCATCATTTTATAACTCCCAATCATGGTACCCACAAGTTTTTCTCCCACCCCACAAGCTCCCTAAATGGTGCCTCCTCTTTTACCCATTACACCCCCTCTATAATTTACCTAGGTAACTTTAGCCTCAATCCTCTTAAGCCTCCTTACCTATTTTTTCCCCTCTACCCCATCCATTCCATAGCTTATAACCTTTATGGTATCTTCATTAGGCATGCCTTTAGTCCAAATACCTACAAACACATCTTTGTTAGCAAGGGTAGTTGAAATCATTGGAAGTATATCTCTAATGGTAGGAACTATCTCAGTACCCCCTTTAATCCTCCTGATGCCTCCCTTGAAAATTCATATTCTTCCACCATCGGCCCCTATGGCTCCTAATATCCTACCTAGTCCTTCTATTTTAGTATCCAAAGCTAACCTACGTAAGAGGTCCCCAAAAAAATAGAAGGCATATCACACTCTGATTTTAGTTCAGAGGCCTTCTACTCTAATTCATCCTCCTCCAATGACCTCAGTGGTTCTTTTGGCCTTGATTGTAACACCTCCAAGCATTGCTCCCTAGCCCCCTCTTTCTATTACCCTAGGTGCCCTAATATTTGGCTTCAAACTAGCTAATCTCTTCTATTATATTGAATTCCCCTCTCCTAGGAGTATTTTCCCCTCAAGTAGGTATGACCCAAGAGTAGTGGTGGGCATATATGTTCCCATGGCCCTCCCCTTTTATCTCTATTCCTTTCACTCCTATGCCCCCTTCTCCTCCATTGATTTCCCCATTCACCCCTTATAATTCCTCCATTTCCCCTCTACCTCATCCTCTGCCCTTCACCACCATCTCATTCACCCATCCTACACCTCCCAAAACCCATAGAATAGTCCCAAAATTATATACGCTAGAGATGGCCGTCTAGGGAAACTCAGAAGTATAGTGGAGCTTTGACTGAGCTTAAAAGAGCATGAAGAGAAAACTAACATAGAGTTTCATCCAAGAGGAAAACTTGATGTTTTAGAAGACCCATCAAGATCTATTCTCTCTTACTAAAGTGAGGACGTCTATTGGGGAAGAAAGGATGGATGAGAATCCACTCTCCATTCTTTGATCAGCTCATGATATGTCAGAGAAGCTCACTGAGGACATGAAAATCTTGGTTCAAATGTTGAGGCCCAAGTGAATAGCTCCTTCCCTATCAGGTTGATTAGGTAGGTCAAGGATTCCCTCTTACTACTCTTCTTTATTTTAGGGAAGGTAGTGGAGACTATGGTTGAGACTAATGTACTTATCTAGTGGACTCAAGCTTACTTGGAGAGGATTGCAAAGATAGATATAAAGTTTAAGAAGTTATTGGTAGTGATTAACAAGGGTATGTTCTTAAAATTAAAACTAATACCAACCTAAGACTTGGGGTTGTACCAGACATAGACTAGAAACATAAAGGTGACTATGGAGGAATGAATCACTATGGATCATACTATAATTAGACCTTTGAAGAGGGTAGGAAGAAGATATTAACCTATTTAAAAGACATCAATATTTCTATGTTATTCCACCTGGATGGCACCCTTCTAGACAAGGGATAATTTGGAATCCACCTAGGTCAATTTGAGGAAGAAGGTCACTAAAGCAAACAAAGAAAGGGCATAGGCAGTTCTAGATCTATCAACACAATCCATGATAAGCATCAACCATGTCTCTGGGGTCCATGTGTCAATGGAAGCTCCCTTCCAAGTCTACTAGAGGCTAGTGACTCAAGATAAGGTGATATTTAGGGAGCCCCCAATAATCCTTATCAAGTTGGATAAGGAATTCAACCTCATGGTAGCCGCATTAGCTACAATATCAAAGCAATTGGGAGATGGGCCTTCACAGTTGCCTCCGTGTATTAACTAAGTGGTCCCCCACATATCTTTTTATGGGATGAAGGAGATTTTATTTATTTTGAATTTTTAATTATGATTGTAACTGTCATGAGTGGACATCATGGCCTAGGATGGGAATCTCATGCTATTTAGAGGTGAATTCTATCCTCATCTATATAAGTCAAAGTCATATTATAATATAGGGTCAACAAATACTTGCTCAAAAGAGATATTAGATTATAGCCAAGATTTAACCTATTTTTTCCTTCATCTCTTTGGATTGTAGAATTGGACATGATCAATTGTTGTAATAGCACTTATTTTTTTAAATGAATACAATTCTTATTTTTTGTAAAGGGCTTGTATTGTGTCACAATTATCCTTCATCTCCATTATGAATGCTCATCAATGCTAGATTAAATAGACTAATATCTTGTTAATACATGTGTGATATGGTTATGATGTGCTTGAATATTATAATCATTATGTAAGCTCTCTTGTTTCTCTTTTATCATACTATTAATTTTTTTGTTAATCTATAAGTTACCATTGGGTGTTTATGTGTAGTTTACAATAAACTCCTAGTGCTTATAATTAGTGAGAACTAGTATTTGAGGCATACTCCCCTATTTCCTTAGACTCTTCCAACCATGTGTTCTTGGAGGTAAAACTTTAGTGAAACTCAGTCTACAGTGATATAATTATGACAAGGGCACTTGGTTTGATGGTTAATGCATTAAGTTCATTCTAGACCTAGAAACTCCCTTTTCTGCCTTACTCTCCCCTCTCTTTTTGTGTTTGTTTATTGATATTGAACTACCCTCTCCCATTATATTTATAAATAGAGAAGCATAATACATTAACTCCCATAACAACCTTTGATAATTAGATCTATCTGCAAGAACTTCATATTGAAATTCTGGTGGTGATAATACATCTCTTGGAGACTATTTAATAAAACTCCATTTGTGAAGTCAAATACCCATATTTGTGCCTTGGGTTGATCCCAGATCAGTCCTAAAATGGAAGATGAAAGTCTATAGTTTCCCCATCTTCCTTTTTAGGGAATACCTAATCTCATGGGTATTTCATGAACTGAAGTTTGGAGTGAACAACAGTTGGTACTAGAAAGAGGGCATGGTCAAAATATTTTAGGCTTGTTATTAATATTATGGGTGTATCAAGATTATGCTTAATTATAGTAATGTACTAGCCACTATTTGATTATGAAACATCCTAGAGACTAGTTCTCTTGTTACCAGGGCTAGGTCCCACTATGACTAATTAGTAATTCCCCCCCTAATTTTACACATAAAACCTAGACTCAACCAACCTAGACCTACTATGATTCAAATCAATTTGTCCTTGTAACCTATCAAAAATTCATATCCTAAGATGGTCTGGTTAGTTGGTTCTACCATTAACATCCCAAGAGTTGTATGTGATTTACCTAAGAACCTTGAGAGGTATCTTCCCCATTTCACCTCAGGCATGGGATGAACTGATGAATAACACATAACTTCCTATAAAACTACCCTAAGGCTTCTAAATGCATAACATGAGGATGTCATGTGTAATATTTTCACCTTCATGTTAATGGACTTAGCATATTATTGGTTCCTCAACCTCCCTGAAGACTCTATCCTAAGTTGGGACCATTTTAGCACTACTTTCCTCACCCAATTTGGGCAAGTGATATACTCTAGTGTCCTATACCAAAATTTTGCTTGTATCAAAATGGATCCTAACGAACCTATTAGGAACTTCAATGCTAGGTATGAAAATAAGTACAATGAAGTTATCATTCTTTATCAACCTAACCCTCAATTAGTGATTAAAATGTTTAATAATATAATATACCCTTAGACAACCATGTTCCTAACGAGAGATGCAACCATAGTAGACCTATCCTTAGCTTATGTAGGGTCTATCAAGGTAGATAGAAAATTGAACCCTTAAGGCCACATGATAACCCCTACTCCTAGTGTGTTATTGTATATGCCTATATTGAGCTTCATACCCAATGTTAATTAGAATGCCCCAATACTTGAGCCACTCTCTATAATGCATCAACTCTTTTTGGGTCATCCCACTTCAAGCTAACCACTAGGTTTATTAAACCCAAGGGGATATGAATTGATCCCTTGGGAATAAAACTAGGTAATATTAGTAGTAGCTAACAATACCCAAACCACAACTTAGGAGTCCACCAAAAATGAGTTACATGCCATTCAGCAATGGTATAAAAATTTAGCAACAATTACCTTAGGCTAAAGATGCAGGTGAGTAACTCTAATTCAGAAATTTCTAAAAAAACTTCACATATTAAAGACCAAGTAGGAACTATAACTATCTTCAAAATCCCCTAAAAATCTCACCTAATAGGTTTCCCAAAATCAATATATTTAAGATAAAGTTACCTAATTGGTGTTGATTTTATAACACAGCAACCCATGGGTAACTAGATTGCATGGAGCTAAGTTATGCTTTTGATATTTTCTAGAGAAAAATGGAATAATATGAGGTCATCCCTTATCATCTTAAATCCTCTAACTCAGGTAAATCCCCTAGTGTTGTGATGGTGTTAGAAACCATAGACTTCCCTAGCCAAGAAGAAAATTAGCTAAAAGAGGGTATTTATGAGGTGCAAGGGTTTCAATAATTCTATAGGAACAACTATGCCCTCAATAATAGGTAATAAAAACATCCCCTTATTACCTTAACTCCCCCTAATAATGGTACAACTCCACCAGACCAAAATGTGAGGAATGTCCCCCACCTATGAGACCTTAAGAACCTTAGGTACCCATGGAAACCCCACCAATCCAAATCAAAATGGGTTTTAACATAGTGGAGGATATGAAAAATATTTAGGTTAACATCACACTTCATGATCTTGCTCAAATCACTGAGCAATGGATCTCCTCCTGAAATACTTGACTCATAAGACAACCCCACCGACCCAACCAAAAATAAGAGCAGTGCACACTAATGTGCTCATTCACAAAAATAATATGGAGGTGCCCCCTTTCCTTTTAACCATCTAGTTATTTTTAAATAATATACATAACTTCTTAGTAGATTCATGAGCCTCAACCAATGTGGTATCAGCAAGAATATGTAAGAAGTTTGAGTTGGTCCCCATAAAGTCAGACAAAGTAGTGCTCTAGCTAGACAAGTCAGAACTAAAAGTGATAGGTGAAGTGCTCAATGATCTACTTTGAGTCCAATCCTAAGATTTATCACTTCATAGACATTCAAGTAGTGGAGATCCCTGAAGCTTATGACATGCTCCTCAGTAGAGATTGGTCCAAAGTCCTAAATGGGTATATGGTCATAGATTTTTTCCATATGTGGTTTTCATGGAGAGGAATAGCCAACCAAATATGAGTAAAAAAATAACCCCACATGAAACACATGATTACCTAGTATAATTCCATTAATTATAAATTAAACCTAGTTTCCTCAAACCTAGGCATCTACACACTGAGCACAAAGCCACCTAAAGATCAAACTAGTCATAGCCCAGATCTGTCCAGCCTATGGTCTCTTTATATATATGGAGCTCATTCCAAACAAGGTAGGGGGGCCAATGTTATACTTATATATCCCTAAGGGAGAAAAAATTTAACATCATATAGGTTTTAGTTTCTTTATATAAATAATTTGGTGGAGCATGAAGCTCTAATCCTAGGATTGTAATTTGCATTGAAATATAAGGCAAACAAACTGAGAATATTTAGCAACTCTGCGCTGGTGGTGAACTAGATCAAATCTAAATTTTAATGCAAGCTATCATACCTCAATGGGTATAATCATAGGTCTTGGGACCTAATTGATATGTTTAATGCATTTAATAACATCCCTATCCCTTGTGAGTAAAATTAAGTAGTCAACTCACTAGCATCTACAGTAGCAAACCTAACTCCCATAAATGACATTGAGTTGAAAGATTTCTCTATCAAACTCATCTCGATTCCTTTTGTCCCTAAAAATGTGACAAAATTTCAGGTCTTAAAGGATGACTAGTAGATTATCCAATTTCTCAATAATGAGGGAAAATTTGAGACCCAAGTAATGGACAAGAAAGATAGAAACAACCTCAAGAATGAGATACATAAAGATGGGATCCTAAATATTCATGGGAAATATATCCCAAAGGGGATTATATCATTGGAGAGAGTGTTTGATGATTTAAACCAAACCTTCCAAGTGAAAAGGATAAAGTTCAAAGACCAAAAGCATCGACTCATCAACCTTGTCTTGGCAGAAAATCCCTAAATGGTTAATGTGGGTCATAACTAGATGGACCATGAATTAGAATAGTTACAAAGGTTAATATTGAGTTATAAAGATGTGATTGATTAGGCCTATGGGTATTTTAAGGTCTTTAACCTAAGATTAATCACTCACACTATCCCCCTAAAACATACTCAAAAACCATTTAGGTAAAGACAAAGGCCCGTAAACCCAATCATGGAGCCATTAATACATAAATAAGTCTATAATTTGCTTTCTTTAGGGATATTTTCCCAATCTGCCACTACACTTGGGTGTCTAACATGGTACCTATTCAAAATAAGAATAGATGAATCCACTTGTGTGTGGAATTCTAAAACTTGAATTGAGATTCAAATAAAGACAATTACCCATTACCCTCCCTCAACGAGGTGATCCAAATGGTAAGTGGGTCTCAAATGATGTCCTTTTTGGATGGATTCTTTGGACACAACCAAATCTTGTTCAAATTCGAAGACAAGACTAAGACTACTTTCACCACCAAGTGGGGCACATTCACTCATAAATGAATGTCCATCAGGTTGATCAACATTGGTGCCACTTTATAAATGGTAATGGACTTTTATTTTAAAGGACTGATAGGTAAATGTATAATAATTTATATGGATGACCTAGATATATTTTTAAAATATAGGTCAAATCATGTGCGCCACTTGGAAAAATTATTTGAAAGATACATAAGGCATGTCAATTCCCTAAACCCAAAGAAGAGCATGTTTGGTGTCATCAAAGTAAGCTTCTCGATCAAATTGTCACAAAATAAGGTATTTTGATTGACCCCAAAATGGTGGATGTAATTTTCAAATCTCCTTTAATTATTAATAATAATAAACTTAAATATTTCTTTGGAAAAATTAATTTTGTGCGTAAATCCATTTCTAAATTTATTGAAATAATAAAACCCTTGAATGGAATGTTAAAATAGGATGCAGAAATAGAATGGCATATGAAATCAAATAAGACTTTTCAAGATATTAAGAACACCATTATGTAATCCCTAGTTCTCATTAACCTAGAGTATACACAAGATTTCAATATCACCCCTTTACTTTAGAGCACACCATTGTCACTTGCCTCACCCAAATATTAGATGGAGAAGAGTACCTCAGTGCTTTTATAAACACTAATCTTAAGAATGTAGAGCTTAGATATTCTACCCTACACAATCATGCCTATGCCCTAGTCAAGGTGGTGAAGAAATATAAACATTACATCCTTTGAAATAAAGTATACATAATTATCTTGAACCCAAATATAAATCAAATGTTAGGGCTGAATGAGTTGGGTGAAATAATAGGTTAATGGATGACAAAGTTGCATAGAGTATGACTTGGAAATTAAGCCAGCCAAATTGGTTATAAAGTAAGGCCTTACTCAGCTAATAACAAAGATAGATCTAAGGATTATAGTACACAAAGTGGACCAAAATAGTTTACTAAAATATAAATGGTATGCCCTGATCATGCACTTCCTTCTCTATATAAATTCACATTCAAGACTCAACCACACATAGAAGAGGGACTTCTGGTTGAAAGAAGCACAATATATGCTGAAGAATAAAGTTCTCTTCAAAAGGAGCCATAAGGGAATATACCTCTGGTGCATATCAAAAGAAGAGGTCAAAGAAATAATGGCAATTTTTCATGAAATATTTGGATCTGACCACACTATAGTAAACACCATGTCACATAAATTTCTTTAGGGAGGCTACTACTAGCCCACACTATTCAAAGATATTCATGCCCATGTTCAATTTTACCATCAATGCCAAACCTTTGCTAAAATATAAATCCATGCAGTAATGCCAATATATCCCATCATGGAGTATACACCATTTTCACAATGGGGGATGGATTTTTTGGAGGTCATCAACTCCAACTCATTAGTTGGCCATAAGTTTGTCCTCACGGGCATAGACTATTGCATGAGGTGGTCTGAGGTAGTTGCAACTAAAAGGAGCATTGCTATTTAAGTCATCAATTTCCTATAATACACTATAAATATTATAAGTGTATATATTGAGAGGGGGCTGAATAAATTCCATTAAAACAATCATTCAATTTCACTTATCATTCATGAAGCATTCATTCAAACACATACATCAACCAATGCATAAATAAACATCCACATAAGCATATAACATATGAACACATGATATATGTGGGAAAAACTCATGGGTGACAAAAGCCACTAAAACACATCTTAAACTACAGTCCTATAATCAATGAATCAAAATTTAGTGAGGCACCAACCCCACAAGGAGTACCAACCCCTCACTAGTCAAGCACCAACTCAACTAGTCCTTCAGCAAGCACTAACTTGCAAGGAGGCACCAACCCCCTATGTGAATCATCACCAACTCATCCACCTGTAACATCTTATCACCTTTGGACATATTTTTCTCACTCAATTTATGATTATCACCTTCTTTTTCTCTTAACACTTTTCTATCTCTCTCAACTAACTTATTAGGCCTCTTTGCTCACCTTCTTCTTGGTAGATCTAGGTCATATAACCTTGATCATCATCTATTTAATCAATTTTAAAACTTCATGAAATATTTAACACAACTATTTTATGTTATTTAATCCCTCTAATTTGTTTCTAAACTTCTATATCATTCGTTCACATCATCAATATTCTAACTAGTCAAATTAGGCCTATTATACCTTCTTTTTATACTTGACTCTTGATTTCACATACATTGGTCATCCAAAAACCTATCCATAATTTTATCCCACTTTTAATATATCAAAAAACACATTTCATAAGATAAATAAAAACTACATAGGTCTATCACCACTCATAAGGACCAAAACCATCATTAGGCCTAATAGAGACCTAATGCAATTAGGCCTTCTCAAAGCACATGTTTCACCTTGACCACATTGGAAAATATTGAGCCTAAATAAATTAATTAAAAACTTAAAACACACTTAAATTATACCCCTTATAATCTCACCTTAGGTCCACACCACCATTTAGCTCATTTCACTTCTTAAACCATACCATTAGGCCTACTCACAATTAGGCCTTCTTACTGCCAAAAAGTTTGTCAACCAAAACTGAAGTACACGACCAATTTTTTAAATAAATAATACCATTAAATAAAAAAATTATAACCTTCATGACCTAATTTTCATCAAAATTTCCATTATAATTCACCATATAGGACAAAAGACCTCAAATTGACCACTTCCATATGCTCACTCAGAACTACAAACAAGCCTACCTGTCAAGAACTTTTGAATTTTTGCACCCTTATATGGATTTATAATGAATATAAATACATTAAAATTAACCTATGATACCTATATAACAACTTCATGTTAATTATATTCTTTAACTTTAGGCATAAATATTCAGGAACATTAATCTTACTAACACACAAAAAATCCCCTGAACACTCCAAAACACAGTCATGGAAACAATGACTTAGTACACTTGTATAATTAATATAATTAAATTATAATGGATTTATATGATCCTTAATCATTTTTATATCAACTTAAAGTAAATATATTATAGGCTCAAAATAAATATTGGTCTTACAGACCAATCTCATGTCTTCATTGTACATAGACCTCACTGTGTTAGACAGGTTAATTTGAGATCAATGTTTTGATTATATATAAGCATATACAAATATTATATCAAATATTTATATGTGTTACATGTATTTAATAAAAATCCTATGTAATTTTATCCATCCCTAATTCATGAAAACACATCTCTAATCTCATTCCCACTTCTGCCTATTTTTTTCATTGTCTTCCTCACTAGGCCTTTCTAGTGATAGGCCAACTTCCATGACTATTTTATCATATCTAAAATATATGACCTGATCATAAACTTACATGGACACAAAATAAATTTATCACACGTCATCTTCTAATTATTTTCATGCTTTGACCTGGTCAAATTTACCTACTACATCAAAAATCTGAGAAATAAGGGGTTTCCTATAGTTTCCACTCAGTATTATGACATACCAATTCCACCTAGAGCTACTTTGGAGAGTATTATACATTCTCCAATCATAAAAATAGGTAATCCAATTCGTTTTGAGCCATTTTTGTCAATATCTTCCATATTGGGTCATTGTTAGGGTTTTACGGCACTAAAAACCAATTTCCACTCTTAGCAATCATTCATCAAGTATTGCCCCTCATTCCAAAAAATAATGCTT
Organism: Torreya grandis; assembly: GCA_037957365.1. Taxonomy (NCBI): domain Eukaryota; kingdom Viridiplantae; phylum Streptophyta; class Pinopsida; order Cupressales; family Taxaceae; genus Torreya; species Torreya grandis. The sequence goes on along the minus strand of JARHVA010001896.1, from coordinate 255,855 downwards.
GGAGAATACACACTAGGACCCTTCCCTAACTACCATTAATTACTTATGATCCCATGCACATGTTTCACCTGCCAAAGAGCATAATGAAATCCTTCTTGGGTCTGCAATACCTCATTTTGTGTAGACATAAAATATCAAAACCACTTTTCATGCTTTCTTCTTCAACTCAAAACCTAAAAATTCATAAACACACTTGAAAAAATCTATCACACCTATGAAAATTATCTCATGAGCTCTATCACCTTGTAAACTAAACTTGACCCCTCATTAGGCCATACTAGGTCTCTTTGCACATTAGGCCTTGAAATGCCAATCACACTTAGACCTTGAACATACCTTTAAACCACTTGTACTACTCTCAAAACTTCAAACTCATGTCATAAAACCTCATACCATTCTCATATAATACAAATCTTCTTCTCACAAGCCTCAAATTTTTATCCTCGTCATGCTACCAAGTTTATGCCTTCTCACTCGGTCTCTTCATGCAAATGAATAAACCATGAACTAGTCATTAAATATCCTCTAAAATATTATATACCTAATACACATTTTTACATCGTGTCAAACATCTTATCACATTATCTATCATTGATTTCCATTCTTGATAACACCTCAAAACTCCTCATTAGGTTAGGCAGGGTCTAGGACTAAACCGATTGCATGCTTAAGCTTAAGACCTTACCCACAAAGCTTTACATTGAAACTTTCCTAAGTGTTTCAACACTTCATATGCATACTTGGGAATCCTTAAACATCCACTAATACCTATGCATATCTATATTACCAGACCATCATCTTCATATACATGCTCATGATATGAGAATGCTCCTTAAGACTAGTGCTCAAAAGTGTGCTTACCTTGTATCTTGATCTTGACCTTGACATGTCATCAACCTCAAAAGAATTACCAAGTTTCCTTTAAATTCTCTCTCAATAGAGAGACAAAAATGTTACCTTTAAATTCTATCTTATCATAAGACTTCCTTGTCACATACCAATGCACCATGCATGACATCAACTTTGACCTTGACATTAATGACATACATCTTGACCTTGACATCAATGAAAAAATTTATGCCATAATAGCAACAACAAGAACATACCTCATCAATCTCCCCCTTTGTTATTGATGTCAAACACTCAAACAAAGCTGATCATTCTCATCTCCCCAAGATGGATCTTCTTCAAACTAACCTTTATCCCAAATTGTAACTTTCTCTGTCTTTGACATTAATGACAAAGGGTCATCTCTTTGACAACTATCTGATCTTTGGACCTAGAACAACACACATATTCTCTCTAAACAAGATGATTCTCTCTCTTTAACAAAAATCTCAACATAGATCAAGCTCACAACCAACTGACTTCATGAACACATTGGTCTTGTAGACCAATCCATAATTCAAATTTCTTCATGACTGCTACAGATCTTCTTGGCAAACGCACCTACTCTTAGAGAATGATTAGATCCCCTTATCTCTATGAGATATTCAAACACTATTATGAATGTGACTTGGTTTTATCAAGGCATCATACAAATACTTTTTAACCCATCTCTTTCAATCACACCTCCAATAGACTATTGACTGAACTTTGGATCTGAAACAAAGAATACAGATCTCCCTTTAAAACCAAGCATCTTTTATGCTTCTGCTCACTAGTTAAGTGCCTCCATGAAGCTTAATAGAGTCACCTCTTCTCTAGGGTATTAAAATAACATAAACTTAAGAGATTCCTAGATCTTTGTGTCCTCACTATATTGAACTTTCTTCATGATCCTCTTAGGCTTAATAGCCTCTTTGGCTTGAACTCTTCAATCTCTATTTGAACAACATTCTAACTTGGTCTATTTGTCTTGAATCCATCCACAACTTAAGCTGATAAGGAGAATTCTTAGCACTCATTTACATCTAAACTATTATCCACCATGGAAAATATTATATTTAGAATTGCATACTGATCATCATTCATCTTAGCTACCTTTTGTCTCCATTCACTATTTTGTATTCTTTCTTGCACTCTAGGGACCTCAATCTTCTTGTTTTTACTTGAGAATCCATACTTCAAAAACTTTGAAATATGACAAAATTTTTGACAATTGAAACACATTATTCCTTTTGATCAAAACATACCATTACCCATACCTATTGACTAGTGATTCTCCTCATAGTTCTATGCATATTCATTACTGGAGGGTCTTTTATAATGTCTCATTCTATGACCAAATTGGTTACATGAATAACAATAACCATTAAAAGGACTAGCATACCTTATAGCATTAGGCTACCTGATAGGATTAGTCTTCATTCTACCAGCACCATCATTCTTTGATTGACCATTGAACTTTAAAGTGTGATTCTCCTTGATCACATTAGTATACTTCTTGTGGTCTCCATTGAAACCAAATTTTTTTATCATTAGCAGCCTTTTGACTACTCATGATGTTATCTAGATCATTGGTAATCTTTTCAAACTTAACAAAGGACTTTACCTTACTTGATTCCTGATCCAAATCATCTCTCAAGGAATCCACTTCAGTTACATACCTCGCACATTCTTCTTTAGCTTTTAGGCTTGCACTCACAATATCAATTTAAGTCTTCACCTATTTGACTATTTCTTCTTATTCCTTGGAGTTGTTACTCAATATCTCTTCAAACAAATTTATTTTCTCCTCATATTCTTTGATAAGAGACCTCATCACCTTATTCTTCTTCTTCACCATCTTCAATTCTTATAGAGCATTCATCAACTCAACCTCAAAGTCCACCTCATCTTCTTCTTCATCTGAATCACCAACAGTACCTCCAAACCACATGGACCCTTCTTGATTTCAACAGTTGGCTTCCTCAACCATGAAGAGAACTTTATTGACATTAGTATCAACACCTTTATGGTCACTTTCAAAATCACTTCTCTCATTCTCCTCAAATGAGTTTCAGTCTTCCTTGGTGTAAAACCTTCTTTTATTCTTCAAAAATTCTTCTTGTTAACATACTTTCTTATCAGACCTATAATACTTATTATCATCATCATTTATCTTATCCTTATGATGGAACTTTTTATCAAAGTTTCCAATTTATCCATAATTAAATTACTTGAAGGGTAGCTTACTCTTGTATTTACCTAAACCAGTTTTCAACTTTCTTATAAACATAACTATCAGCGCATCATCATCAATATAAGAAACATTATTATCTTTGACTTTATTACCTTGTGTCTTTTTTTCCTTTGGATTCCTTATTCTTTGAATGTATCTTCCTTATTTGAAGGTCTTCCTTCACTTGACCTCATCTCATAAGTTGTTAGGGTGCCATGAAGTCCATCCATCTCTGGCTTGTTTGGATCTTGCATCTCTTCAATAGCAGACACTTTAGAATAAAACTTAGGAGTTAGAGATCTAAAAAACTTTTAAAATATAATGAACTCTTTAAATTATTCACCTAATCCTCTTATTATTTTGACCACTTCATCAACCCTCAATAGGTAGGCTGCAATAGTCTCATCTTCATTCATCCTTAGGATTTCAAACTATCTTCTATGGGTTTGAAATTTAGCCATCTTGACCTTGGAGTATCCCTCATGGATAGTCTTCAACTTGTCCCACATTTATTTATCAAACACATAGTGTATCACCTTAACAATCTTTGCCTCTGATAGGACACAAATAATACCATTCATTGCTTTTGAATTGTTGTCACTAGCCTTCTTACCTATTGCATCTATAGGAAGAATAGAGAGTGTAGTATATCCATCCAAAACTGATTTCCAAACATCATGACCTTGAGACATAAAATATGTTCTCATAATAACACTCTAAAAAACATAATTATATCTATTGAACAATGGATCCTTACTTGTAGAGAAACCACCTTGTGATTGAATAGCCATCTTCATTTGCTTAGGATCTCCTTTAGGCTATTAGACTTGCTTCAAAGGACTTGATCTGATACCAATTATTAGAAGTACATATATTGAGATAGGGGTGAATCATTTCATTTAAAATAATCATTCGATTTCACTTATCATTCATGAAGCATTCATTCAAACACATACATCAACCAATGCATAAATAAGCATCCACATAAGCATATAACATATGAACACAGGATATATGTGGGAAACCCTCATGGGGGATAAAACCCAATGAGACATATCTTTCACTATATTTATATAAGTAATTAATAAATATTTATTGAGGCACCAACCTCACAAAGATCACCAACCCCTCACCAGTCGAGCACCAACTCAATTAGTCCTTTAACAAGCACCAACTTGTAAGGAGGCACCAACCCCCTAGGTGACTCAGCACCAAATCAGCCACCTAGAACCTTTGATGACCTTTGGACATATTTTTATCATTCAACTGATTTTGATCACCTTATTTTTCTCTTCACACTTTTCTATCTCTCTAAAATAACCTATTAGGCCTATTTTGTTCAACTAGCCCTCTTCTTGACATATCTAGGTCCTATAACTTTGATCATCACCTATAGAATCACTATTATAAATTCATGACATATTAAACACACATTTATTATAGTTTTCAATCCCTCTACTTGATTTTCAAACTTTTATATTATTCATTCACATCATCAATATTCTAACTAGTTAAATTAGGCCTATTAGACCTTTTTATACTTGACTCTTGCTTTCACATACCTTGGTCTGCCAAAAACCTATCCATAATTTTATCACTTATAATATATATAAAAACATGTTTCATAGGATAAAAAACCATTACACAGGTTAGCCACCAGTCATAAGGACCAAAACCACCGTTAGGCCTAATAGAGACCTAATGCAATTAGGCCTACTCAAAACACATGTTTCACCTTGACCACCTTAGAACATCTTGAGCCTCCATAAATGGATGAAAAAATTCACACGAAATTTAATTAAACCCTTAATAATCTCATATTATGTCCACACCACCATTTATCTCATTTCATTTCTTGAACCATACCATTATGCCTACTCACAATTAGGCCTTCTTGCTTCCAGAAAGTCTTTCAACCAAAATTGAAGCACACAACCAATTTTATAAAACACCCATACCATTAAATAAAATTTATATAACCTCAATGACATAATTTTCATCACCATGTCCATTATACTTCATCATACATGGTAAAAGAGCTCAAACTGAGCACTTTCATATGCTCACTCAGAACTACAAATAGGCCTCAAAAACCAATCAAGAACCTTCAAATTTTCACACCTTCATATGGATTAATCATGAATATAAATATATTAAAATGAACCTATGATACCTATATAATAACTTCATGTGCATTATATTCTTCAACTCTTGGCATAATGACTCAGGAACATCTATCTGACTAACACACAAAAAAGTACCTGAACGCTCCAAAACATAGTCATGGAAACAATGACTTAGTACACCTATAGAATCACTATCATTAACTTAAAATGGGTTTATATGATCCTTAATAATCCTTATATCAACTTAAAATAAATATATTATAGGCTCAAAATCAATAGTGGTCTTACAGACCAATCTCGTGTTTTCATTGTACATAGACCTCACTATGTTAGATAGGTCAATTTAAGAATAACTTTATGATTATATAAAAGCATCTCCAAATATTATATCCAATATGGATATGTGTTAAATGTCTTTAAAAACAATCATATGTAATTGGATCCATCCCTAATCCATGACAACACATCCCTAATCTTATTCCCCCTTCTGCCTATTTTTTTCATTGTCTTCCTCACTAAGCTTTTTTAGCAATAGGCCAAATTCTATGAATATTTTATCAATTTTTAAATATATAACCTACTCAAAAACTTACATCAACACAAACTACAAGTTTCACACATCATCCTCCAATCATTTTCATTCTTTTACCTTGTCAACCCTGCCTGCTACATAAAAAATCTAAGAAACAAGGGGTTTCATGTAGCTTCCACTCACTCTTATAATAGACCAATGCCACCTGGAGGTAATTTGGAGAGTCCTATACATGATCCAATCATCAAAATAGGTCATATAATTCATTCTTATCTATTTATATCAATATCTTCCATATTAGGTCATTGTTAGGGTTTTAATGCACTAAAAATCAGTTTCCACTCTTAACAATCATTTATAAAGGATTGACCCTCATTAAAAAAACTAATGCCTAGATAATACACCTAGGACCCTTCCCCAACTACCATGAATTAATCAAGATCCGATGCAAATTTTTTATATGCCAACAAGCATAATAAAATCCTTTTTGTGTCTACAATACCTCATTCTATACACATAAAAAACCAAAAACCACTTTTCATGCTCTATTATTCAAATCAGGACCTCAAACTTCATCAACACACTTGAAACAACCTCTCACACCTCTGATAATTCTCTCATGATCTCTATCACCTTGAAAATTTAACTTGATCCCTCATTAGGCCATACTAGATCTCTTTGCACATTAAGACTTAAATTGTCAGTCACACTTAGACCATGAACATACCTTGAAATAACTTACATTACTCTCAACACTTCATACTCATGTCATAAAACCTCATACCATGCTCATAGACTACCAATCTTCTTCTCACAAGCCTCAAACTATTCTCCTCATCATGCTACCAAGCATATGCCTTCTTACTGGGTCTCTTCATGCAAATGAATAAGCCATGAAATGGCCTTTAAATCTCCTCTAAAATATTATCTACCTTATACACATGTTTACACAGTGTCAAACATCTTCTCAAATTCTCTACCATTGATTTGCATTCTTGATAACACCTCAAAACTCCTCATTAAGTTAGGCAAGGTCTAGGACTAGACTGGTTGCATGCTTAGGCTTAAGACCTTACCCCTAAAGGTTTACCTTGAAACTTTTTTGAGTATTTAAATACTTCATATGCATGTTTTGGAATCCTTAAACATCCAATGACACCTATTTTTATCCATCTTACCAGACCACCATTTTTATACACATGCTCATGATATGACAATGTTCCTTAAGACTAGTGCTCAAAAGTATGCTTACCTTGTATCTTGATCTTGACCTTGATATGTCATCAACCTTAGAATAATTACCAAGTTGCCTTCAAATTCTCTCTCAATAGAGAGACAAAAATTTTGCCTTCAAATTCTCTCTTGCCATAAGACTTCCTTGTCACATACCACTTCACCATGCATGACATCAACTTTGACCGTGACATTAATGACATTCATCTTGACCATGACATCAATGATAACATTTATGACACAACACCAACAACATGAACATACCTCAATAATAACCACCCATTTTTGGGTCCCCATCTTTTTGGTATGTGATAATGGTCCTACCTTTCAATCTATAAAATTTAAAGAATGGGCCTATGATAATGGGATCATGTTAATGTTCTCATCCAATCATTACCCATAAGGGAATAGATTGGTAGAGTCAACTATAATTAATTTCATAGATGCCATCAATAAATTAGTTGGAAAAAATCCCCAAGAATGGCACTCATTGTTAGAGTTTTCCCTATGGGCAGACCACACCAGATATAAATAACCCCTCAAAATCTCTCCTTTCCTTATAGTTTATGGACTAGAGATAATCATGTTATTCATGCTCCAGCTTATAAAATCAAATAATAATCATAGAGTTAGATGATAAGGTGAATTCTAGACTCTTGGACCTAACTCAATTAGATAAATCCTAGGATGAAGCTTTGTTAAGCTTTAGAAAATAGTAGGATATAATCAAAAGGTGGTTCGATAAGAGATCTAAGATCAAAATCCTCAAAATCTCTGACCTAGTCCTAATGTGGACAAGTCTTATGAGAAGAAATTCTAATACTCAAAATTCAGTCCCCTCTGGATTGGCCTATACCAAATAGCTAAAATCCTAGGTCAAAATGCTTTATGTCTCAATGATTTTGAGGGTAACAATCTACTAATTATAATAAATGGGTAGTTCTTGAATCACTATTTCTTGGCTATCCCATCTAATGTAGTTTTTGAGTAATCTGGATAAAGATGGTAATGTATATATTAGATAGGTTTGCTTTCATTATGCATTTTCTTTCATTATGTGTTTCTTTTGTTTTGTGTTTTATCCCTCTGGTTCACACTTTATTTTTTGGAACTCCTTCAACACCCATCCTAGTTAGTAGTTGTTGTAGGTGGTGGTCGAAGCTTAGGAAGGATTGTCAAAAAATAAGAAGACCCAAGTTTCAATTTGAGCAAGTCAGACATAGTAATTAAAAATTTTGACATTTCAAATCTGAGATTCCAATGATTCTAAGAGAAATAGGTGGATTTTATAATATCCCAATCCTAATAAGATCTAACAAGTTGAAATTAATATAACATCTCAAGAAAATATCAAACTATTCAAGCAAATCAAATATTGGTTGGGTATTCAAGGCTTCATCATCATCCTTTTTCCCTTGGCTTGGTCTTAAACCCTCAATATAAAAGACTAATAAATGAAAATATTTTTACAAGGAATCTTAGAAAGGACAATAAAAACATGCAAAATCTAAATGCTAAGTCTTCCTCAAAAGGGCTATATAGACAACCTCCACTACAAGTTTTCTGGCTTGGCTAGCAATGGAGCAAGGCCATGAACGGGATTAGAGGTATCTGTGTCAAGGATATGGATACCCATCTGGAAGCAAATCAAATTCCTATCCATATCCCCTCCAATACATCAAGCCATAAATGTCCCAAATGGATCCTAGTATCTAGTCCAACCTTTGTTTCTCGAATAAAATCCAAAATTAAATGAAAAATAAAAAATCACTTCTTACACATAGTGACGACTATTTATAGGGTGAAATTTTAGTATGCCACTTGACATTATGAGACTTGAGTGCCTTATCATTTCTACTACATATAAAAATCCCTCTTGTAATATATGCTTTGTGCAAGGAGATAAAATTAAACTAGTTGAGTTCTAAGTCCTTGTCATCACTTTCCCTATAGAAGTCACCATTTATTGTGGCCAACACACCTCATTTTCTTCAAAATGGGGGACCTCTCAAAAAAATTATTGTCAAACCAGAACTCTTGGGTCCTTTCTTTTATTCTAATCAACTTTTTCTAAACTAAATCCTTAGAATATTGTGTCACCCTGATTTCTCCAAGCAATAGCAAGCCTTATTTATTTTTAAGACTAAGGTAGAATTGTTCTTTTATGGATTTAGGGTGTTAACATTGCAGGTCCACTTATAAAAGAAGTTATTGAAGTCTTTTTCCTTTTTAATAGACCCATCACCCTTCACAAAAAATCAAAATATTAATGGAAAATGAGCAAGTATTAATGTATTATATATCTTTTTATTTCTTGCTTAGTCTTTTTGTAGATTTTACCAGGGAAAATAGACAAATCACAAGGCACCACATCACCAAGCTATCAGATCAACTAGTCCCAAGACCTATTAGAGATATCAAAATTTAGGAGAGCCTAGCTGAGTCAAAAGGTGTCACATTACCACGCCGTCAAAGTGGCCAGTCCCTAGACCTGTTAGAGATGTCAAAGCCTAAGAGAGCCTAGCCAAGTTAGAAGATGCCATGTCGCCAAGCCATCAAAGTAGCCAATCCCCTAGACTTATCAAAAATGTCAGAGCCCAAGAAATCTTGTCTTAGTCATATGATGCCATATTTCCAAGCCATCAGAATAGCCAATCCCCCAAACCTATCAGATATGTTAGAACTTGGGAGAGCCTAACCCAATCAGAAGGTGTCATGTAGCACAGCAAAGTAGATGAACATGCAGACACCTAAGGCCCTAGAATGGTCAAAATGGGGTATGGATGAAGCCTAAAAACAAATCATAGTGTGCCACATGACCTTGATGACACATCTCTCTTCCTAAGGGTATGATATGGAGTAAGAATCCATGTTTGGGTTCCAATTGTTAACAAGAGGATCAATAAGTATATGACACATGTCATAAAGTAGGAGTTAATCAGGAAGCCTCAAAGAGACATGACTGCATGCTTACCATGTATTGGGCATTAAAAAAATAAAATTTTGGGCCTGATTGGATAGTTTTAAAACATCCCATCACCATTAATAAATTTAGTTGGCATCAAAGGATCATGAGCTCCAAATTTAACTTTAGATTAAGAAATAAAGAGAGGAGATATGACCACCAACTCATATTTGAATTTGCATCAAGTGATCCACCAAATTTCATTAATACAAGAGGCTGAATGTGTGAATTTATAAAATCCTAATGAAATCCCATTAATATTCAGCATTGTATACCTTCGATATCACTCCAACTCTCTACTTCTAATTCTCATAGTGTACCCCTATGTTTCTCACCTATAATGCCCAGAGCCTTCTTATTGCCCCTTCATCCTACTACAAAGGTTACACCCTCTTCGAACCCCAAGGATGAATCTGAGTACTAGGATACCCTTTTCATAAAAGGCTTGACCAAGTTCAAGCACTATAATGAGATTTTCAAAGTAGTCAAGTGGGTTCCTAGAGACTTAGGTTCTGATGAAAACAAAAAAGTAAAATTTAAAGATACCCTTTGAACCTATAATGAATGTGGACTTCACATGGCCATGGTCAAACCAGAGGCATTTCCCTACACTGACTTGTTTACAAACCTCCTTCTCACCACCATATAAGTGCAAAATGGGGTCCATGACTAGGTTTACTTGCCCAACTCTTGGCACCAGATCACCAACATCTCTGAGAATGCCTACAAGGTGCTTACTCCCTCCAAGATTTCACTTTATCTTATAATGTTGTATTAGTGAAGGCCTGAAGGAGACCTTCCAAATATATGATGTATTTCAATATTGGGTCAATAAAGAGGACATAAATGCATGCACAGTTTGTACCTTCTAGGATGAAGTCTGGGTAGGCATGATTCTACTAAATCAATTGTTTAGGGCCTAAGACTGCTTGGACATTAACAAATTAAAATGGGTGTCCCTCCTCTATATGATCCTCACATGCTTTAAATTCCAAATAGGAGAGGATTGATCAACTTCAAGTTAGTCAATGCCATAATGAATACTCGAAATGGAGGTAATTTATATATGATGAGCTACCTTGTGAATGCGGTCTGCAGGATGTTCACCTTCAAACCTTTGTCTTTTCTTGCATGAGTTCCTCAAGGTTTGATGGTACATATAATATTCTAAAAACTATATGGACACCAATATTGGATCCACATTTGAGACATCTGTGAGTACTTATATCTGGTGGTCTACAATGTGATCAATGAGACCCCAATGCCCCATCTATCACAAGCAATCCAAGACTTCGTCACTACTATTAGGGACTACTTGTACTATAGATAGGACACCATGATTTGAATTACAAGCATTCTCAATCAAGCCCTCAACTTGATGTACTTCATCCTATATTACTTGGCAGAGCAAGAGATCACCTACCAGTTGGTGGAGGGTATCTTTGGATTTTGCATAGGCTATTAGCAGAAGGCATGCCCATTTCCCTTGATCATCATCAGACACCATGTGTATAAGGCCTTTCCTCCCCTCTAGAAAATGGTGGCTATGTGGGACTCCACCCTAGAAGAGTTGAGTTTTAGTATTGAGACCCTAAGGACATGATCAGGGCTCACCTAGTGCGGTATTTGGCCCACATAAATATAAGCTATGACCATCAAATAGAGGATGATGATGAGCTCTACTTGGATGTTGATAATAACCAAGAGGTATAGTCCCAGATTGTATAAAAGAAGAATAAGAAAGGGAAGAAGGTCTAGGAAATCCCATATTCTCCCCCTCTAAATCTTACTTGTTCCATGAAGGATCCAACTTTGACTCCTCCCACTATCTTTAGGAATATTTTGTAGGGCATTAGTCCACCTTCTCCTCCTCATGCTCCAACCCCAACTCTACCTCCACAAGTGGCTCCTGCTCTTTGTGCCCCAACTTCACCTCTTCCAATTTCTCCTTACACCCTGGCTTCACCTTCACCTTCCTTACCAACTCTAATAGTTTGGATACAACCAAGCTAGACCCACATTACTTGATGATAGGCATCCCAGGCATAGGCAACTTAACCACTGGCCACTTTGACCCCAAGTTGTATGGACCCTGAGGTTTGATGTAACCAGTAGTATAGAGATGAGACCAAAATGAGGATCCTTATAGGAATCAATATAGGTTACACCCCTTACACCTCTTTTTTCCTCCATCTCCCTTCCACCCTTCACTCTCATCATTTTATAGCTCTTAGTCATAGTACCCATGAGTTTTGCTTCCCTCCCACAAGCTCCCCAAGTGGTGCCTCCTCTTTCTCCATTGTACCCCCTCTATCATTTACCTAGGTACCTTTGGCTTCAATCCTCCTGATCCTCCTTACCTCTTCATTCCCCTCTGCCCCATCCATTCCACAACTCATAACCTTTCTTATGCCTTCCTTGGGCATGCCTTTAGTCCAAATACCTATAGACACATATTTGTCAGCAAGCACAACTGAAACCATTGTAAGTGTATCTCTAGTGTCAAGAACTATCTTGGTACCCCCTTAAGTCAGTCCAGTGCCTCCCTTAGTAATTCAAATTCCTCTATCATCAATCCCTACAACTCCTACTATCTTTCCTATTCCTTCCACCACAGCACTTGAAGTCAACTTGGTTAAGAGGCCCAAGAAAAATCAAAAGGTAACTCACCCTCCAACTTTAGTTTAGGGGCTTTCCACTCTAGTCTAACCTCCTCCATCAGCCTCAATGGTTCCTCTAAGATTAGCCATATCACCTCAGCACATTGCTCCCTGACCCACTCTTTCTATTACCATAGGCACCCTAGGATTTGGTTCAATTAGCCAATCTCTTCCCTTTTATTGAATGCCCCTCTATCAGAAGGCATTTCCCCTCAAGTGGGCATGACCTAAGAGTGGTGGTGAGCATATATTTTCTCATGGGCCTCCCCTTTTGTCCTTCCTCCTTTCACTCCCATGCCCCCTCCTCCTCCATTGATTTCCAAGTTCACCCATTCCACTTCCTACATTTCCCCTCTGCCTTATCCTCTACCCTTCACCACCTACACCTCTCACAACCCAAGGAATAATCCTAAGGTCAAAAGCATCATAGATGACTATCCAAGGTAACCCAAATGTATAGTGGAGCTTTGACTAAGCTTCAGAGAGCATGAAAAAGACACTAACATAGAGATTCATCCAAAAGGGGAACCTGGTGGCTTGGCAAACCCATCATGATCTATTTTATCTCACTAAGGTGAGGACTTCCACTAGGGTAGAAAGGATGGTTGAGGATCCACTCTCTATTCTCTAGATAACTCACAATATATCAAAGAAGTTCCTTGAGGATATGCAAAGTTGGGTTCAAATGCTAGAGGCCCAGGTGAAGAGCTCCTTCCCCATTGAGCTAATTGGGCAAGTCAAGAATTTCCTCTTCCTAATCTTAATATTTTTAGTGAAATTAGTGGAGACTATGACCAAGACCAATGTGCTTATCCAATGGACTCAAGCTTACTTGGAGAGAATTACAGAGATAGACAAAAAGTGTAGGAAGCTATTGGTAGTGATTAACAAGGGTATATTTCTGAAATTAAAACAAATGCCAACCTTATACTTGGTGTTGTATCATACATATGTTGAGAACATGAAGGCAACTATGAAGGAATGGTTCATTGTTTCTCATACTATAACTAGACCCTTAGAAGAGGGCAAGAAGATATGGACCTATTTTAAGGAGGTTAATATATTTGTGTTATTCCATCAAGATGGCACCCTACTGGATAGGGAAGAATTTGGATTCTACCTAAGTCAATTCAACCAGGTCATGAAGGAAAAGGTCACCAAAGTAAATAAGGGGCTCGGGTGGTTATAGAGATATCAACATAATACAAGACAAACATCAACTAGGTTTCTGAGGTCCAGATGTCAATGGAAGATCCCTTCTATATCTACTAGAGGCTAGTGACTCAAGTCAATGTGATATTCATGGAGCCCCAAATGAACCTTGTTAAACTGTATAAGGAATTCAACCTCATGGTAGTCATGTTGGAATCTAGAGATGCAAGATCAAAGATGTTGGGAGCCAAACCTTCACAATCATCTTCGTGTATCAACTAAGTGGTCCCCCACAGATCTTTTTGTGGGCCTGAAGGGATTTTAATTGTTTTAAATTTTGAATTATGATTGCAACTGTCATGAGTGACCATCATGGCCCAAGATGGGAATCTCATGTTATTTAGAGGTGAATCCCATCCTTGTCTATATAATGCAAAGTTGTATTGTAATATAAGATCGACAAAAACTTGCTTGAAAGTGTTGTCAGATTCTAGCCAAGATTTTACCTATTTTTTCCTTTATCTCTTTGAATTGTAGAGTTGGCCATGATCGATTATTGTTACAACACCTATTTTTTAAATGAATTTAATTCTTGTTTTGTGTCGTAATTATCCTTCATCTCCATCCTGAATGCTTGTCAATGCTAGATTAATTGGACTAATATCTTGATACTACATGTGTGTTATGGTTATTGTATTAAGGAAATCTAGAATGCAAATAAGCTAAGAAATCAAATAAAATCTTAATCTAAACTAATTCAACGTATGATAGAGCTACATACAAAAGAAATAACATACAATTATACCTTAGCATAAAAATAAGCTTCATCCGTCGTGATATGAATTAGATTTGATCTTTTTAAATTGTGGTTACTCACTCTTCCAATACAAGGACAAATGGGCAACATTGTGGTGCAAACTCTTATAATCTCAGCATGATAGACATGTAATGAACAAGCTTCTAAGATATGCTAACAAAATAACTTTGTAATGAAGAATCTTAGCTAAATTAGAGGAAGAACCTCCAATTTATAGAATTTGAGAATGGATGTGAACCATCCATATTGAGATTAAGATTAAGGGATGAAAATAAAAAGTAATTTTTAATTCATAATGGAAATTTTAAATTAAAAATTAGAGTGGAGAACATTTGGGACTCACAAATGAATATAAAATTCATTTGGAAGGAAGATATGATATAAAATTAGTAAGTGAATGTGAGGTGGATTATTAAATTGAAGAAAATTAGATCATGGATGATAATGGGAATAAAGGTGGATTATTAAATTGGATCATCAAAGACAATGGGAATAAAAGTAGACTATTAAATCAGATCATGAAAGACAATGGAATTAAAAGTGGATTATTAAATTGGATCATAGAGGATAATAAGATTATTAAAATGGAATAGTGGATAATAAGATTATTAAATTAGATCATGAAAGACAATGAGAATAAAAGTGGATTATTAAATCAGAATGGTGGGGGATAGGTGGATCCTTAAGGCATGTGAGGATAATTTTATTTTTTTATAATTATGAAAATTATGAAATTTTCAAATTTGTATAATTTTTAATTAAAAAATATTAATTAATTAATTTTGGATTAATTTAGGAATAATAAACACTGAATAGTGAATAGTAAATAGTGAATATTGATGATGAATAGTGAGTAAGAAAAATTAAGGATAATTGAAGATGATTAGAGATGATTAGGTATTTAGTGCAAAGAAGGTTAAAATAAACATAATGTGCCTAATTTTAAGTGTCTATATTTTGCCCCTCTTTGAGAAGTATTTGTGAGACATTGTCGAAGTAATGACTTTTCAAAGAAAAAGTCATTGAGAAGGTAGGAAAAAAATAAAAAATTAGATGAAGAAATAATGGATGTTATGATTTTATCATTTCCAATCGATAGGTGTAGGAGTTTAGATAGAAGAATAAGATAATAATTGAAATAAAATGAGGGACTCGTGATGATGTCCCCTCGAGTGTTCATGTGGTAAATTAGATGAACACTTGAAATAATGTAGGAGGAAATAGGATGAAGTGGTGATAATGAAGGTCATCAAAAAATTTAATCACTTGAAATTGATATCATACTTGCAATATTAAATTTGGTGTAAAATGATTTGCCCCTAGCTAACAAATAGAGAATAGATCAGAAAAAGAATATTTCTTACTCAAAATCTGCACACTTGGAAGGTGCTCAGGACTCAAGAGTCAATGAGCAGAAGTGGGAATGATATATCTCAATAAGTTGTAGGCCTGAAAATAAAAAATATAGATTTTTCAAGTTGAGAAGAAGATTTTACAAAATTGATAGTTGCAAGTAGTTGATAAAGATTGAGAGCATTTCAATTAATTGGGGCATGAAATTATGGAGAAAAACTATTGTAAAATATGAAAATGATGGGTTGGAGGGAAAAATATTAGAATGGGAAGGGATAGGCTATAAAGAAAGGATGAATTAGAAAGTGTAAATTGATGGCATGGATGGATATTGTACAGATGGTAGACAACTACCTTGTATTTATTTTTTCCTTACTTTGAAATTTTAACATGAATAGGTGAGTAAGAGTTGAGCAACTTGATTTTTAATTTAGCATAAAACAATAACCACCAATGATATGAAATAATCATGATGAATATTTGTGTTTTATGCATAAGGATAGAAAAGATTGTAATTTGTGCAAAATAAAGTGCGTCATGATATGAGAAAATCATAACCACACTATAATGTAATACACAAAAGAATCTTGACTCAAAAAATGATATAAAGAAAGAAAAACAAACAAATAAAAAGATGAATGCAAACAAAAAGAAAAAATAAAAGTTTGCACAAACAAAAATGATGAATGTAAGATAAAAGAAGTAAATGACAAGACAATCAAGAGTAAGCAATATTAACGAAGACAAGTTAAGCATAATCACAACAAAACATAGGTGAAAACAAAAAACTAAAGCAATTGGCACCTAAAAATGAAGCAAATAACATGACTAATATCTTAGGCTAGGGTTGAGACTTTTGGTAGCCAATATTTATGACAAGATTAAACAATAGATAAGGAAGCCCTGAGATAACCATGCAATTTTGGATAGAAATGAGAACAAGTGAAATCACATTTTGGATGAATAGAGATGATGTAAGAGTGAGTTACCACAATTCAAAGAGATCAAATCGAATTCAAATCACAACAGATGAAGCGTTTTTTTGTGTTAAGATATATTTTTTTGTTATTTCTTTTGTTTGTAGCTCTATTATAGGTTGAGTTAGTTGAGATAAATATTTTATTTGATTTCTTAACTTATTTGCATTTTAGATTTCCTTAATACAACTATGATGTGCTTGGATATTATAATCATTGTATGAGCTCTCTTGTTTCTCTTTTATAGTACTATTAATTTGTGTGTTAATCTACAAGTTACCATTCAATGTTTATGTGTAGTTTACTATAAACTCTTAGTGTTTATATTTAGTGAGAACTCATGTTTGAGGCATACTCCCATGTTTCGTCAAACTCTTCTCATTGTGTGTTCTTAGGGTAAAACTTTAGTGAAACTCAGTCTATAGTGATATAACTGTAGCAAAGACACTTGTTTCGATGGTTGATGCATTGAGTTCATTTTAGACTTGGAGGCTCCATTTCCTACCTTACTCCCCTCTCTTTTTGTTTTTGTTTGTTGAGATTGAACTACCCTCTCCCCTTGTATTTAGAAACAAAGAAGCATAATACATGAACTCCCATAACAACTTTTGATAATTAGATCTGTGTGCAAGAATTTTATATTGAATTTTTGGTGGTGATAATACATCTTCTGGAGACTATTCATGAAGACTCCATTTATGAAGTCAAACACCCGCAATCATGCCCTGGGTTGATCCCATACTGGTTTTAGATGGAGGATGAAAGTCTATAGTTGTCCCCATCTTCCCTTTTAAGGAATACCCAATCTCATGGGTATTTCGTGAACTAGAGTTTGGAGTGAACAACAGAGTCTATTTTTAGTTTATTTAGTAGTTAAAGTCTTAATTTAGATTTCACTTTGTGTTTTCTTGTCATGTAAATTATCTTGAAATTGACTAATTTTAGTCATGTTTGCTAATAAAGAATGGTGTAACAGTGTGGAACCATAATTCCATTGGAAAATTTATTTTGTATATTGTTATCACTAATTTTTTATTATAGGTATTCACAGAGGAAAACTGATAATCTTTAGTATATTAATTTGAAGTTATTTAGTACATATTCAATCATCAATCACACTTACAAAAATACTAGATTAACTAGTAATTCTGGACTAGATTGGATGATATATATCTTCATTTTTAAATCAAATCAAAGATGATTCGTACTTCCTCCATACATTCAAAACCTTCATTTAGCATCAAGAAACTAAACAAAAGAAAGGTTCATAAGGGTTTTAAGCCATTATCAGGAGACTCAATGGCTTCAATGAATTTTATTTTTATGAATATTCTCATCTTCAAAGGTGACAACTTTGAAATTGAAGAGATCATTTCAAGAGAATTTTTATATGGAAAGAAGTTTGGAAGAATGTTTTTCATGAGTGCACACTGCCTCAAGATTGAAATGCATTGACTTGATATTAGAAAAGAACAAAAAATGATGAAGTTTGAAACACATTGACTCTAAGAGTGTGATTCCATTTCACTCACTTTTTTGTACAACTAGCATTGTATTTTCTCTTGTTTTATATTATTAGATAATGTTTTCTAGTCAAAAAAACCCCATTTTTTCATGTGGGTCTAAGAGATGCTCAAAATATATAATACAGATAATATAAATACCAAGATGAATAGAGTTCGATAAATAAACTAGACAAACCATAAATTGGCAAGAACTATGCAAGCAACAATACCATTAATAACAAAAAGTAAAATGGAGGATCTCTAATGCAGATAAGAGAAATGTACAAAGAGAATAGAGTTGGACAAAAAATTGGACAAAATATAAAATGGAAACCATGCAAGGTACAATACCGCTAATAACAAGAGCTTGATTTGAGGGTCTTTGATGAGTTTTGAGGATCTTTGATGAGTATTAAAAAAATACCAAGAGGATGGAATTGAACAACTAAATTGGTCAAAACATAAATAGATAAGAGACATACTACAATGATCCATAATAGACAATAGACAATCCATGGATTTAGAACTATGCAAGATGTCATACCACTAATAGCAAGAACTAAATTGTATACTACGAGGATGGAGTTGAACAACTAAATTAGACAAACCATAAAATGTTCAAAAATATGCAAAGAGAAATACCACTAATAGTAGGAACCAAATTGGAGGAACTTTATAGCCAATAAGATAAACACCAAAAGAGTGAGATAGACAACTAAATTGGAGGGGCAATACAATAGCAAAAAATATGCAAAGCTCAATGCTATTAGATATATTGAGTATGATGTCAATTTCAGCACTTGATAATTTATGTTAGAATTAGATTATTTTTATTTTATTATTTTATTAAGGTTATTTAATTCATTTATGTCTTAGATTAGTTGTTTTGTCAATTTTTTATATTTTTTTTAAATTTCTTAAAAAATAGTTAAAAGTGTAAATTAAATACAGTTCACTAAATGTATACTTAACTAAGTTTGAATCTTTATCTATTCATTCTCAATGGGTGAGGCACACTTTTTAGATCTGAATTAACTGAAACTAAAGTTATTTTTATCAATTTTTTATTTTATAGAGATTTTGAGCACCTAGCTTGTCTAGTGTGCATGAGTTATTTACTTGCTAAGAAAGACTTCTTACATGTTGACAGTCTACTTTCAATTATCTTAGCTTTTTTATATAGGATTCTATTTTTAGTTTACTTAGTGGTTAAGTAAAGTCTTAATTTAAATTTCACTTTATGTTTTTCTTTCCATACAAGTTATCTTGTAATTAACTAATTTTATTTATGTTTGTTAATTTAAAAAAATTACAATATTGTGGCACCATAACTCCTTTTGTAAATTTGTTTTACATATTGTTATTTCTGATTTTTCAATGTAGGTATTCACAAAGGAAAATTGATAAGCTTTAATAACTTAATTTGAAGATATTTGGTGCATATTTAGTCATCAAACACGCTTACAACAATACTAAATTAACAACTAGTAATTATGGACTAGATTGAATAATATATAATTTTATTTTTAAATTAAATCAAAGTTGAATTGTACTTCCTCCATACATTCAAAAAATTTATTTAGTATCAGATTTTAAAATAAAGAAATTTTAGAAGGGTTTTAAGTCATTATCAGAAAAATCAATGGCTTTAATGAATTATGTTTTCATGAATATTTTCATCTTCAAAAGTGACAACTGTAAAAATTGAAGAGATCAGTTAAAGATAAGTATTGTATGGAAAGGAGTTTGTAAAAATGTTTTTCGTGAATACACACCACCTCAAGATTGGAATACATTAACTTAAAATCAGAAAAGAATAAAAAATGATAATAAAAAAAAGGCAGATGCACAAGCCTTCTTTTATCTTCAAAGTGTCTAGACCCAAGCATCTATCCAAGAATTAGAGAATATCAAAATATCTATGAGGCATAGAATACTTTGAAAACTTTATATTGAGGATCTACCAGAGTAAGAGAAGCAAAATATTAAACTCTTAAAGTGAACTTTAAAATTTTGAAAATGTCTAATAATGAAAGAGTTAGAGAATGTTGCATAAAGATACATGACTTAGTGCATAAATTGAGGGTTTATAGAGAAACTAGACAAAATATTGTTATAGTTAAAAAAAAATTGATATCTTTAACTTAAAGATGGTTATATATTGTGATCACTATTGAGGAGTGTAAGGACATGAACACTATAAATGGCAATGAGTTAGTGGGTTCTCTCTTGTCTTGTGGGAATAAAATAAGATTATATATAGGAAATCAAGAACAAAGACTTGAAACCAAGACAAATGTTTTAAAAATTAAAGAAAAAATTAAAAATCGGAATCAAAAAAGTTCAAAAAATTCAAATTCAAAGGAAAAAATTGATAGCTAAATTTGCATGTTAAAGTAAAAAATACATTACTTGTCAATATTGCAAAAAACCTTGACACTTTATAAACGATTGTACGATACAGGTAGCAAAGAATCAAGCTAAGTAAGAAAGTGAAAAGAAGATATTTCAAACTAAATAAATTAAGGATCAAGAGCACTTAGATTATTGTCTCACATGTATTGTGGGAATAGATGATGAAAACTATTTATTGCCTCTTGATTTAGGGTTTTCAAATCACAAGACAAGTCACAAAGATAGTTTCAACAAATTAGATGATTCCTTCAAAAGTTAAGTACAGTTAGGAGATGGAATGTCCATCTAAGTTGAAAGAAAGTGTAGTATGAAAATTACCACAAATCAAACTACAGAGGTCATAAGTGAAGGGGGAAACATCTTGAAACTAATTTTGAGGGCTTATACAATCATACACATATTTTTAGTTCAACAGAAAAAAATTAACTCATCACAAGAGACTAATCATCCATCTTCATCAACTCCAAGCAACTATAAGTGTTTGTTGAATCCACATCCAACCAATTAGATGTTAGATCAAAACTACTAGAGGAGGATCACAAGGCTTAAACATCATAAAGGTAATTTACTTGATGATACTTATGATGAAAATACTTTGTTTACATTGTCATTACGGCTAATGAACCTAGAAGTTATGCAAAAGCTAGTCTAATGATAGAGTGAGTTGATGTTGTGAAAATTGAGATGGATCCAATTGAGAGATAATATATGGACTCTTATTTAGCCTCTTTTTGATAAATATGTTATTGGAAACAAGTGGGTCTGCAAGACCAAAGTCTACATGATGATACAATTGACAAGCTAAAAGCTAGATAATTGCAAAAGGGTTTGTATAAACATCTAGGGTTGACTATGAGGAAACTTATGTACCCATGACACATCAATATATTATAAGACTAATATTCGTGAATCTTCTCATAAATGATGGAATCTATCAAATGGATGTCAAGAGTGCATACCTAAATAGAATCTAACCACAAGGTTTTGAGATAAATATTAAACAATTTTGAGTATATAAGTTGAAAAATACTCTTTATGGACTAAGGTAAATTGATAGTCTTCTTGTTTGGAGTTATTCTAGTGTATCAATTGTATTCTTTGTGTTATTTGGTAATCAAGTAGTGGATTTGAACCATTCATGTAGTTTTGAATTCTTCACTAATTGAATATTTAATTACACTTTCGTTAATGATGGATTAGCCCATTCGATACACTTTCTTCATAAATGAATCAACATATCTATCGTACTCTCTTCGGTGATGGATAAGTCCCTCCTGTTTTAACATTCTATTGTACTATTTATTTGGATTTCTTTTGGCAAATCTTAGCACCTCCGATCACTTATGTTGTTTTACTAGATTTTTGGGAGACCCTTGTGATGTGTCTCGTTTTTTATAGTATGTTTTATTGTATATGAGTTCATTACTAGGCCTAGTTATTGGGAGCCATTTTCAAAAGATTCTCAGCCTTCCTGTTGTGTATAATTATTCATAATTTTCATTTAAGGAGTCTTGGTGTATTATTACATATGCATTGATATTAAATGAACTTAAGTTAGTTTATCTTTGCTAAATGTGTTTAATCATACTTCTCTAAGCTTACAATAGGATAAGTGAGTGTTTAATGCTCACACAACTTATCAATGTCACCTCTAAATTAGTCAATCACATGTTCCACTTAGGTGTCCAATAGGGAAATGAGAGTGCGCAAGTTATTTATATATCTCATCTCTCTTTGTATATTGATTTGATTTGATGTATTGATATGACATATTCATTTTGAGCTCTTGACTAGATATGGATGTATTATGGAATCTTTTATTATTATTTCCTAATCTAAATTTAGTGTTTTATGTCTAATGGAGTTATTACACTCTAAGATCATTTCCCACGTGATGATCAGAGTTATTCTCCAACACATATTTTCTAAGCTTACTTCGGTTAGCTTAGTTTCATTTGTCTATCTTAAGGGAGGATGTTCATGTATATTATGACATACACTTTTGTATTTTCTAAGTTGTACTCTTTATGGATAAACACAACTTATGTGCACATCATTATCCATATTTATTATAACTTATATAAAAGTTAATTATAAATAGAAATGTCTTTATTGGTTAAAATAGACCTATTTTGAGATAATCTCCCAAAAATATAGTGTTTTGGTACTCAATAATTAATGGTTATTGGATCAAAGCTTTGTAATAAGTCAAAATAAACCAATCTTTATATACAAGTATTAGATTATAATATGTTATATGTTTGTCTCTATGCGGATAACTTGATTTTTACAAGTAGTTATATGAAGATGTTAAATATCTTGAAAAAATCTACAAAATCAGAATTTGAGATCACTAATCTTTGGACTTATGAAGTACTTTATTGGTATGCAAGTCTATCAAAAGAAAGAGGAAATATTCATTTGTCAAACCAAATATGTCCAAGATATGTTAAAAACATACAATCTTTAAGATTTTAAACACGTAGACACTTCAATTAAAAGTGGAGAACAGCGAATGAAAGAGAATGGAAGTCATTTTGATGATGAAAATACTTTTACAAGAATGATGGGAGGTTTGATATATTTCACTATGATAAGACCCAATATCAATTATAGGGTTTCACTAGTTTCTAAATTTATGGACAATCTATCACTCAAATATTTGTAAGCAATGGAAAAAAATTTAGATATATAAGAGGAACTTATAATCATGTTATTCATTTCATACCAGCAAATTCATTATGTCAAATTGGATACACATATTCAAATTGAGAAGAATATCTTAATGATAAGAAGTCAACTTCAAAGTATTTCTTCACATTGGGAAGTGAGTTAGTTTCATAGTTTTCCAAAAAAAATGATATATTTGTTTTATCCTTCACTAAAGTTGAATATAACTTACAACTCACACAAAGAATATGACTAAGAAGACTCAGCTGATTTCAAATATGCTTAATGTGAGCCAACACAAGAATTTTGTACTAACAATGAAGCAATATAATTGTCCAAGAATCTAGTTTTTCATATTAGAACCAAAACATATTGAACTGAAATATCACTTGTCAGATACTTAGTCAATGATAAACATATTATCATTGAGTATATGATAAGTAAAGATCAATTTGTTTATACTCTCGTTAAAAAATTGCACAAGTAGCACAAATAGATTTCTGAAACACTTTGCTATTTACATGAAATGAAAAAATGTCAAGTATAATGTCAATGTCAGCACTTGATGTTAAAATTATATTTATTAATATTTTATTAGCTTGTGAAAGTTATTTAATTCAATAATGTCCTAGATTAGTTGTTTTGTCAATTTTAAACAATTTTCGAAAACTCCTTAAAAAATAACTAGAACTTCATGTTATAATACAAGTCATTGAATGTGTACTTAATTAAACTCAAATCCTTATACATTTATCTTAAAGAAGTAGGGCACACTTTTTAAAACTAAGTTAACTAAAATTAAAAATATTTTATCAGTCTTATTTTATAGGGAATTGGAGTGTCTAACTTGTCTAATGTGCATGAATGTTTATTTGTGAAGACATGTTTCTTGTATGTTCTTATCAATAAATCAAATTTATTTTCTTGAGTCCATCTTTAATTATTTTATAGTGTATTTTTAATTTACTTGGTTAAAAAATGTTTTAATTTAGATTTTACTTTATGTTTTTTTTTCTTATTATACAAGTTATCTTGTAATATGTTTACTTTTAACCATGTTTGCTAATAAAAAATAGTGTAAAAGTGTGGCACCATAACTCTTTTTGAAAATTCGTTTTACATCTCTTATTTTTTATTAGAGAAATTCAAAGGAAAAACCAACAAGTTTTAGTAGCTTAATTTAAAATTATTCAATGCATATTCAATCATCAAATCACACACAACAAAATCAGATTAACAATTGTTAACTCTGGACCAAATTGAATGATATGTAATTTCATTTTCAAAGTAAATCAAATCTAATTTACACTCTCCATAAATTCAAAACCTTCAAGATACAACTTGGAGACATGGGATGGGATGGGATGAAGAAATCCTTTTGAAACATGTTGTGGAAGTATATAAAACTACGCAGTTGTTATACCAAAAACTATGCAAGCTGCAATACAAGTATTTACTAAGAACAAAGTGGCCAACCCTGACACTAATACGGGCACCACTATAGGATTCAAGTATTCCATTACAACAATTTTTTTTTGGGTCTAAGAACCATTTGGTTACGGCCTTACAAACAATATATATATATAATATTAAAAATGTTGAAGAATATAGCCAAATAAACAAAATTAACCATAAAATATTCAGAGAATAAATGAAAATAAGTTTAATAACCACAAAACATACTAATAAATCAATTCCAAATCAAATGTCATGTCGAAATTAGAATAAATGGTACAAATGTTAAGTTCATAAATTTGACGGGGATTATCATATATTTGTTGCTCTCGTTATCGGCGGCACTACTGTTTTTAAAATTAAACAAATATTTATCAAACTGAACACAAATCTGAGTGTTCCAAAAAAAGCTTTAAGCAGCCAAAAAAATTCTAATGTTTTCACAAAACTAGTAATAAAACTATTAAGATATAAACATATCAAACAACTGATTATGAATCCTCATCCAACTGATTAGTAAGGTCAATATAAAAACAAACTGCAATGTTTTTTCCTCCAACAAGTGTCTGAAATCCGTTGAACGGGATGATTTGACTCATCTTCAAACTGAGTATGCACAAGAGTTGAATTTGGTTCAACAGCCACACCATGAACGTCAGATTGAACACATTCATTGGGAACATCAAGTTCAGCGTTGAACAGAATGATTTGACTCATCTTCAAACTGAGTATGCACAAGAGTTGAATTTGGTACAACACCCACACCATGAACGTTAAATTTAACACATTCATTGGGAACATGAACATCAAGTTGGGCGTGTATAGCATGTGTACAGAACTAATCGGTCACGTACATTCCCTATGCTTTATTTGTTTTTTTAATTGTTTTTTAACTCCCAAGTTTAACTATTTTTTAGTGAACAAAAATTATAATGATAAAAATCGGATGCCATCTGGATTCGCATTGGGTATTGTTTTGCAGTTCTGGGTTAACCCAGACCCAAACTGAACCAGGACCAGTGCCCACTGCACAAAAGTGCTTCCATCATATATTACATAATAGCTCATGCCCAAGACGCCAACGCCAAGAAATACAGCATACATAGTTTACAATGTATGCATGCAGCACACTCACCGAACTCTAGGATATTTGAGACAGCTGAGCTTGTAGAACCACACGACCAAAGGTAGGTTAATGGGATTCAAAAAGTACACCATTTACATAGGAGAAACACTGGTAAAAACACACCAGTAAGCAAAGCAACTAAACACAAAAGCATAAAAAATAAGTAAATATAACAGAGAGGGAAACCTTAACTCTTCAAACCGAGTACGTAAAATCTAATCATTTCTCAAGAATTTTTTAATCTCAAAAACAGATCATATGCTCTTGAATGACAGGAAGGGTGTGAAATGGATCGATGTATTTCAAACAGACAGCGAAGGAGAGTAAATATTAAGATATTTTTATTACTCCTGAATAGGCAACATACCTCATTATATACTTAAGACAGAAAGGTGTTGCAAAGAAAGAGAGAAATAGAGCTGTTGAAAGGATTAGAAACATATTCGAAGGCAAAAAGAACTAATCAAAACAATTGCGACCAAATATTTCCAATATAAATATATATCCTCTAGAAAGTTCCAGTCTTCACCATCAAAAGCCATGTTTCTCATTTGTAGCATGCAGCATTATGGTTCTGAAAGTTCAATTATATTATTTAATATGTCAGAAACGAGAATAAGGTTTGGCAATCCCTACACAAAGTATACGGTCTCTTAGAACAAAATATATCAGGAATCTAACCGCAGTAGAACTACTGCAAAAATTCTCTTAGATAATGTGGTCTTTAGTTCAATGTAGGAATCCATAATTATATTACCATCGAAATATTCTGCAAATAAGCGAGGACTTCCTAACATGCAAGATAAAGAAAACGCTTCCACTCATCAAATTGATTTTTCATATTTGTCTCACAACTCATTCAACAAGTTAAGCAACTAGTAAAACACTAAAAACACTAACTGCGAATTTCCAACTGCCTGCAGCAAAATTTCAAATATTTACATTTAAAGAACCTGTTTCTGGTTCATGGCAGAGTTTAAAGAAGTTTTTTTTTTACAAAATTTCGCTTTTCAGCAGTCACAGGTGGCATTACACCTAAACAACTGAAAAAATCTGAAATAACATAACTAAGATAATAAGTTCACTTTGTTCCAAAAATGATGCTAATGAAGCTAAAAGAAATTGAATATACAATTCAAACTTTCGTTTCAATTTACCTGCTTGCCCTACCCTTGAATCCCAAGAGTAATAAATTGAAGAAATATGGGAGGTTTCTCTTCTTTATCATTCAAGATTTCCTTCTTCGATTGCTTTAAGTTTACTCTAATGGCAAAATCAGGCAGAAGAAACAAAGGAGGTTGTTATCAAAACCTCTCTTGTTTCAATTGCCTTAACTTGAAAAGATGATGGCAGAGACAGCAATATATGAAGCTCCAAACAAATGTCTTAACTGAAGCGCAAAATATAATTGAGAAATTGCACTCCATCCGGCTGTTGCCAAGCTTAAGATAGGGCACTTATCACAGTGATCACCCAAGTTCTCAGCTAGAGAGATATAATGTACTTTGACAAAGATTGTAAACTGTAATGGGAGGGCGGGTTGTTGATCAATTTTGTTCACCAAAAATACAAATCCTTCTAGTAAGACCACATTGATGACTACTCTGGTAGACAAGTACGTAGTTACTTGATAAACTCCTGTTGTGTGAGTTACTGCCATCAATGAAGGAAAATTAAGTCAATATGAAAATGGTTAGCATTGCCAAAGGCCATGGTATGATTCAATCTGAATTTCTTACAAAAGCAGACAAACACTGAAGACAATACAAGTTCTCATGCACCATGCTGAGGGAGAAAATAAAGAGCATTACCAGCAAACAAATATAAACTGCAATTGAACGTACCTTACAAGAAGGATGGCTGTGTACAACTTCCTCACCAACTAAATTAACATCTACTTGTACAACATCCTAATTTCTTTGAATTATGCAGCTTCCTTATAAACTTGCAACGCATGTAACCAACCTTATGATTTCTTTGAATTATGCAGCTTCCTTATAAACTTGCAACGCATGTAACCAACCTCAAACATGAATGAAGTGCCCCCAAAATTCTTCTGGCTCTTCCCCATCTCTAACCATCTGGAAAGAAGTATAAGAAAAAACAAGAAGATAAAGATCTCTCCATACTAGTGAACCTATTTTACAAATAATATTGTACTAGCAATAGCACCTGCAGGTGCAAGGATAACACCCAAGGGAACAGACAGAAAAAGTGTGATATATAGTTCGCTTGAGAAAAACAAATCCAATCAAAACAAAATTAAAACATCCAACTCCCAATTACCCTATCAATGCTATTTTGATAACTTTGGGTTCAATCTTGCGTCTCACTTACACAAGCAAACCTGCATAACAATTACCCTCCAAATGCAATTTATTATATATCTTAATGTTCTATATATTTTATTTTTAATATATATTACAATTTGTTAAACCCAACACTCAGTAAGGGCACATGCAGATTTGAAAATAACTCACCTAATACCCACACACAATAAAAAAACACCCCTATCAACGAATATTGGTTTTATATTTTAATATATATTAAAATTTAATGTATTAAGCATCCTCCACCAGCAAATTTAGATTTTAAAAGTGGTGGTGGATTCAACAGTGAAGTTGCTTGGCTGACAAAGCGCAACAAAGATCCATTCTTGTTAAGTGAAAAGGCTAGACATCTAAAAGTGGAATGAAGCCGGGTGCAAATCCCATGCGACTTTGGTGGAATGGCACCTGATGCCAGCACCCCTACAGACTAACCTTGCTAACTTTAGTATTGACAGATGTACAGCCAAGCTGTCCTGTGATTTAGTCGTTAGGTAAAATGTAACCGTCAAGGATAGAAAACAAAGTTTCTAAACAGACATTATATAAATGTAAGTCACTAATATAACATCATTAGCCTCTGTTGTTTCAGGTGTTTTTTAATCAATTTTTACCACCAACAAAAACTAGCAGCAGTAATCAACGGGCATCATTTTGATTGTTTGCAATGTTTTGGAAGGCAAAGCAATGGGTGTGTTTTGAAAAACGGATAATTAGAAGTAATAATGAACACACTACTCTTTACTTTCCCCATGCGTGGAACAGCAAAAAGCCAAATCAGTGGAAAACCTTGCATGGAAAACGCAGTTGAAAAATGCCAAATTTGTCAAAAGCATGAATGTTTGCCTGAATGCATATTATGAGTTTCAATACAGAATAAAACTTGACACAAGATAACAGCAAAGGAAATTTAATCTTAGTCCAAGAGATTACATGGAACTGATAATTATTGAGTTCCAAAAGTTTTTAAGAGACTAATGCTAAGAGCAGAACATGAGGATTTAAGAGTAAGAGCTGTTTCTGAAGAAAACAGACCTGCTTTTAAATCCTTTTGCAGCTTGAGACCTTGGATAATGTTTCCAAGGACGATTGGGAAACCAATCCATACAAGATTAACTAGACACATTCATAAACTTCAGAGCTAATGAATGAAAAGAACGCTGGAAAGAATAGAATAAACAGCAGATTCTAGTTTTGAACATGATAGTGGTATTGAAGTACATTCATAAACAGCAGATTTTTGTTTTGAACATGAAAGTGGTATCAAAGCTATTCAATCATATTTTGGTTTGGAAATTCAAATTGTGAATTACAACAGTGGTATAAGATCACTCTCTTGGCATCGTAGGGGAAGCCCTCGCATTGACAAATTAATTCAAAAAACTAGGGTCTACTAGCCCCCCACTGATCAATATCCAGGCTTATGTGAAAATTATGTTGAATAATCTCTCAAAAGGCCTTTCTCTCTCAGGATGGAAAATTCAAGTCCATGAAGTTGTAGGAAAATATTGCAACCTTAATAACAGGGATAGGCATGCGTTTAAACATAATTGTTTGAAAGTTTGGAGACCTGTTAAAGGATCTGAGTTACAATGTATTTTGTTGGATACATTTTTTTTTTATTACGTGCAGGGCCCATATCACGCTGGAGATTTTGGGCATAAGCCAGCATCCGTTCCTTTTTGTAGAAAGACACTTTTATGTTCTATTTATAAGTAGTTCTTTGAATTACAATACAGTTCCCATTTATTTTCGCTGCTGCCAAAGATCCAAACCTCAATGACAACTGATAAGAGTTTATTTCGCACAATTTACAAATGTTTGGAAAGCTGCTGGAGAATTGGATTTAGTTTTGCAGAGACTAATTTTCTTGGACAAGTGCATTGCCCAAAATGCGTTGAAAATAAAAATAATTTTGCATTTTTTTAGAAAATAAAAATTATTTTGCTCAAACTTAAAGACTGAACTTTATCCTAGTCGAACATGAACTCGAACTCGAACCTTGTGTTTTAGGTATCAGAGATATTTAAACTGCAAAAAAATCAGATTCTATCTCAGATTGTCAACTCAGAAGTGTTTCATCAACCTTGTAGGTTATAAAATAGAGGTTATAAGCAAAGATAGAAATAGTACACCCCACAGAGTTGTCAAATATCCCAACCTTGATGACAGGGATAAGAGCTTATTTGCACACTTGACAAAAGTTTGGAGACCTTTTGAAAAATCCGGTTTATAAGATAGTTCGTTGGAGACTAATTTTCTTGGCCAAGTGCAGCACCAACATTGCTTGAAGATTGTGGGCCTTAGCCAACGTCCATGCCTTCTCTAGAAAGATAATTTTATGCAATGTCTGAAAGTAATTGTTCTAGGCAACAATAAAGTTCAATTTATTTTCATTCATTTCTAGTTTGTTTCCTTTGCTGTTCAAATTTTAAATTTAGTTTTTAAGAGTAATACAATTTTTTCATTTCAGATCAGATTTTTATTATTTTAGTTTCAGATATCAAGTTGGATCATAAAAGTAGTATCAGATATGAATATTTTCAGATTTTAAGTTGAGTTTTCTAAACAATAATGGTAGTTTCTTGTTACGAGCTTAAGACTGCTAACAAAGCTCATCAACCAAATCTTGGATCACAAATTCAGATTTTTTTTCAAATTTTGATTCGCAATAGTAGTATCAAAATATTTTTGACCTCATGGGAGAAGCCCTACCAATGGCAAATTTCTTCAAATAGATAGAGAGTCTACTAGCCTTCATTGATCACCATTGAGGATTATGGAAAACTCATGATAAAGAATCTCCTAAAGGACTCCATTTCTTAGAAGATCCGGAAACTAAGGCAATAAACAAGAATGGAAATAGTGTACTTAATGAAGTTGTTGGCAAAGAGCCGGACCTCATTGCTACGGATCAAAGTTTATTTAAACACATTTTACGAAGGTTTGAAGAGCTTTTGAAGATTTTAGTTTGCAAGGTAGTTTGTTTAAGACTAATTTTCTTATCCAAGTACAATGCACATTCTGCTTCAAGATATTGCACCAAATTTGGCATCCATACCTTCTCTGGAAAGATACTTTTATGTAGTCTGAAAGTTCTATTTGGTTTTGCACAGATTTTTACAGCTTTTCCTTCGCTGTTAAAATTTCAGATTTCAGTTTTAACAGAATATAATACAAATTTTAGATTTTAATTTTTAGTTCAAATTTTGTCTAGTTTTAGTTTTAGATTTCAATTCGGATCATAGTGAGAGCATGTATTAGAGCTCCCCGATAAAGGGGTGTCCCCACCCCCGTTGGGCTTTGCAAAACTCAACTTTGTTGATGCCTCTCGGAGTAATCCAGGCCCTAAGAGTGTGGGGGACATTTTGAGATGCAGTTCGGGCAGTTGTATTGAATCTCTCTTTCTTCCTTTTGGGAGAGCAACCAACAATAGAGCTGAGGCTTCGGCCAAAGTTTAGGAATTGAATGCTGACTAAAAGCTAACTGATTTTGACTTGACTTGTGCATGCATGTCAGGTATGACATCATGCATGACATGGTCTCCCTTTACCATAGATGCAGTGAACTGCTGGTTTGTTACAAGTCCGCCCCTCTAAATTTGATTGGTCCCCAATTATGCATTGTAATGTTGGGTGTTGCAAGATGTCAAGGCTCTCTCACAAGGTGTCCTCAGCAGGATGATATTTCCACCAAATTAGGTACTCGGTTAAGACTTTGTTTTGCAGGTGCTTATCTCAAATTACAAGGCTTTAATCAAGAATTAATATCAATTTATCTCAAGTTTTAGATTTCAACTTGGATCATTGTGATGGTATTAGAGCTCCCTGATAAAGGGGTTAGTGGTTAGGGGTGGCTCGTGACACAATTAAGTGGCCTCCACCTGTTAGGTTGTGGAGCTAAAAGATTCACTGATGCAAACATGGAGGAGGTTGCTGAGAGGTTGCTGAGTTGCAGAGCAACCGACGTCGGTCATATCCAGAGAGCAGAGAAACCGACATCGGTCAAGTATCGGCCGACGTCGGTCATCTCCAGCCAGACAGGGACCGACGTCGGTCGCCTGTGCGGTTCCGAACTGCGAGTTTCACGGACAGTTTGTTAACGAACCGGTTGTTTGCATGTTAAAGGCTAATTTTAGTCTTGGAGCTGCGGATCTAATTATTGTAATTGGATGTCTAATTATTGTTTGCATAGGATCTATATAATAGACTCATGGGCTGTATTGTAAAGTGTGAGGGATCAAAGCAGGGATTCCCTGAGTGCTAGATAAAGAGAGCAAGTTTTGCTCCTCATAGTGCCACAGTGCCAAGTGTGTATGATCAGGTAGATCTGCGAGAGAGCAAGGCCTGGTAGAAGATCCACAAGGGTGTTGGTTTGGAGGACAAGGGTTCTTCATGGTATGTAAGATCAGGTTGGTCTGCAGGTGTGCGAGATCAAGAAGGAGATCTACATGTGGTAAGGTCACCTGATATTGCAGGTGTGTGTGTGCGAGGTCAAAGGAGATCTGTGGGGTAGCAAGATCAAAGGTGACAGCAACACATCAAGGAGCAAAATCAGGTGAGATCTACTTGGAGTACATTGCGTACTTGTTTGTACTGGCAACATTGTTACTGACTGGTGGACTGGCAGTATTGTTACTGGCTGGTGGAGGTGAACAACAAATCTGTGTTTGAGTTATTTGTTGTGACCGTAGTTTAGAGAGTGAGCTCTTGAAGAGATTTACTGTTTATGCCTTAGAGGTGTGGGAGCCCTAGAGGAGTGTAAGGAAGAACACTGTGGCATCTTCTTTGTTGTATTTCCTTCTGAAAGAGTATTAATACAATTGGATATTGTCTCTCATATTCTGTGTTATTTCTGAATTCTAGTTACTGTTTACTTCTGGTTAAATTCCGTGTTTAGTTGCTTGGTAATCAATTGTGCTCTTAAGTCTGACACCACCCCCGTTGGACTTTGTAAAACTCAACTTTCTTTCAAGGCAACCCAGGCCCTACGGGTGTGGGGGGCATTCTGAGATGCAGTTTAGGCAGTTGCATTGGAGCTTTCTCTCTTCCTCTTGGGAGAGTGACCAACAATAGAGCTGAGGCTTCAGTCAAAGTTTAGGAATTGAATGCTGGCCAAATGCTAAAAGATTTTGACTTGACTTGTGCATGCATGTCAGGTATGACATCATGCTTGACATGGTCACCCTTACCGTAGCTACAGTGAATTTCTGGTTCGTTACAAGTCTGCCTCTGACTTTGATTGGTCCCCAATCGTGCATAGTAATGTTGGTTGTTGCAACATGTCGTGGCTCTTGCATGAGGCATCCTCAGAAGGCAAATATTTCCATTAAATTAGGTACTCGGACTATACTTTGTTTTGCAGGCGCTTATCTCAAGTTGCAAAGATTTGATCAGGAATTAATATCAATTTGCCCTCATCATCCAACAGGTGTAGGGTTAAAGGAACCTGTAATTACCATCCAATGGCCCTCTCGAGCCAAGAGACATGGAATGTATTCTGACTAATGGATGTCACTGGAATGTTCAGGCTACTGACCCAATCTTTGAAAAACCATGGGTTCATAATATTCATGTGACAATTTTTCAGAAGATATTTTCTTGAGAAAAGTTTGCTTGTAAAGATGAATCTTGAGGAAGACTTGATCTCCCACCTTAAATTCTCTCTCAGAGCAGCGCTGATCCACTTGGATCTTCATCCGATCCTGTGCCATCTTCGAATTTTCCTTCGTAGCTTCAAAATCTGTTGGCTCTCCAAAATGAAAACTCCTACTACCGATACACTGGTTTCATGTGGATCCCATGTAATCAACAAAGGCGGGTCATAGTTCCGTAGAACGCCTTGAATGGAGTCATACTAATAGATATATGATAGGTGGTGGTGTACCAATTCTCAGCTAAGTGCAACCACCTGATCCAAACATTCTGCACGTGAGCTATGTAATTAATAAATTATGGAAATAACCCTCAAGAGTCTTATTGACAATCTTCGTCTGACCATCACTCTAAGGATGGTAACACTTGCTGAAGGATAGAGTGGTACTCATAAGCTCGAATGGTTCCTTCCAAAAACTGTTAGCAACTCATGTAATTTGTAAATGTTCTCCATAAAAATAACTGCCATTTGTGTGCTTTACAAGTAGAATCAATAGAAATTAAATGGGAGTATTTGGTTAGTCAGTTTACTAATATATAAAAACCAATCCTTTCCATTGAGTTTCGGTAACCCAGTAATGAAACCCATACTAGTGGATTCCCATTTTTCACTTAGAATAGGAAGAGGCTGAATCAGTCTAGGGCTACGTACAAATTCGTACTTGTTTTGTTACACTATTCACATGATGAAACAAACTCTCGTACATCACCCCTTACACCCTTCCACTTTTATATATTTTTGATATGCACATAGGTTTTGAAAAATCGTACCTGTCCTGCTGATGAAAAAGAGTAATTTTCAGCCATGACATTAGATTTAAATTTTGACTTGGAGATAAGTACCACTCTATTATCTAATAAATAAGCCCATTTTGGGAAGCATAATAGTTGTTTTTGATGTGGGCTGCCTGGGATCTTCTACTAACACAGCCAATTCATCATCTTTTGCATATTCTGCTTCAATATTTAATAACAGTCTTGTCACCACACCGTATTTTTCATTCCCCTTCATTATTGAATGAGAATAATGAAAGCTAAAGTCCACATTACCCCCATCTTCTAACAACACAGCCAATTCATCATCTCTTGCAAAGTCTGCTTCAATATTTATTAACAGTCTTGTCCCACTCTCACCATACCGGATTTTTCATTCCCCTTCATTATTGAATGAGAATAATGAAAGCTACAAGTCCACATTACCCCAATCTTCTAATAACGCAGCCAATTCATCATCTCTTGCAAAGTCTGCTTCAATATTTATTAACAGTCTTGTCCCACTTTCACCATACCGGATTTTTCATTCCCCTTCATTATTGAATGAGAATGATGAAATCTACAAGTCCACATTAGCCCTTTTAACTCCTTGAAAGCCACATGTGCATATTACCCCTTTTAAATTCTTGAAAGTTGTTATGGCCACTTCATTCCATTCAAATCAATCTTTCTTTCTCAAATCTGTGATGGAAGCATGTAGATGCAAGAAGCCCTTCATGAACTGCACAATCCAAGGAAACTTTGCCGTTGTGTCAGGCTTTTCGGTCCTGACCAATACTGTGTGGTTTGAATCTTTGTGTCATCAACCCTGACCCCGTCACAACTGGTGATGTGCCCAAGATAAAGTAATTTGTCAACCATGAAGGTGCATTTGCTCTCTTTGGAAAAGAGCCTTCGAGTTTTCAAGGTATTCAAGACATAGCACAAGTGTTGCAAGCGTTCCTGCAGATTTCAATGATGGACGACATAACTTAAATTGAATTTCTAGAAAGGGCATTGGCTACTACATTCCTTTATCCCTTAAAGTATTGAATGTCAAAATCATATGCTTGAAGCTTGCTTACCCAACTTGCTTGCTGCTCATTAAGATCATGCTAAGGAAAAAAAAGTACTTCAAGCACCCCCAGACTAAATACTGCTTGAAATTCAATTAGGCATACATGACCACAAGAATTTATTTGTTGTGGATTTAGGAAAGTCTCTCTTCCTCATTCAGTTTTCGGCTTTCAAGGCTATGGGCCTCCCTTGCTGCATTAGTACAGCACAAACTGCTATGCTTGAAGTGTCTCATTAAATAATGAAGGGGAACAATTCCTTCACAAACAGCTACCATCCATATGCCTACCTCTTGGAATTGCTAGCGACCAACTTGGAAAACATTCAAACCCACGTCCATGCCCTTAAGTGCCACGATTTGCTGCTAAAATGATTGGCGACCAGCAAGGAAGGCTCTAAGGCCAGCAATATGTCAAATCCCAGCCAGCAATATGAGTCAGCCAACAATATGTGACTTAGAAGCCTAACATCCTGAAGTATTTTCTTCAACAAATCCGCCGAAGATGCCGTCCCATATTCAACTCTTGGAAACTCTTAAAATGGCCCCCGGAAAACAATTCCTGTAAATATTTAAGATAATTTGTATTGCATGCAAAACTTCACAAGTTATGCAATCGCTATCCACCTGCATGAAACCTATGTGATTCCACCTGCAATCAACTAGGGTAGATGTTCACTACCAAAACCGATACGCTGAGGGTTTTCCTCTGAGGGTTTGCTCAAGCTCAAAGCTGAAATCTCCATAAATTGAAAAAATAAACAAGCATATGCAAATGAGCTTTCAAATCTCCTTTTATAATTTCCCATAGAATTCTCCCAAAGTTGCTTTTTAATTTTCCCGTTCAAAATATATCATTTAATGCATTTTTATAAAGTGACTTTATAGTATTTCGGATTTAAAACATTTAACTCACTTTATTAAATTAATTAAAATAAAGCCATCCAAAAGTTACTTAATTGAACAACTTTATTTAGTTAATTAATTTATTCCTTGATATAGCCCAAAATTAACCTACAAGAATTAAATAGGCTAAGTGAGTCATTTACAACTACTCCACAAAAGGGACATTACAACTAGGGTTAGGGTTTTTTTTCAAATATTAAAATTTAAACCTAACCCTAACCCTATCATTAGGGTTAGTTTTTTTGTTTAATATTTAATACGTTCAAATTTAATAAAAACTTTTGAAAATTTAATAAATAATTAAAAAACATAGCCAATTTTTTGCAATGAACTTTTATTTTGTAATGCAAAATAATAAATGTTTTTATATTATTTTATTGCATATATATTTAAGTACTAACAATTGCAGGTACGCAAAACACTACTTGAAAAAAAAAAAAAAAACCATCTCTAAAACACTGCCTTTTCTATTCTTTTTTCTTCTTCCAGGATCTATCATTTGGCTATAAATCCAGTGCAGAGGGTCGCAGTGAGCAGGTATCCATTAGACAAACCCACGACATTTCATGTGCCATTACTCTCAGTGCCACTCTACTCTCACGTATCACCCTGTCTCACGTACATCTCTCTTTCACATACTTTCGGGTATATAGGAAGGTTTGGTATATCGAGAAGCATCGTATATCAAGAGAATTGTTCTTCCATACTGTTGGGATCCAACACGCACCATTCTGAAAATTGCATATTGGGGACCCTCTCGTGTTAAACAGGTTATCTAGTTCTACTTTCGCAAATTGTTTTTAAGTATTCTAGGTGCACAATGCACCTTCCATTTGTTCCCACTAGGCACTTTGCAAGCATAGTTTCGCAGCATTAAATGAAATCCATTTCTGTATGAATTTTGCATGATGGTATTCAAATGTCATTAAAATGCATTGGTGAAGCAAGTCGCAAAGAGTCTCTTCCCTAAGTGTGAAATGCGCAGCCATGAAAACAAACTTCTGTGCAGATTTTTTTTTGTCTTTCCAGTTGCCAAATTTTCCCTGAATGCATTTTTCAAAAGACATTTCGCAAGGTTAAACAAAATTAAATTCTGCAAAATTGTTTCATGATGATAGCCAAATGTCACGAGTGTGTGATGGTCAAGAAAGTCGCAGAAAAATCATTCCCACATGCCTAGTGCACAACGTCAAAAACTGGCATTTGCGATGACTATAACTTAGCCATTTTTTGTGTCTACCTAGATGCCAAAACTAGCCTGTGCACACATTTCAAACTCATTTGTGCATGGTCAAACATTAATATATTCTACTGCAACATTCCATGATGATAGCTATATGGGGAATAATTCATTGGTACAAAAAGTCGCACAAATTTCCTTCCTAATTTAGAAATTTGCATTCTTAAAAGTTAGTTTCTAAGCTGATTATTTTACTAAGCCATTTTTTTGTCTTCCTAGTTGTCAAATCTACCCAATGCACACTCTCCAAACCTACTTTCACAGCATCAAATAACATTTGTCTCTCTTAAAAACTTGTATTATGATAGTCAAATGTAAGGAGAATATAATTGGTATATAAAGTCGCACAAAATTCTTTCCCATGTGTCAAATTCACAGCAATCAGAACCGCTTTTTGCGTTGATTTCTGCATTTCCCAGTTTTCAAATCTAACCAAAAATCATTTTTTAAGAAGAATTTTGCACAACCAAATAAGGTCCAATCATTTTGAAATTCCACATGTTGGTAGTCAAATGTGAGAAGAATATGAGGGTGAATAAATTCACAAAAAATTCTTTCCCACATGTCAAAATCCCAGAGATAAAAATTGGCATTTGCGCTGATCTTTATTTAGTCATTTTCTGCATCTCCCAGTTTTCAAATTTGTCCAGTGTGCACGTTTGCATCCTATGTTCGCAGGACCAAATGAGCTTCAAAGTGCTTGAAATTTTGTAAGATTGTACCCTGATGACATGAGAGTGCAATCCAGTGGGTTTCACAGTTATTGGATTTTTGGGTGATAAGATATCATGGTGCGAAATGCACAAGGATTAAATTGATTGTTTCAAGAAACTAGAAATACCCTTTTGAACGCTTTTTCAAGAGCTTTATAGGGATATAAGGTACAAAGGTTTTTTCTCAAGATTGATTATGCGATTTTCTCTTTTATCTTTTTCTAAAGGTGTTGATGTACGCACAATGTCATGTTGGTTTTATGCCATATCTTTTGATCCGCTACTCCGTTTTTTATGTTCGCTTGTTGCGTTGGACAACTGATTTCTCCTTCTTTGCAATAATGTTGGTTTTAAGTTGAAAAAATACAAGATTTAGAAACTATCAATGTTTTTTAATCCCGGGACTATGTTGTTTCTCGACACTGTGCTAGTATAATTTTATTTGATATCTTTCACTTTCACTAAGTAATGTGTTATGTTTAATATTTTCGCAGGCTGAGAATAAGTGGAGTGTACTGATCAAAGCCAAAGGAGTTTTCCAGAACCAAGCATCTACAAAGGTGGATCAATCATTGGCGTTTTGTCATATAACACCTATGGAAATGTGTTTTGTCATCTAGTGCTTTTGGAAGGTGTTGTTCGTTGAAACTGAGTATTGGTAGATGGAATTAAACACAAATATAAGCCAAGTCCCTGAATTTGTGTGCCTAGTAAATGAACATTGATCTAGCGCTGCTCAAAGTCCAAGGCAGGTGGTTGTTGCAAGTATTTTCATAACGATTATTCAATCTATTCAAGAATGTGGCAAGTTTGTGGAGAAGCCAAGTGGCAGAGAGAGAGAGACATTGGCATTGGAAGAAATCAAATGACTACGTAGAGCTTCATGGAGACAAGTGTTGGAGAAAACATTCAACTACAAATTGCTTCTGGAACAAGGAGAATGTCATGTTTGAACTAACTGCAGTAATGACAAGCTGATTTGATCAAATTTGTAGTGAAGGGTAGCCTTGGAATTGCAGTTTCAAATAGGATGCCTGAAGCTGAATGCAATTAATGGCCATGAGCTTAAATTGGTCTATTTAAGCCCAATGGTTTGTAAAAAAGGTCAAGAGATCTTGCACTAAGACTCTATCTAAATGTTGTCAGGAATACCCCTGCAATTGTGACTATGTCTATGCATTGTTTATCTTTCATTGTTTAAATACAATTCTGACTGATGCTGCAAACATTGTTATTGTCTTGGACTGCTACTGAAAATACAATTGAATTGAGCTCTACTAGTTTAATTAAGTTCGCTCTCTTTATTTGTTCTCTCTACTCTAAAATGTTCTTGGCTATTGTGTGCATTTTGCTACTTGCTAATTACATGTATACTGGATAAAAGATTGTGGATGAAGTGTTTCCCTTTTGTGTCCCTCACAAGCTTGCTTGTGTCATTGTGGTTTGTGCATTAGCTAGACTAGTGATACAGTGGTTTATTGCAGCCAAGTGAGCCTTGACGAGTTATCTACATTAATTGGTTTGGAATATTCACACACAACTTCTTCTTTGCCCTACCCTATCTTGCTCATTTTATGTTTTTTTGATGAGTGATTGTCTTGCCCTTTGTAAATATGTTTTACAGTCTGAACCAGCTTGCAAAATATTGACACAAGTGAAGTAACAACTAAGTGTGAGCCTCTAGTGGAACAATTTATATGTTTGCTCATGCTATGTTTGAACAGTGAAAATTTGGCCCTTGGATCACCAGTGGATCTTAAAAACAAGGTGACTCTGTCCTACTGGATTTGATCTCGAAGTTTATTCTTAGAATGTTCAATCCAATGAACAACTTCTGAGGGTGAGTCACTTGTTGAGACCAACACATACCATTACTCTTCCACGTACCTAAGGACATATAGAAAGGTGCATATATATTGGGCAATTTGACTATTAAAGATTTTAAGTATATCAAACGATGAGAGTGATAAATTGCAACATAGTTTGCATAACTGTAACCGACGAATACTCGCCAAGAGGCAATTTTGGGTAACCGATGGTTATTTGACAGAGTTGATCGAATAACCAGGAATAACTAAGGCAAAAAATAATTAAATTTATCAAAAAAACATTAACCGCCAATAATCAAAAATAGCCGAGAATAACTGCCAATAACTGGCAAGGGTAATAAAAAATCGACGATTTCTTTTTTGCGACGTGTTTGAGTGGTGATTAACTGCATGGGCTTTTTCCTAGCGATTAACCGACAATTACTCGCCAATTATGCAATCTATGAGTTCAAGTGATAAGGGTTTAGTCTGGGAGTGATAGGAAAAAACTAAATACTTTCAAAACATTACAACACCTAAACAAAAAAAATTATGCACACTGCAAATTTGATCATCATGACACGTGAGAAAGATTTTGCAAGGAACTATGACATGTCAATCAATAGCAACACAAACAAGGTCAAATGCAACTTTTGGAAACATATATGCAATGAAACTATATACCGCTTCAATTGGCATTTGACGAGACGACAATATGAAGTTACTCCTTGCACTAATCCATGCCTTGTAGATGTCACCAATCGAGGTATAGCAATATTCCAAACATATTCAGAGTCAAAAGCCAAAAGGGCAACAGGTACAGAAGTGGGATTTAACTCTTCGGATGCAAGTGGTGATCAATTTGATAACAGACCAGGGTCATCAGTAAAACATGAAAAGGGAAAGAACAGGTCTCAAATGATCCGTGGATTAGTACCTTGTAGGCCAAACACACACGAAAGAAACATTCATGTTTTTTTAAGCCCTCGCACTACCCATAGAGCACAAACCACACTAGAGTACGGATTGAAAAAAAATTATGCACGAACAAACAAAAAAGACAATCTCCAACTTTTAATACTCTTCTACCTTGACGTTTATTGTGGTCAAATCTCTATACTAGCAAAGTATAGTGGATGCAATTACAATTACAGAACTCGGGTTCACAGTCCCATCATATGAGGCTTTGTAGACATTTGTTGAAGGATGCATAGAATGTGAACGCTATTTTTGCAAAACATTGCAAGGAATGGGCACAATCGAAATACACTATCATGTCAGATGGATGGACAGATAGAAAGAATCGCACGTTCATCAACTTCTTTGTGTCATGTGACATTAGCACAGTGTTTCTTAAAAGTGTCGATGCATTTGATATGATAAAATCGGGCAAAACACTGTTTCATCTATTTGATGAGGTTGTAATTGAGGTGGGGCCACAAAATGCGATCCAATTCATCACTGATAATGTTTTTGTTTACGTGGCCACTAACAGGATTTTTATGAACAAATATACAACTATGTTTTGGACTCCATATGCGCCACATTGTCTTGATTTGATCTCGGAGGACATAGGGAAAATTCTATGGGTGAAAGAGGTTTTGCAAAAACCCCATTCAATCACGAAGTTCAAATACAATCACACAAGAGTACTCAGTATGATGTCCACATTCACAGATAACAAGGAACTTCATATGTGATGACAAGGTTTGCAACCCACTTCCTTGCCTTGCAGACTCTTTCGCAACAACAAATGAATTTGAAACAAATGTTCGTTTCAACTAAGTGGATGGAATCTTCCTTTGTGAAACATATGGATGGCAGAATGGTGAATGATTATGTTATCTTACCATCTTTTTGGGAAGAGGTAGAGCAAATTGTGTTATTATTTGAGCCTCTAGTTCGAGTTTTGAAACTTGTCAATGGAAATAAATCCTCCATGGGTTATTTGTATGAGGCAATGGATAGGGCCAAAGAAGCTATTAGGGGTAGATTGGAGAATAACGAGGCCAAATACCTGTCATTATGAAAAATAATTAATAATAAATGAAATCGACAAATGCATTATCCCCTCTATGCAGCTACATACTTTTTGAATCCAACAATGTTCTTTAGCACCTCATTTTGAGACGATGAAAAGGTCAAGAGAGCTTATTTAAGTGCATGGAGGGAATGTTTCCTAATCAACATGACTTTGAAGAAGCTATGGGAAAGTTGTTGATGTACAAGCAGGAAAAGGGTTTCTTCTCTAATAAAGCGGCCATCACAAGAAAGAAGACCTTCCAATCAGGGAGAATTTTTTTACATACATACAAAAGTGTTAAATTTTAACTAAATTGTGCATGTTACAATGTTGACAAAATCTATTTTCACAGCACAATAGCAAGATTGTTTTAGTAAAGAAACCAAACAACTTCGAAGGATGGCAATATTCATTTTGACCCAGCGATGCAATTCATGCACCTAAAAGCATAATTGAAGTGTGTTCGAGCATATACATTCAAAAAAAATCAACTTGCTTAAGAATGGATGAATGATTTGGCATTTGTCCACCACAATCTTCACCTGAAAATGAAGATATTCGAAAGTTAATAAATGTTGTATTTCTAATTCTCGATTCATATGAAAAATTGATTTATATTCTTGTAAAGTATTATTCGCCAAAGTCACTAAGATATGTATTTTATTTGATAATGTTAAGTACCGTCAAGGAAGATCATCTGATTGACCTTAACGAGATTGATCTAGTTTCTGAATGGCTCAAAAATAATGAAGAGCCTCTTTTTTAGAATTCTAGCTTCGACATCATGGAGAATGTTGGGTTCGACGACAAGGTCATCTCTCAAATTAAGAGAGGCTTGAACCCTAGATAGATGTTGAAATCTAGGCCTATTGATCCATAGTCTATTTGTTGCCATTGGTTCCCTTCCCCTTTTTTGTTCACTTGTAAACTACAATAATATGCATTTTGAAATACAAAATGTAATGAAATTTGGATAGTATGAAAAGTAATGAAAGAAAACAATTGACTAATTTTGATGGCGTAAAATCTCATTTATCTTCCTCTAATCTATATCTATTCTCTATGCAATTGAAATTCCTAATGTGTATCTCTATGCAATGGAAATGTATTTAATTTTTTAAACGAGCAGTTTTTTTATTTTTCCCAAAAAAATTCAGCGTTTCAATTTTTCTGATTTTTCCCCAATTGATAGCATTTTTTTGAAAAACACTTTTACTTTTGAAAAAAGATTTTTTTCTCAAACGATTTATGCTACTATGATATACATTATATAAATCAATGATAATGTGATAAAAGTATATATATAAATGATTATATGATATAAATTCAATTGCTCAATAATAATATGATATAATTTTCATGTCACATAATACATTTAATTTGAAAGTTTCATGATAATCTTATGTTTCAGTTTTCGAGTTTAAATTTTCAAGTTTGATGTTTAAGTTTTGATGTCATAGCGTACCCATATTTTTAGCAGTACACACCCTCCGTACCCATGCACCATCGCACCCACATACCTAAGTTTTGGAGTTTACATCGGGTGTTGCGTACCCGCGCACCTAGACAACCTTGACAGCAACTGTTCCTGCAGATTTTAACTATAGGCTGAATATTGTTAAAGAAAACAAGCACAAAACTGCGTAAATAAGGTTGGAATATCTCATTCATGATAGATTTGAAAGTGGTGGGAGCATTTGTCAAGCCAAATGGCTTGACTAAGAACTGGTATTGGCCATGATGCGTCCGGAAGGAAGTCTTGCATGTATTCCTTGCCTGCATGCAAATTTGATGGTGCCCCAAACTTCAATAAAATTTTGAGAGGATAATCGTGTCATGAGTTCATCAATCAACTCTTCAACTCTAGGAATTGGAAATAGATTCTTAATAGTGCACTTGATAAGAGCGTGATTGTCAACGCACGTGGAAAGATCTGTCTTTTATGTCTTTTATGCGTACTAGTAACACTAGGGCAGCAAAAGGGATTTTACTCAGCCTAATGTGCACCATTTTTAACACCTCTTGAACCACTCTTTCAATTTCATCCTTGAA
Source organism: Torreya grandis (assembly GCA_037957365.1). Classification (NCBI taxonomy): domain Eukaryota; kingdom Viridiplantae; phylum Streptophyta; class Pinopsida; order Cupressales; family Taxaceae; genus Torreya; species Torreya grandis. Next base: position 211,215 of record JARHVA010001896.1, on the reverse strand, counting down.
TATTTTCAGGTGCCGGTAGGGTTGGATCATGATCAGTTTGGTGCCCACCTCCAATTCTATGATGTGTTCAATAACTCCATCTCCGAACCCATATGCAAACTGATATATCAGGTCACATACAGCCTGTTTATATACAGGTTTCACTCATTTGTTTGACTGGTATAATCCCTTAAGGGTGTTTATTGCATTGGACTACATAACCAAGGGTCTCTTTTCTGAACTCTTTCTGCATTTTATGCGTTGAAATCATCTTATCCGAAAGTTTGAACCCATGAATTTGGTGCTGTTCTGATTCCTGCATAAACTTCATGGACAGCTTCTGAAAATTCATGTTAATGTCACCTAGTAATCAATCTCACCCATTGGATCCCTAAAATTACTTCAACACCACCCAATGGCACAATATAAAAATAAGAATTTACATAATAAGTTTTCATGTGAAGGGAAAGTAACATTGGAGATAGGATCCATTAGCAATACTAATTTCAAGAGGAGCACATTTGTACTTGATATATCTGGAACAAGATATAACCTTGAATCCAAGAAATTATGAGTACTCGTCAAATGTGAAAAAATTATAACCTTTCTACCTTTGATGAAAACCTTCTACACATGATGTAGACTGAACGGATATACCTCTCGTATCTGCTAATGCAGCCGCTGGCTGATCATAGTAGTCTTCTTTGGGCACATCTTCTAACCAAGGCATGTCAGGGTCTACTGAATCTTCCCCGGTGTGGAGAATCATCAACCACATCAATTAATTGAATCCAAATTTTATTAGCACGTCGGTGTCCCCAAGTCCACAGCTCCTTGCATGAAAAATACCATCCTATCTTATGGAGTTCTTCTCCACCTGCTTTATTTGGATTAGGGCTGGCTCCACGTGGGACATTTCACCTCATTTGAGGTGGTTTCCTAGAAAGGATTATTCTGTACTCTTGGAGCAGCAAAGATGGCTTTCCATCTACTTTAGCTTTTCAGCACTTTTTCATAATCCTGTGCCTGTAATATGGCTTCGTCGAGGTCCACTGGTCTTAAGATCTTCCACGTGACCATCAACAAACAAGTAAGCCTGATGAGTGATGGGCACACCTTGAATTCACATGCATAATCTTTGGAACTTTGTACTATATTCATCCATGGATTCCTATCTCTATGACATACGTTACAAAGTTCCAAAATCTTCTCATCAGCTGCCTTTTTGCTGAAAACAACAGTTATCAGCTCAGTAAATTTCTGCCATGTGAATAACTCATCACATTCACCATCCTGCATGTCCAGGTCATAATGATGCCACTATTCATAGGCATCACCCTCAAATTGAAGCAAAGCAAACTGAATTTTGTCCACATCAATCATAGGGTGCATTTGGAAATACGCTTATGTTGGAATTTGAACTTATGCAATTCATAAGTCGTCATGCACCACTGTACATGCCAATACATACTTTCTACCTACATCGACTTATCACTTGCACTTAAGCACTCACCCAAAGCGTAGAGAGAGAACACCGAGTCCTTGTTTTGTCTAAGGGAGGATTCATTATAGTGGAAGCCATTAAAGCACAACTCATAACAACAAAGCAAACATAGATATATAGCTAAACCACAAGGAATCAATACATGCATGTATCAATACTTAAGAACACAATAGGTTTCCCATCAATACCATCTTTCATTCACAATACAGGCAAACGTACATCAGGACCCATAGCATTCATGGCTTCCATAACCTGAAAAAAATATGGAGTTCTAATACAAAGATAAGCATCTAATCAGAAACAATCATAACAATGGGAGAAACCCATATTACAATGGCGATGGAGTATATATAGTTACACCTGAATTTACAAACATTTTGGCCCTTGCTGATGGAGTTCATTTTCAAAATTGTTCCAGCATTGTATATCTATTTCAACCCACGCAATCTTAGTTGGCATCTCACCAATTAAGGCATCAATTGCTGCCAAGTCTTTGGCACATTCCTCCTCCTTTTGCTTTACCTGTAGGAACTCCTAGTGGTGCCTATCATAAGCCTCGTGCGCAACCTCCTCTTCATCATTGGCCTTTAACTACAATTCCTTGAAAGTTTTAGCCAACTCTGTGTTGTTTTTCTATTTCCTCCTTTCTCTCCTCAGCCTCTTTAATCATTCGTTGTTGCTCAACCTTTTCTTTCATTGTATACACCTTTGCTTCTAGTTCTGTGTTGCCTTACCTGTTGTTGCATCCTCGTGTTGCTAATCTATTTGTTTCCACAAACCTTTGAAACACCAACTCAACCATCTTGGCCTCGTCTTGTAATGTGCTTACCAAGATTTCAAGGGCCTCCTTGCTTCTTCCAAGCTCCTCTTTTTTCTCTGTTATCTCTTGCCACTTGGCCTCCTCCCTAGCAGATGTCTCAGTTGCACTTGTCTTACGCAGCAGTCATTCAATAGAAAGACCAAGGCAATCAATGGGCTCCGTATGGTCAGTAAAAGTACCAGCCTGAAGCATTGGTCTTTCCTTGTTTATTGTTGTGCAAATTTGCGCAATCTTCGCCTCTAAAACAGTAATTTGATGTTTCGCCAAGTCATGTTCATTTTCCTTAGTTTGGAATTGGTGCTTCATCAATTCCACATCTGCATTGTTCAAGATGTTTTTGCACATGACCTCCATTGCCATACAAATTAAGGCCAACCCTGATTGTTCTTTTGTCAAAGGTTGAGGGTCAATGGCCACCATGCTCGGCCATGCTTCTTTTGCTGAAGGTTATTCTAGATTAAGGCATTTAGAGGGCACTTCAAGGGTTGGAGCCCTGCTATGGTATTTCAAAGACCACGAGAGGTGCCTTCAGGAGGTTGTCGAAGCATTTTCCTCTCCAAGGACATCCCAGTCATAGGGTGCAACATTTTCCTACGAATTGTCTTCCTATCCTTTGTTTTTCTGAGGCAACTCTTACTCCTCAATTCTCTTCGCCAAAGCTTCATAACCTTCAAATTCTTCAAAGCCAAGTTCAACTGGTGGACTTTGGTGGTCAAACTCCTCATCCTCAACTTATTTGTCTATCTGCTCCATCCCTTCTTCCTCTCAGATATCTTCTTCATGGGCTTCCACTTCACGTGCCTCTTCTTCATGGGTTTCCTCTTCATGCACCAGGGACTTGTGCATTGTGTTGTCATTTCTTAGTCCCTCAGTTCCCATTGTCTAACTCCCTGGGGACTTCTCTCCTCCCGACCCTTTACCTTGCATGAGAGATGGTTGAACTAGTGGTAGCAATTGCACGAATGTATCTTTTTGGGGTCCATGTTCCTGCATAGGAGACTCTTGTCTTGTCTCCTTTTCCACGTTTTTCATTTCCCCAATAGCCTCTTTCCCCTTTCGACCTCAGTAGTTTCTTTTGGAATAGCCCTCGTTTGTTTTCCTCAACCTCGGGTTTGACTTGAGTCTCCCCCTCAATCTCAATCTACATGACACTATCCTGTTGCTTGCTCTCCTGCACGCCTCCTCATTGCTGCTCGACTACTTCAATGTTTTGCCCTCCCTCACTTTGCACTTCTACCTCTTGTTGTACACCTTCTTCTCCAGGGGCTCTTTCCATTCACACGCCACTCACTTTTTTTTTCTTAGTTTGGAGGGGCTCTCCTAAATACTTTGGCTTGTTTTCCTCCTCCATAGACACTTTTCTACTTCTTTCTTAAGGCCTTTTGTTTCTTCTTCTCACAGCCTTCATTGTCGTGTGCCCTTTCTTCCATGGCCCATTCCTCTTGGCAAGTTTAAGCGCATAAGTTAGTCTACAGTTAACCCTCTTAACTATCTATACCAACGTAAGAGCTACAACCACCTTATAATCCTTTATCTTCGCAGGCAATGTCCTTCTAGTCTTACCTACATACTTCATCATTATCCCATATGGCAGCTCCCAGTCATCTTATTGCCCTTCTTCAGCACCTTAATGAGCATGTGGCTTATCATCACACAAAACTTGCCAGACCCTTTAAAAGCCTCAGGGATATGCTTGAGTATGCAACATTCATCCCCTATGGCCGCCTTCAATGTCTCATACCACAATTCATTTTCTTCTTGTAGTTAGGGGTCACTTGGACGGAGTATGTGCGGTCATTGTACCAGTGCATGGAGAAGTCCCTCCAAATGGGATAAATAAAAGGTGTATTTGGTTGTCCATCCGAATTCCCAATTTGATCCACCAACATCAGTATTAGAATTGCCCCCCATCTAAACACTGAACCATTAAGGCGTGTGTCATTTACTACGAACTTTATCTCTTCCAAGATGTATCACACAAAGTTATACTCGATATTCCCCCTTCCAATCTGGTGCAAGGTCTATGCAATTTCCTTTGAGGTTGAGGCTGAGGTCCATCGAGTAGTCGGTGTCAACTTTGCCCTAATCAATGGCGTAGCTACCCATGTGGCTTGATCCTCTAGCTTGTCGATGACCCAAGTGCATTGCCCCTTTGAAATTTTAGTTCTTTGCCCACCTCATCCACCATCATGTTGGTCATTGTAAGGCAAATGTTTTCTCCTCTACTCTTCAACATAGTTACCCTAATTAAGTGCATGAGTGATATCAAAAACCTTTGACCCGCAAAGTAGAATCTCCTTCATGTATGCTCAAGATGAGAAACTTGACCAACTTCACTAACTTCCCCATAGAAAGGTAACTCCCACAATTGCAAAACACCATTATATTCTAACTATCACTTAACAGTGACATCTTTGATGGCCAATCCTTCTCTAGCAATCTTGTTTGTATTAATGTAGTAATCTATTGTCAACCTATCCTCCCACTTCTTTTGCCTATGGCTGAAATCCACAATGATGTAGAACCCTAGACATGAGGTCAAGACTTTTCCACATTCCATAGCCTCTATAAATCACATTTGGTGGGTTGAAAGGTAAAATATCATTCCTTCAATTTCTTCGATCACCATGATGTCCACATCCCTTGTTTTCATAGCCTTCTTTCATTTTGACGTCATTGTTTCATCTCTTCGGGTGATTTCTTCCCTTTCCCATCTGTTGTAAAGCACTACCTCTTTTCTACTACTTGGCCCTAGCCTTCAAACCCTAACAATGAAGTTTCTCTACAATTTTTTGTTCTTTAGCTGATTTCACAATCCCTCTACACAATTCACCAGGCTCTTGGCCCATGAATCGCAATTGCAATGGCAACTATAATTCTTCCAACAGAGGCTGAATTCTCGTAGTAATTGGTGAATTTTGGATTCCCTATCTTCTCATCGCTTAAATATTTTCCTCACTCAGTGCTTTGTAGTCTCGAAGTAGCAAATGGATGCCCCAAGGGTGATATTTATAACTTTATCAATGTTTAATACTTCCACCTACCCCTTTACCACTTGCTTTTCGTACTTACACGTCATGTAGTAATAATGATGTCATCTCCCGCACTGTTTCCATTGTCGCACGACCTACACCATTTCATTTTGATGCATTACTAGACCATGCACCTACATGTGCTTTCACATGACCCTTGCGCACAATTCTCGCAAATCCAAATACTTGGTCGTCTTTTAGCACGCATCTACCATGTCCCTGACTTTCCTCTACTCGACATATTTTCTTGAGCATTTCCTTTTATTAAATCTTCCCCACACTAATTATGTGCATGATCCTCCTGCACATGACTTCACTTAGTCCTTTAATACCTGTTTGTTTTCTTCATAAACACCTTGTATTCAATTATTTCCTCAAGAACCCCTATCCTTCCTTGTTCCGCACCACATCGTCATGCACAAACTTTGGGACTTGTGTGACTTTGCCAATTTTTATGTTGATGTATTCCCAAACTTGATTATGAATGCTACTCCTACTTGCAAACAAATAAGTTCTATGCACTACACTTGGAGCCAAAACCTCCGTATTATGCATAAAAACAAAGAAATAACCAAAAGCAAATGGCTTAAACGGAATTATTTGTGTTACATTTTCTCTTGACCAATAGCTTTATTGGAGGTAATCTATGAAAAACTACACATAGTAGGGCTTAAGCCTGCAATTATTGAAATGCCCTGATAGCATTTAACCATATAAAGTGCGCCTCAAGCATGCACCAACTTCCAAGATGTCATGAATGATACAAGTCCCCCATCCACCAAATGTGGAGTTTTCCCAAATGTTTGGCATACCTTGAGTCGTAGAAAAATCCCTGTGCACCCTTGCACAAAACCTTGTCATTAATGCATTTATCATGCCAAAGTTTCTACATAGTTTCTTCCACCCCTTGGCTCCATCATGCCAATATCCTCTTCTCATCAAGTTTCATCAACTCTATGAGCCTTACATCCAATGATTCTATGCCATCCAAACATCCTATGCAAAATATGCACAAAAATGGCACAATGAACTCAATGGGAAAAACGGCCTCTTTACCAAAAACCTATTGAAATCGCATATGTCTATTCAACTTCTTGTAAGTTGTTCGGTAGGCCCATACCTGCTAATGTCTTGTCCCAATCGTTGCACCCTACATCACAAATCTTGATGAGTTAGTGCCCAATACCTTATTGAATGTTTCAACTATGTCGTTTGCCTATAGGTGATAAGGCATAGTTTTGTGGTGAAAAATCATGAACCAACTTAGTAATACACACATCATTTCTTGTAAGAAATTGTTGCGTTTATCACTTCTCATGCTTCGGAGGCATCCATACCTGCTTATAATATTCTCCCAAAGGACCCTTGCAACTATTGTTGTTGTGCAATCCTTAGTGGGAGCTGCCTCTGCCCACATAATCAAATAGTTTGTAGTCGTTATGACATAACGTGCAGCAATCATGTGCACAACTAACTTATTGGCCCTACAAAATCAACTACCCAATTTTCAAATGGTTCTTGTGCAATCATCAAGATTAAGGGCATCTCATCCTGCTTGTTAGGTTTTCCAAATCTTTGACAAATATCACATTTTTATACAAATTCCTTAGAATCTTTATATATGGTCGGCCACCATAATCCTAAGAATAATATCTTGTGCGTAGTCACTTCGCCAACATAATGGGTTCCAACTATTCCCTCATGGCATTCACATTAGACCTCCACATGTTCATGCTCTAAGACATATCTTCTTTGGATTTCATCCCATCTTAGAGCCATGCAAGATGCCAAAAATGTTACAATCTCTACCAAATCCTTGGGCACCCTTTGTATGCTATAAAGTTTTGCGTCAAGCATACCATCTTCTATAGGGCTCACACACTCACCTGTATGGATACGAGATAAGTGATCTAGCCCACAATTTTGCTTGTCCAATCTTCACAACTACTATGAATTAAAGCCCCTTAAACAAGACTATACATCTGCAAATCCTTCCATGTAAAACAAGGTTATTTACCAAATATTTTAGTGCCTCATGGTCAGTATAAAAAACAATTGGTGTATCCAAGAGATATTGACAAAACTTTTGGAGTGCATATATGATGGGCAATGCCTCACGTTCCATGGTAGTGTAATTTCATTCTGTCGTTGAGAGTTTCTTGCTTGCAAAATATATGGGGTGATCGATCTTACCTTCCCCCAGTTGTGCGAGAATGGCACCTACTACAATCCCAAATGCATCAACATGAACATGGAAGAGTGTATTCCAATTGGGAAACTATAAGATCAGCTTGCTGACAAGCTTTTCCTCTAGTGTTTCAAATTCCTCTTATTGCCTCTCAAACCATATGAACCGCCCATCCTTTCTTAGGAGTTCTTCCATTAACCCTCTAATTTGCACATAGTTCTTAATGACTTATGGTGATAACTTGTATGGCCTAAGAAGGCGCACATATCTCTTCATGCACTTGGGGCCTCTAATTGCAAAATTAAAGGTTGCCTTTACGGGGTCTACCAACATGTCCTATTTACAAATCACATGCCCAAATAGTGTTCCAAAGATTGTGGCAAACACACATTTTTTCAAATTCAATGAAATATATAGTTGCCAACATCTTTCAAACATGAGCAATGAATTTGGGGATGGTCCTTCACCAGTCCATACACAGTTCAATCATCCAAATATATCTACAAAAATTGGTGTATGAAGTCTTTGAATGCTTCTACTACTATGCGCGAGAACATTGTTGGTGCATTCTTGAGATAAAACAACATCACATGATCAGCAAAAGATCTTATCTTCCTCAACAATATGCACTTGGTGATAGCCTAAGAACCCATTCAAGAAGGTATAAATCTCACACCCAACTAGCCCCTCTAAGATCTCAGTAAAATGCGTAGGAAACAAATTTGTCACACAAAAAAGTCCATGCATATCTGAATCCACCATCCTTCTTGACATTGATGACCATTGGACTTGTACAGTCAAACTCCTCTACGAGGTGTATCACCCCTGCAACAAACATCTTGACAATCTCTTCCTTTACCTTCAAGCGTAGGTTGTGATTCATGTGGTAAGGCCTCCTCTTTACTAGTCAGGAATCTTCGCACAGCGTAATCACATCTTCCCCAAGGAATCATTTACACTCTTCATCTCATTATATCCCTTAGGAAATAAATTTTGGAATTCTTTAAAAAGTTCTATGATGCGGGCCAACTTTGCATCGAACCAATAGTCTCCAATTGTGGCAATCTTTGGTTTTGCTTATCCCAATGTTTACTTGGTGCATATAAGCTCATTTTAATACTTCTTGGCATCACTATGTGATCCAATATGCCTCTTTCCCCCACCGATGTCTCCCCATTGAAGTAAACCTAACCATCTCCAAGGTTTCTTTCTTCCTCTACTTGATGGACAACTTTTCCTTCACTGGGCTCTCATCTTTGTGCATATATTGAGCCTTGCGTGCTACCTTCTTTGCAGGATTCGACATCTGAATTTGCCTCCTAAAATCACTGAGAAAGTGCAAAACCCTTTTCCTTATTCATTCCCAGCACCCATCTCTCCATTTATGCATCATCGTAAAAAATGATCTTCCTTGTATGTTTTAGTGATACTTTAAGCTTAGCTTCTGAGGATGAGAAGATGAATGTGTGGATGCACTCTTCTTTTCCCACCTCCTATTCACGAGTCTCTCTGCAAGTCTCACTTACAATGTACCATGCACAAGCCCAAGTGCTAAGTGTAATGCAAAGAGTGTGTACCCAAAGCCCCATTGGTAGGCAACTTGCTCATTAGGTCTAAATTTCCTCGCATCCTTTCAAGTGTTCATTTGGATTTGAACCTCCTTGGTACTTGGATAAGCACTTCTTCAGGTTGGTTTTTTCAAAACGCGTACACATGGCTTCCTTGACCATATTCTAGGTGGGCAAGTTTGGCTTGTACATAGCCCGCCAACTAACAACTATACTCTTTAAGGTGAATATTAGGGAGACAATGTGCTCCCCTTCCTTGGGTAAGCAAGCTTCAATATCATTGACATGCATTGTTGCGCACATAGATCCATGTAGCTTGGCAACTTTTCCAACCAGCCCTTACTAATCTGAAGGACTCACGCATGATGCCGCCAAGTGTACTAATTTACATCTAAGTGACCCCATTGGCCTCGTTGCCATTTTGGCTCATTTCCTCCCTGTGACCTCATAAGCCTCATGTACCCACCCTTTCGGAGGCATCACTAGTTGTATATAAAGCTAACGCTAACATCTCGCTTTTCCCACTCAACTCTTCATCATCCCTAGGATTTAAGTATTTATTTTCCTATGTCGTGATGTTATAGATATGATTGATGTCGCTTGTATCTACATTGTCTACATATGCAGGTCCTTAGTGATTATCAAGAGGGATGACTTCCCAATGTTCCCCATTCTCAAAGCTCATGTAGCACTACTTGAAGTGCATATCTACATTATTCTCAGAACACCATGGCCTTCCTAGTAAAGTCAAGTAGTTATCTGCCTCCACTAGTTCAATGACTTTGAACTTGGTGTTGAACCTTGCACCCAATATGTCCACTGCTGCACTGCTCAAGATCCCTATTGGATGCACGCAAGTCTTATTTGCTATGAATAAGACATTGGGAGAAGATTGCAAGGTTGGGCTCCCCATTTTCCTCCAAGAGTCCATCATAAGGATATTCACCTTAGCCCCAATGTCAATAAGAATGTCACATACCAATCATCCATCGATGGTGGCATCTATCAGTAATTCTTGATCATAATTGACATTTTGCGCCATCCTTATCTCCTTTCCCTTCTCTTTTCTTTAGTATTGTGTGATTGCTATGATTTGCACAAGCCAAGTTTTAAAGAGTTGGCCCCCTTAGGTTTTCAAGAACTCAAAGGTTCCATGAGCTCCTCCATTTCCTCAATATTAAGCCCTCTTCATGGCTACCCTTTATTAGGGAGTCCACATCCCACGCAAATTATACCTCCCTTTGCAGGTTCCTTATCGTATGTGGCCTCCTAAAAACTTAACTTTTGTGTCAAGCCACCAAGATAATCTCTCATTTTCGCTAAAGGTGCATGTTGTACCTTCTCTTAAGGTGCAACCATCATTATGAGTTGCGTGTTGACCACCCCACCTACACGTAGTTTTATTAACTTTTGGCCCCATTTTTTGTATTCGTTGTCTTCAAACCTTTTTCTCATTTTGTTTTCCGATCCGAATCATCCATGCTCCCTTTTGCTCTTTCTCCCTTTGGATAATATTTTGATCCAAGTTAGGTCAATCCTCTGTTTTGCTCTTCACGGCAATGCCCACATGTAGGGAACTTGGTGTAATATTATTGTATATAATATTTGCTTATTCGTAGGAGTAATTGTAGGAATGTTTTTGTCATGTAGTGAATAACTCAAGAGTCCCGTAGGAATATGAATGGACATCTTGAATGTGAGGTGAATAACCATACCTTGGCTTATTTATTGTATTGTTTTGCTCATTTCAATTTGAATCGTGAGGACAATTTTGGCTTGTACCAAAGATTGTTCATTGTCATTCCGTTAATATTTTATCCGGCTTGACATTGGTATCAAAGCTACAGATTTCATTTGTCTAAATTTTTTCATTATTCACTCCATTATTCTAGCCGTACGACCTACATACTCTTGTTCTCTTCCAATAGTTGGTTTCTGACTGTACATTGTCAGCGTATCAGCTCTTTGAGAAGGTGATTTGGTTGAAAGAAGGCGCATAGATGCTGCTCACCAGAAGCATTCTACCTGCTACGTGTCATTATATGACTGTCAGGAAGCATTCCAGCCTTTTATAAGGCATTTTGGCTGTACAGACCCTCGTGGAGGACGTTGGCTGCATCTGTTGATTGCAATTGGTGGAAAAAGAAGCGTCTGGATCTGAATAACGTGGAATTAATTTAGTCCTACCTTGGCGCTTCTGGCTGGAATTAATTATCTGTTAATTTGTTAGTATTATCAGCATATACAAGGGCGTTTCGACTGTAATCTGCCGTAGAAGACTGCATCCTATGCTATTTCTGACTTTGGTGATGCATTTTAGAGGTGTTTGAGTGCATACTTGGCATGAATACTGGTTGTTCCTTGGCGTTTTGAGAGAGAGACGTCCAGCTCACCTTTTGACAACGTGGCACTTCAAAATACACTCAAATCCAATTTTCTTTTGGACCAATGTGTGAAGCTTGGATAGGTGGCACATCATTTCAAAATAAAATCCAATATTGGAATCTTGTGCATATAAGCCAAATATGGAGGAGAGGTATTTTAAGGTTTCTTTTTTTAATAGCAATTTTTCATTTTTTTAAAGTATTTTTTGCAATTTTGAAGCATTTAATTGCCTTGAGCAAGCTACTCTATGTAAATTTGGCAAAAAACAACCAAAAATTGCAAATAAAAAAGAAATAAGGAGTTACCCATTTGTTTCTGTCGAAAAACGTAAATCTGAAAATTAAGAAAAATCAAATATATAATCAAGTATGAGATTTTCTTGTTAAGCCGGTGTTTATGACAAGGTGAATCTTTTTCACGTGCCTTCTAGGTACCACGTACCATCTTAATGTCTCTTTCACGTACTGCTAAGTATAAAGAAAGGGCGAGCTTCTTCCACATACCCACAGGTATGTAGGAAGGGTGGGTATATCAGTCTGGTGGTATATAGAAAAGGGGACCATTTGGAGTGATAAACCAATTTGAAAGTTTAACAGACTCAAAACTCAAACAATGTATTCAATCAAATCAATCATTGGCCCAATATTAACTAGCAAAGACAGTGGGTTAGAATGGTCTCGACAAGTGGAAAAAACACTCCTCTTCAATGATCTATGGTTCAATATTTGCAACAAAGATACACAGCCAGTTGGGCCAACAAGGAATGCAAAAGATATTCAAACATGAAGGCAGATAAACCAAAAAACATTGCCCTTGATGAGGGCCTCAGTCAACAGAGATGTGTTTCGTCATATTCAAAGATGTAGCACTCAATGTGAAGCATTTCACAAATTGAAAGAACTATATGATTCCCACTCAAAGTTGGAACTCATTCAGTTGCAGTCAAAGTTGTTCAACCTTGAGTTGAAAGACGGTGATATGATGAGATTGGCTTCAAAAATGTGCAATCAAGCATGATGAGGATGCCACGGTGTCAAAATCAACATCTATATGACCACATTCATAAAAGCCCTTCTTCCCAACTATTCAACTTACTTGGAGTCTCTACAGACAAGCAATCAGTTGAAGACTCACATTTGATCAATCGATTGAAAAGATGGCGGAAAGAGAAAAGACCTTTGGAAGAAAAACTTAGTCCACAGGAAAAATTGTACGCTATGTAAAGGGCAATTCTTCCAAAACATCCAATAAGACCACGCCTTCGAAAAGTGAAGGCAATAATAAGTACAAGAAGGAAAACAAAGGACAAGGTCGCAAGAATGACAATCAAAGTGGTCAAAATCAAAAACAAAATTACAAGCAACACCTCTATTGTGAATGGTGTGATAGAAAAGGAAGCTATGAAACCCATGAATACAGGGCTCCTAGGGAGAAAATTGAAACATACCGTAAGAAGAAAGGAAAAATCAAAAAAACAAACAAAAGAGTCAAACTCTGCTTAATTCACCAATGAATGTGTACTTTTCAATTCAGATGAGAAACAAACAATGTCTAAGTCAATTCGTCATGGTTTGATGCTTGGATTCTTGATATTGGTGCCACCCTACATATGACTTTCCAAAAGAACTTCTTTGAGGAGTTTTATAAAGAAAGTTGTGGTCTAGTATTCCTTGCAATAGATCAAGCCTCCAACCAAAAAAAAGAGGTACAATCTAACTCAAGTGTCCCGGGCTTCCAAACTTCAAACTCGAAAATGTTTTATACCTTCCTCAATTGAAGAGAAACTTGTTGTCTTTTGTGCTCATTCTGCAACAAGGTCATTCCATCTTGTTGGATAATGGTGACATCATTATCAAAAGGAAATGTGGCAATGCAGTCGTCTTGGCTGGATATGAGGAAGGAAAAATGCTCAAACTCAAGGGTGAGCCATCAATTTCAACGAATTATGCTCATCTCATTGAAGACAGAATGTCTTCAAACATGTGGCATGCTACATTCAAGCATACTCACTATAACAGCATTGGTGTGTTGCAAAAGAATGATGTTGTTGGTTTGCCTACCTTTGCTGCAAAATTTGACGAAAAACGTGAAGCCTGCATTTTGGCCAAACCTGCAAGAGAACCTTTTCCAAAGTCACAGTGGAAAACCGACAAAAAGTTGCAAATGGTTCACTCAAACTTGTGTTATCTTCCAATTCTGTCAACTGGTGGTCATAAGTACTACATGTTCTTTGATCACTACAATAGAATGACTTGGATATACTTTCTCAAACAAAAATCTTAAGCATTCGAGACATTCAAAAAGTTTCGAATGATAATTGAAAATGAAGTTCAAACACACATCGAAACACTTGAGACTAATAATGGTGGTGAATACATTTCAAAGAAGTTTGACTCCTATCTTGAGCAAAATGAGATCAAACATCATCTCAAAGTTCCTCACACTCCACAACAAAATGGAGTTGTACAAAGGATGAACAAAGTCGTGATGAATATTGTTCGTGTTATGTTGTACTTCAAAGGGGTAAATCTGCACTTTTGGGCCAAAGCAACTAAAACATTAATATACCTCCGCAACAAATCACCATCAACAGCTCTTCAATTCAAGACTTTGTATGAAATGTGGTGTGGTCTTCCTTCAATGCCACATCTTTGGGTTTTCGGATCCACTTGTTATGCATTGATTCCAAAAGAGAAAAGGAATAAATTGGACCACAGAGTCACAAATGCATCCATTTGAGATACTCTAAATCCTCAAAAGCATACAAGTTATATGATGAAAAAAATAAGTTTCTTGTTGCAAGAGAAGTTGTCTTTTGTGAAACTGCAAAGGACAAAGCCAACATTGATCGACAATTGAGTCGACTTGAGAAATATGCAAAGTTTGATGTCTACAAAGAGTGATTTAGACGTTTCAAACAGTGAGTGGGGGACATACAATTGGGAATCAATTGATTCTTTATTGTCTCCTATACATGTGAATGAAACTCTTCCTGAAGGAAAAAGTTCAACTTCATCAGACAATGAACAGGGGCCACAAGAACCGAGAACAAATAGTGAAGGAGCTTCAAAAAATGAAATTGAAGCACCTAAGCCACAAAAAAATATGCGTAAGTGGGCCACCTAAACATTGAATGATGTCAAACTCGAAGAAGTTGGGAAAATAGGCACTAGATGTGCACCTGTAGCTGCATCACAATCAGACAAGTTCCTTGAAAAAATTCAAGATAAGATTGAAAAGCTCACCTTGAATGATTCCCCAGAAGAAGAGCTCAATGTTGTGTTTGCTTCATAACCATCTTTCAAACAAGTTAAGAAGCTTGAACCTTGGAAAAAAGCAATGAAAGATGAGTACAGTGCATTGGTCAATAATGGGACTTGGAAATTGGTTGCTCCTCCATATGGCTACAAACCAATTGGCTGCAAGTGGGTCTACTACAACAAATACAAGGTTGATAGCTCACTTGACAAGCATAAAGCTAGGCTCGTTACAAAGGGATATGCTCAAAAGGAAGGAATTGACTACAATGAAACCTTTGCACCTACAACAAAATGGACTACCATTCAAACGATGTTGGCTTTGGCAGCTCACAACAGATGAAAAGTCCACCAGGACGTCAAAACTGTATATCTGAATGATGACTTCAAGGAAACAATGTACATGACACAACCCGAAGGTTTCGTAGTAAACGGCCAAGAGCACAAGGTGTGCAAACTTGAAAAATCATTGTATGGTTTGAAACGAGCTCCTCGAGCATGGTATGATAAACTAGCTGAGCACCTCATGAACATGAACTTCAAATGTTTTGAGTTTGAAGATGCAACTCTTTTCATCAAAACAGTTGACAAAACAGTTGTAGTTGTAGTGGTGTATGTTGATGATTTGCTCATCATAGGGAACAATGAACAGTACACTGCAAAGTTCAAATCAGAGTTGATAAAAAGCTTTGAAATGATTGATTTGGGTTACCTTCATTACTATTTGGGTATTGAAATAATTCAAAAACCAAAGTATATATTCATCACATAGTAGAAGTACATTTGTGACATTCTGAGCAAGTTCCAAATGAAAGATTGTAAGCCTCTTAGCGCACACATGGAACACAATCTAAAATTGGCATCAGAAGATGCAACAGATTTGGTTGATGTCACTGAATACAGACAACTCATTGGAAGTCTGATTTATATGACCATAACTAGACCGGATATATCCTTTGTTGTTGGTGTTCTTTCAAGATTCATGCAACAACACAAACAGTCATTGGGTAGCAGCAAAAAGAGTCCTTAGATATCTCAAAGGAACACAGAATGTTAGGCTCAAATACTCCAGGGCAGGGGACTTCAAATTGGTTGGATATTCAAATTCCGACTATGTTGATGATCATGAAGATGGGAAACCCACTATGGGTTTTCTGATGAACTTGAGAACAACAGTTGTTAGTTGGAAATCCAAGAAGTAATCAATGCCGACAATTTCTTCAACAGAAGCAGAGTATATGGCTATTTCAGAGGCAACCAAAAATATATTGTGGCTCAGAAAGGTTCTTTCGAATATGCAAGAACAATAGGATTCGTCAACACTTCTCATGGTTGACAACACTTCCGCAATTCAAATGGCAAGGAATCCAGTCTTTCACGACCGAACCAAGTATATCAATACCAAATTTCATTTGATATGGCACTATGCGAAAGATCGCAGTGTCAAGTTGCAACATTGCCCTACAATACAACCAAGAGACATCCTAACAAAAGTGCTTGGGCGAGAAAAATTTTTAAAGTTCACAAGAATGCTTGGGCTCACAACGACCCCTACGGATTAAGGGGAGATGTAATCTTATTGTATATAATATTTGCTTGTTCATAGGAGTAGTTGTAGAAATGCTTTTGTCTTGAATGTGAAGTGAACAACCATATCTTGGCTTATTTATTGTATTGCTTTACTCATTTCAATTTGAATCATGAGGACAACTTTGGCTTGCACCAAAGATTGCTCATTGTCATTTCATTAATATTTTATCCGGCATGACACTTGGGACAATCCATTTGATGGCGGTCAAGGGACCCATATGTATAACATGTTCTTGGAAGGTCACAACCTCATCCTCATCTACCTCCTCTATGCCCATAGGCCCAGAGTCCTCTATTCCTACCACCTTGTGTTGCTGGTGCAGTTGTGGCTTGGCGCGCCCCATGTTTGCGTGCCTCACACATTTCATCAATATGACCTAGCAATCCACCAAGTCATGGGTGGCGATCTCGCATATTCAACATCACAGCAAAACTTTTACTTGTTTAGCCCTCTACAAAAGAGAACTATTGCTTGTCTCACAATCCATGTGGCAAGCTTCACAAGACCTCAAGAGTGCCCTTGCATTGCATCAGGAGAAACCGTTCTTTTTGTGGCCCTTTGTCTCACAATTTGTGCACCACAACCCACTTTGTGTATTGTGTGCATTGTTCAATGTCAGCTTTTGCAGCTAAGTTGCCATACTAGAAATTTGGGCCTCCATAAAGGGACAAATCTCAATATCCACACTTCCCACTGCTTCAACACTTAGTGTTGCTTCCAATGCCTCACAAGGTTTGGTAGATAATGACAATGCCCTTCAAAATGGAACCAACAAACCACCCGCAAACCATTGTGGATGCCGCAATGTATAAAGCTCATATGAAAGCTTAATGAGAAAGATCTTAAACCTTCCATCGTACATGTGGATGCTCTCTGAGACATCTTGCTTTGTCTCCTTTGGCACAGAGATGCTATGTTTGCTCAAACTCTTGATTATCAAATTCCTTAAGGAATGCCTCCTTGAGCAAATCATAATTGACCACTACTTGGTGCAGGTCAAACTTCACGTATCAAGTGTGTGTGCCCAATCGAGCAAAGTAGTGACAAAATGTCTTGCCTTGCATTCTGGCATTGTCACTCCCTTTGCTCGCCAAAAAATTTCACACTTATGCACATACTCGGTAGCATTCTCCACTCCTCTATACTGGAGATAACTTCATAGACATCTTGTACAAGATGTGTTACTATGGCTCTGACCCCTATGATGTTTGCACACTAGTCTTACCTAGGCTAATTGGTCCTCCCAAAGCAATTGTGGCCCATCCATTAGTACTTGGCAGTGGGCCCGTTCCTCTTGTTCCGAGCCCTGCTTGTGCAGTTTTTGAAATTTGTGCTTGTTGTTCCCACCGTGGGGTTAGTTGTACTAACTTGAGTGGTAGGATTACCACCTCCACCTATTCGTCCACGCATCTCAAACATTGTTGTGCTTGGTTGACTAACTGAACTTGTTTTGCCTTATTCCAATGGCTTGATTGGCACATAGGGCACCAATTGCTTTAAAATCCAAAGTTAACCCTCTTGCCTTCTAAACTCCCTATTTCCTAACACGTCCTCACTTCTTTCAAAGTCGTATCTTGCTTGATTGAAGCACATGCAGGTGCAACCTCAAGTTGGGTAAATGTTGGCATTCGTCTTACTTTTGTGCAACATCGATGTATCTCCAATGGGTCCCAAAGAACCCCTCCAATTGGTTTTTCCTCCAAGGACACAATCTCATGCTCATGGTTGTGTATAGCTTCTTTGGAGTGTGTGACATCTGCGCAAAATTCAATTATGTGCCATTCTTGTTTTGTGCGGGTCCTCACGGCATCGTCATGACTTGGCTCCCCCTTCTCTTGGGGTCCGTAGCATCTATCAAAATACTTGTCATCACTATATTTGCACCTCCTAAGCTCTTGTTTGTCCTAGCCTTCCATCCAACTAAAGTTCTTGGAATTTCATCCTCAAGGGTCCAACGCACTCCCTGCCTTTCCCCTTCCCCTACCTTTCATTGGGTATATTCATAAAAGGTTTTTAGCTCTCCATGCTCAAGCATTCAATGCCCCAATCTACAAGCATTTTCTTGATTGAGAAGGGAATTTGAGAGAGAAAGGATCCATGAGGCTTACGCAAAAAATGATATTTTGCCTCTTCTGGGCAGGTATATGTTGACACTGAGAATTCTAACAGATAACTCCCCAAAGCTCCCTTCCACCAAACATCCATTGCACAAGTTCATATCTCATCCATGTTCTTGAGCTTCTCAAGCCATTCTTCCATCCATGCACACCTTCAACGAAGATTCTTCCTAGGACCCACTACATAACCAACTAGCCATGCATGCAAGTGTTATGGATATTCTGCAAAGATCTCATACAAAGAATTGTACTTCTCCTTTCCTAGCCACTTTCTTGGTTTCAAATCTCCTCTACCAGGAAAATTCTTTGCAAACTCCAAATCTTGCTCTTAAAACCACTGTTTCACATGTTCCAGCGAGATCCTTTCTACCAACACCACCTGGAATCTCCATCAACATGTTGAACAAGGCCCCAACAACAAAACCAAAATGTCGGGATTTAAAATTGTGCACTTCCTAAGTCATCATGCGCCACGACACATGCCAACACATACCTTCTACCTATGCCAACCTCTCTCACCCAAGGTGCAAAGAGAGAATATTTAAGTCCTTGTTTTGTCAATGGGGAAGGATTCATTGCAATGGCTGCCATTAAAGCAAGGAAAACATATACCTATAGTTAAACCACAAGGAATCAATACATGGAAAACCTACATCAATATCATCTTTCAATCATAATATAGGAAAACCTACATCAAGATCCATAGCATTCATGGCTTCCACAAACTGCAAAATATATCAAAGCTCTAATACATACATAAGCATCTAATCGACAACCATCATAACAACAGCAGCCCCTATTACAATGACAAGGACAGGGACAGGGACAGGAGGGGGAAGGGAAAAGGTATATATAATTAACCCACCACCTTGCTCTACTAGCAACGTCCCAAAACCCTAAAAGCAGGACAAGTCTAACAGCTTCTAGACATGGTCCAAGATCCGTTCTTTTGGGGTGCCTTCTTTTCCACTGAGATTCTCACCATAACCTACAGCGTTGTCACTATCCATGATCGGCTTCATTCCTCGCCATACGCAGCACTTCTTTCTTTGGCCCTTCTCCCACATGGATTCTCACTCATGCGCACACCCAAACTTAACCAAAAACCTGGATGCTTCTTTTTATTGTTTCCTTGCGTATTTATACTTGCTTGTCCCTATACTTAACCAAAATCCTACATCATACTTATGCACATAACCAACCGCTTGCACACACTTATACTTGGCCAAAATTGGGGGTCAACAACTTCCAATTTGTGTAACCATACTTCTAGAGGAGTTTTCAACATACAATTATAATGTGGAACATCGACTTTTGCATGCGAGGATGTAGTCTCATCTTGGTACAATCTAGTCTGCCAGCCCCACCTCTCATTGCCCTATAGCACTTCACAAAAGTCTACATCGTTGGCAATACAAGCACTCCAAAGCATTTTGATGGGATCGTCATTGAAGTCTTGGGCTTCCAGTTGAGGGTTCATATGTCGAGGAGATGCATCATGGACTGGCCTTTGCAAGTTCCAATGGGGAACAGAAATGATGGATAAGTGGCCTAGCTAAGCAGATTCTAGTGTGGAGATGGAAGAGAGGGCCAAACCCTATGACGTGATTGAGCTTCATGGGAAGAATGACTGTGCAATGTGAGCAGTCCTTGAACTGCTTGGTACTTCTCCCTCAACACTCTCTACCATTGGCTGTACACCCTCAAATACACTCTCAGCTAACAACTGTTGTCCATTGGCTTGCTCTTGCTGTTCTTTGTCATAACAATTGAACGTGTCTTGACAGGATTGGTGGCTCTGATACCCGCTGAAATGATCCTGATGATCTAGATTCAAACATGCAAAAATTCACTTCAGGAAAACCTTGTTTTAGTAATCTCAAACCAAATTGTTTGCAAGTTAACACTGCGGATCAGATTCTCGAAAAATCAGCAGTCTGACTGCAATACGAAATGGGATAGAGATTGCATACGGAGATGCAATAGCATTGCTGAAGCTCAGCACTGTCAATTTAGCCTTCAATAAAGCTAATCTCAGCAATTGTTAACTTGTATAACAAAATAAGACACAAGCATGCAAATGTTAAAATCTGGTTATAGATATAGTGCATAACATAGACCAGCCTGAGCTCTTCAATGTACCACTCACACAGAGAAATCGGAAATTTCTCCAAGGCAAACTAAGGGAATATTTATTCATCCAAAATGCATAATGAGAAATGATTACAATCAGCTTTCTTATAGCACTGCAGGATAGGAGAGAAAAGTGAAAATTCCCTGGCAATTATCTTTCCTTGACTAATCAACCGCCCTCAATTTTCTGATTTAACTACATGAATGGGATTCTAACTGAATGCTAACTGACCTTGATTTTAGGAAATGAATGCCAGCTAAATGCTAACTGATTTTAACTTGACTCGTGCATGGATGTCAGGTATGACATCATACATAACCCAGTTGCCCTTTTCTTAGCTGCAATGAACTACTGGTTCGTTACACAAAGCATGCGACTTTCTGATCACACATCCAAGTGAGATTTCCCTCTGCCCTCTTTCATCTTCTCCTATTTATGTGTTCATTGCAAGCTACTATGCATTGAATGTTTGTGGTTTTTTTCCTTGGGTATTGTTACTATTGGCTTATGCAGAGATCACGGGTGGGTTGGGTGTCAATGGCTTCCTTTAGCGTTTCAATGAAGTACTTGAGGAAAGCCTTCAAGACTAGGAATGCCCATTCATTGGGTTTTGTTAAGGATGTTGAAGGGGAAATGGTCTTGGCAGAATGGCATTCAATGTAATCTCTGCAAGAGCTCTGCAATCACCATCTGCGCCATCGAGTTAAAGACCACCAAGCTTTTACCTTGCCACTGCACCTCTTCAGTCTCGATTCTGAGAACCATCACGAAGCTGCTTTTATTCAAGACACAATTGGATTCCTGAAGGCTCACATGGCAGAGTTGGAAGCAGAGTTTGGTGTTGGGCCGAATACAGAGGACATGGTATCTTTCCTTCAGAATGTGGAGCAGTTGTGGATTTGAATCTTCCCATTCCACCTAGGTCAATCCACAGAAATAATTGGCTGCCCTTTGAAAAGCCCAGGATGAAGCCTCTCTTGCTGTTTCAACGGTTCCTGTTGACATGCATGACCTTGAGTATCTGAGAGAGAAGAGAAGCAATTGGCAGCTTCTAGAAGATGGAGAGAGCCAACACTATGCTAGGCTCTTTGGGCCCCTGGGACATTCAGCCGGTTGTGTATGTTGGTCTTAAAGTATATTCTTCATGTGGTTTTTTGCTTGCCTATATGCTAGTATCTCACAGTTTTATAGGATGTTTAAAACTTTGTAATTTATGTCATTTTTGAAGGTTATCACATCTTTGTTCCCTTGGTAGTCATGGCAGTTTCTCTGCTAGTTTGGTATAAGATCAAAAAGAGAATGGATATTTTGCAAACTTAATGGGGCAACCCTTGTCTCATGTGGCTGTTTTCGCACAGAATAGCCTTGTTTTAGCTTTTGGTCCCATGGACTGCTTGGTCTCGTGGACATTATTAAAATCTTTCAGTCATCCATTCGTTTAACCTATGTATACAAGAATTCAAACCTTAACTATATCGGCCTCCCTGCCTTATCATTTGGCCACATATTATTATGTCGGAATGAACAGTACAGCCATTGCCTTTTGCTAAGGCTTTCAAACAGCAAGTCCGAGTCTTATTACCCATTAAATGTATTCCATAAAATGACCCTGATTAATTTTGGACTGTGGTTTAAAGTTTGTTAGGCCCTGTATATTCATTACAATGCGATCACTGTGGGCTGTTGGTATATAAGGATCTATGGTGCTGCTTATTCAATATAGCTTAATAGTGTAACTTCAGGCAGTGGTCTCATAGAGCGGCTGCACCTGAAATAACTCAGCCAGTGCTGTTGAGAAATTTGTGTAGCTATTTGCAGCCAAATGGTCCCATGAAAAATAATTTTTTACCCCCTTAAAGCCATTTTTTAGGACTCTGGTTTAAAAGTAAATATCTGAAGAAAATTCACCACATGTAAGATGCCATTTAGCAACATAGATCCCTAAAAACTGTCAGCAGTTGCTGCAAACTTCTATCCCCTCCTCTAGGGCACCCACTGACAGTTTCCTACTAGAAATATGGTCACTCCGCATTTCGTGAAAAAGATTGTGTTTAATCATGTTTCACAATTCTAAACTTGTCATGGGACCACCTGCAGAGGATAAATAGGAGTTGAAGCCCCCTTTATGGGACCACATCCTCAGAATTTAAACACCAAGAGCCCTAAATGACCTTGAACCTTCATGTCGCCTATTGACAATGAGATCTCAGCCAGTAGAAAGCACCAATGATATTACAAAATTGCAGTTAAGGAAGACGGAGGATTCAAATTTATTTATCATATTTACCATGACGGACTGGCAAACACCTGCTGCCTCAATCACTTGTGTGGAGTGTATTAATCATGCACTCTCTGCAGGCGACAAAATATTGTGCACAGCAATATGCTATGATCTTAAATTACAATTCCTCTATCAAGGAGTGAGGTGAAACTAAGAGCAGAAAAGTATTTCGCAGGGACCTGTCATTCTTTTAAAATCTAAATTACAGTGTTGCCTGGGCAAACTTGTTTATACTTGATCCTTTTGTGCATTCTCATCCACCGCTGCCCAACATATAACCTCTCTAACTAAAAAATTAACCTCTTTTTAAATCTACCTGCATGCATATTTGCTAATTTAACTACCTTGTCTTTCAACAATTCCTCCCCACTTTCTTACCTTGTCTTCCAGCAATTCCTTCCCACTTTCTTCCCGAACTCTTGATCAGAAAAGGTTACATTGTGTAACGGTAAAGCATTTACAATTAAACATTGTGCGTCCAATCTCCTTTTATTAAAATTTAAGCTATCAAAGTTCAACTCCATTGTAGGAACCCCTATGAGGGTATTAACTATGACTCACAACTATGTAGCTGAAGTAAATGAGTAACTTATAAAGTTGAACTTTGATAGCTAAAATTCAGACAAATTCATTTTCCAGTCTGAATGTGTCTGAGTTTTGAACAGGACTTTATCAGCTCCAATATTGTCTGACAGCTGCTTGGCCAGATCACAGTCATTTGCGCAAGGGGAATAAAAACATTTTTTGGGCATTTGGCCTGTGGATACACCCTAGGTTTAGCCCAGCCGAACCAGGTTCCTCTTTGGGTGTAACCAAATCGATAGGGCCAAACTTGGGGACATACCCGGGCCGAACTTAGAGGCGTACCAGGACCAGTCCCCCAGTAACGGCGACCCCAGTATCATAGGACAAAAGTTGAACTGCAATATGAAGTTTGTATTTATTTAATCAAGTCCTAGACACCCGGAAACTCCAGTGTAGGGACGAGAAATGTATCTTTGTCCGCTATCCCACATATTATGGTGACTATATTTTTATATAATATAGCCGTACCCTTTACACACATGACATGATTCAAATAGCATCCTTTTACCCATACCCTTGTCTGTAGGTGACTGTATTATGACGGAAATTTAAAATTTGAGCAGCAAAGGAAACACACTATAAATATGCAAAAAAAAAAATGAAACTTTATTGTATTGGAGAAAAAAGTACTTTTAGACTGTATATAAAGGTATCTTTCCACAAAGGTATGGATTCTGGCTTAGCCCAAAATCTACAACCTAATGTTGGAGTTGCATCAGGTCAAGAAAATTAGTCTGTAACAAACTACCTTGCAAACCAGATTCTCCAAAAGCTCTCTAAACCTTATTACAAGTGCTTTAAATAAGATCATGTTCCTGTTACTAAGGTCCGTCCCATTACTAAGAATGTAATGGAGCGAACGTATTCATGCCTTTGCTCGTAGCCTGTACTAAACTACGAGTTCCATGAGGCACCTCTTTAAATTATTTTCATGAAGCTCAACATATTCTGAAAAAGAAAGGTCTTAACGATATTTTTCATCATGATTCATTATCCTAGATATTTGATCAACGAGGGTTAGTAGATTCTATTTCTTTTAAGTTATTTGTCATTTCTATGGCTTCTCCCACAAAGCCAAGCAAGTGCTCTGCTATAACTGTTGTGATTCAAAATTTGTTTTTCTTTCCTCTGAATTTCTGAACCGAAATCCAATTGCCAACTTTGATACCATGAAAAATATTCTAGCCAGGAAAAATCTACTTAAATTATGATATATAAACTGATTATTTGCAACTCTATACTATTGTTATGATCCAAATGAAAATATGAAATTAAAACCAAACAAAAGCTGGAGTGAAATTTCAACAGAGGTTCAAATAAAGAAATATAGATTCCTTTTTTGAACCAAACTAAATGGGAAGGAAAGTGGATTCAAATAAAAATTAAAAAGAAGCTAGTAAAATGGATGGGTACGATTGAAGGGGGACTCTTTGAGAAAGAGACGTTCCATTTAAATTCCAATTATTATAAAAGGCTATAATAAGGGATAGCACTTCATCGCTGCTGCTAAGCTTCTACAAATGTTAATAGGCCTTTTTCAATATTTAATAAAATTTTCAAATCCATTATAATTTTTATTTTATTTTCAAATTTCCATTCAAATTTTGTCATGCATAGTTTTCTTTTATCTGTGATGTATTATGTAGAATCAATAAATTCTGGTTGGACAAATATATTTAATGATCGATTAATAAAAAATAAATATAAAAGACGTTACGTTGGATTACATAAAGAAAATATAAGGTATGCTAAATAATAAGACATCCAATCCCACATGCCCTATGTCCAATATAGAAAAATCCAGGGGTAATGATTTGTTGTGGAACGCTTGTACTATATGCCCATCTAATTTAAGGAAAGAGTGAATTTGGATCTATTATAACCAGAGTTGCATGGATACCGATATGGTATGAGGTATGGGTACAGCTAATTTTTAAGACCTCGTGATATGGATACAGTTCAATATGGCATATGTATACATCATATTTAAATTATATACATTATATGACTTCTTTTTCTTCCATTCACAGCCTCATTAAATGCATGCAAATTACACACTCCTAGCCCACTGGAAAGGTAGGAAATTGGGTATTCCATGTGGAGAAAAACAAATTGCAGGTTGCGCAAGCCAAAGGAAAATAGACTAAATGAAAGAAAAAGGTAGAGTAGGCCAAAGGAAACAAATCAACTGATATCATAGCAGGTAGAGCAAGGCCAAAGTGCAATTTTGAAAAAATATATCAAATAAACACGCATTCACCTCCACATCCTCAATTGCATTTTACAAGAAGATGTAAAGCACACTCTCTTAAGTGAGTAATCAGCAGGCATAAGGCTATTAATATCTGCTCCATAAACAATAATTACTCCCTATCAGGTTTCCTTTGCAGCAAATTGTGCAACTGCTAGTTTTAATTGATGGGTACAGTATATTATCATGTGGTATGTGGTATAACAAAATAATTATCATCCATAGATGTAAAGTACACTCTCTTAAGTAAGTAATCAGCAGGCATAAGGCTATTAATATCTGCTACATAAACAATAATTACTCCCTATCAGGTTTCCTTTGCAGCAAATTGTGCAACTGCTAATTTTAAATGATGGGTACAGTTTATTATCATGTGGTATGTGGTATACACAATATAATTATCATCCATAATTTATAGACTCATTTATATTTATTCACTTAACTAGTTTAGGGTATATATGGCCTTGTTCTATTAATAAGTCTCTATCCAGGAAAAAATAACGAGTATTTATTTTTAGTTAATTAAAATATTGAAAACAATAAAAAGGCCCCTGAAAAGTGAATAGAAGCCCTAAAAACCTATCTTACATTGTAGTTCTGAAGAGCAATGTACGCATTTATATTGAATATAGATGTGCACTATGTACTTGCAGTTCTAAGTTTGACCACTGACTATCAATCTATATCATGACATTTGGCACTGAATTAACAATTATCAGAAGTGTTTCTGTGGGTATTTAACTTATTTTGTTTACTTTATACATATTATGTTGTTAATTTTGCTTATTTGGCTAGCATTTTATATATTTTTTGTACAGCCATACCAAACACAGAAAAAAAATCACCCGAACTCTGAACTAGTACCTGTATCCATACAGGAGCAACAACTAAATAGTAAATTTTTGTTTTGATTTAGTTTCAAATTTCTTTTTGAATCTTGATTGTGGTATTATAAGTGAAAATATTTAGATTTTCAGCTCAGATTTCAAATTTTAATATTTTTAGTACAGAGTTATTCTAGATCTATGGTAGCAGATCCTTGTTAGAAAAATAAGAGTGGTGGCAAAGCAAATCAATTAGATATAGGTTTGTATAATCAGAATTTTTTTACAAATTTTGAATCAACAGAACTTTCTTGGCCTAGTAGAAGAAGCCCTAGCAATGACAAATTTCTTCAAAAAAATGGACCCTGTTAATCGTCAATGAACAAGATTCAAGCTTATGAGAAACTTATAATAAAAAATCTTCTAAAGACCTTTCTTTTTTAGAATAAGTTGAGCCCTACAATGGTTCAAAATATTGATAGAAAACACTATATTGACCTATTGACTACCGAAAGCCTTCAAGTGAACCATTAGGACAATAAATAGTACTTAATTGCTTCAGAAAGCATTCGGGCTGTTTGAGGAAATTGATTTTGCAAAGAACACAAAAGGTTTGTGATAAATTTTCTCAACTTTCTGCCATAGAAGCAACAACTGGAAGTTTTGAGCAGTTTTATCAATTCTAATAAGATCAACTATTATAAAAGTACATGATTTATTATCTAGAACTTGAAAGCTAAGACACGAGAACAGAATCCTTCTTTAAAGATTGACTGTGAAAGGTAAGTTCTCCCTGTTATGAGTTAAAAGGCTATCCTCTCAAGTTTGAACAACTGCTGCGAAACATTATTCTTTGTGACAAGCTGAAAGAGGTTGGCATTCATTTAACATTTCAATTTGATCACATTTAATGCCCGGGACTGGGACTTTTTGCTGCAATAGGCATCACCCCAAAAAGCTGAAGGCTTCAAGCCATGTCCAGGGAGTAACCACAGCGTTGAACACTCTAATCATTGGCAGATTACCTTAAAAATCAACCTTTGTTGTCAACCCCAATTCCAATTATCATCGTAGGCTTTTCATTTTTCTAGAATGTTCTAGATGCAAATACTGTGATCAACAGTTGCTCTTTTAGACCTACAAGCTTCTATGTGGCTATTGATGAGAGTAACAAAACTAGATATTAGATCAAATCACAAAAAGTTTAAGGGTAGCCATGTCATAATAGAAATAGTCTTGATACTATTTTGTTTATGGTACAATTTTTACAATAATTTCTTGATAAAGCCCTTTTATGTGGGTATTACTATTTTTTAGAATACTTTATAATTTGTCTGTGCATGAAAGGGTGGCCTCTCTGATGTTTCAGTTGTGATTTTGTTTCTCACAACAGCGGCAGATATTTATGTAAAAGTTAATTTAATACCAGCAATTGCATAAAATACATGGGACGTCTATTCAATATTATCATTTAGATAACGAAATACTAGTGCATACCCTGATAGGAATATCCCTTGGAAGATCCATTTTCTCAAGGAAGTCACAACCAACTTGTTCCCAACCTCTCTCCGTTGTCGAAGTTTTGCCTATGCTGCTGTCTGCTACGAAATCAGAACCAACCCACAGATAGACTACCATCGCAAACTTCAAATCTTCGCAAGTTTTGCTTGGGGCCAGTAAAATGAAAAGTTCTTTATGATCAAGATCATTTGCATCAAAGATATCAATTTTTTCCATATTGGGCCACTTGTACAGAGCAGGATGTATCCACTTATGTATACTCTTCTCCTCCCATCTAGTCACACAGGATGAATCATTTTCTGAGGAGGCATTACAGATATCTATGCTAGGTGATGAAGCTTGGATGGTTGAATTTTGAAACTGCTTCTTTCCCCCGTGTTTTTCATCAAGCCAAAAATCTTTATTTTGAGCAGGATCATTATTTTCTGAATTGTTCTCTTCTTTCTCTCCATTTAAACCATGAGACAGTTCATCAAAAGCTTTGAATCTAAAATCTGAAGCTACATTTGTCTTATCACCTTTTTCTTGAGGGATAATAGAACAAATCCAAGGTTCTATTAGTATACCTCTTGAAACTTTGATTAATGCCGGTAGCTCTAGAGATGGGGAATTGTTTCCTCTGCGTTGTGCCAAAGAGAAAGGAGGACCTTTGGATGGAAAAGAAACTGGCTTTGCAATAACCTCCGAGGGTGTGTTGGATCTGACAAAGGGTTCCCATAAATTTGAGACGGGAGATGGTGACTGAGATGATGAAAATGGGGACCAGACAGAGGAACTGGGTGATGGGGTAAATGAAAGAGTTGATGGTGAAGGTGAAGGTGAAGGAGACTTTGAACTAATTCGAGAATCTGAAAATCTTGAGGTGGGAGAAAGATAGGGAAAAAAGGAAGATTTTGGAGGACCCGGGGACAAAAGTTCTGTGTCCCCATGAGCAACTTTGTTGTCTTTTTGTACATCTAATTCTGAAGCAGCTATATCACTTGTTGCTTTGGAGGCTGTAACAAGCTCTTTCACACTGCCAGTAACAAATTTACGTCGCAATATACCCCAGCCAGTTTCTCTTGCTGGAAGATGTGTTTCAGTTTCTGCTGCTGAGAATGAAAATGGAGGCACAACACCTCCTGCTATTGCTCTCCCAAAAAGCTCAAAATCTATATCATATGATTCTACCCTCTTGTTTCCGACACCAACCCTGCTTGCTACATCAACCTGATCTTTACCAGAGCAAAAACCTTTTAACATAACCTCTGATGTATTATTATCTGATTTGTCATGGTCGTCTGTTAAATGAAGGGCTTTTGAAAGAATATCCCAGAATTCATCATTTTCATGCCCTTCTTTTATAACTTCAATTGGACCTTGAGCTCTTTCATATCTTACAACCTGTGAGGCAGCAGCCTTTGCCATCTTTTTCATTACAGAATTGCAACTGTTCCCAATCCAGACATAAATTGCAGATGGTATTTGAACAATAAAAGCACCTCTAGAATCCAATGCACCTGGACTAGGAGGATTGACTGATTTTGGAACCAAATGCAGGGGAGCATATGAAGAATGAGGGGCCATTCTGTACATTCTTAGCAAAGAGCTTGGACTCATTGGTGCAGCGTGTACTCTCTTCTGGCACTGTGATAACTGGCTAGCAAAACCTATGTTTGGATTCGTGATACCTCGGGCTGCTTTAACATACTGAAATGCATCTTCAAAGCTCTGACCTTTTATCCACATGAGATATGCAATTACCAGGGAGGTTGAACGAGAAACGCCTTGGCAACAGTGCACAAACACTTTCCCTCCTTGTTCTCTTACCTCTTCAAAATAATCAAACACATCATATAGTATGCTTGTGATATCTTCACACGGGCTGTCTTGCAACCACAGTGTCTTGTACACCAAATCTGTCTTGAAATACTCTGGACAAACAAAACCAACACAATTTAGCACATGGGTTATGCCATTCTGACGGAGAACCTCTCTATTTTTGGCAACCGCATCACTGCCCAAATAGATGTGCTCAGCAACCCTTGAACAATCTTTATCAAAGAATGCAATTCTATCCCTTTTTTGCTTTAACTCTGTTGGCTCAACATTTCTTTGAACTGATCCCAAGTCAAGTCTGATGTCTGGACCATTTAGTAGTTTCCCAGCATCTCTTTTACCCCTCGGTGTCGCACAATATGGCCATTCTCCAATGTCATCGGATCCTGCTTCAGGCCATTCTTCCAAGCACCTCCTGCTTATTGAAAGAGGCTGTAAAGGTGGAAGAGCTGACCTGGCCTTGATACTCTGCTGCGATCGAGGGGTGAGTGGAATGCAGGGCCCTTGCAATGTAGTTGATGTCCTTTCAGCAATTTGGCCAGATGACTGGATGTTACCATAATTTACAGGATCGAGGGTTGGAGGTGCAGAACGAGAAGAGGACCACGAGGCAGATCTCCAAAATCTTTTAGGATACTGGCAATCTCTCTTAGCGTCCCCACCTGCATCTTCTTCGGCCATGACACTCTCTTCCATAGAATACACAAAATGCTTTCTTGCTCTCTTGAATAGCCAATGAACATTCAAAGTTTGCTTTCTAAGCTAGACCTTGAGCCAGCTCCCAATTGGGTGCTGCAAACCATCTTCCAGAATTGTAGAGGTGAGACTATCCGGCTTCTACTGTTTTCAGTGTTGGGGCAATTCCTTCTACAATTAGGTGTAATTCCCAAGGTCAATACCTCCTACCCGTATGTATTCCCTGCTGGAGAATTTCTCCACAGCCTAGGTCAAACTTCAGTATCTGAACAAGCATAGGCTAGCGTTTGAGCCCTAAGACTCACCAGATGAAAATCAAATTTATTTTTCAAATGACACGCATAGAGCTTCTCAATTGCAATAACTGTAATGAATTGGAACTCCTGTACAAAAAAAATTCTGAATCATCAATTTGAAAGGCAAGAAAATGCCCCAACCAGGAATTCCTACCTTGAACAGACAAGTCCTTGAGGAATTCACGTGGGTTTTCCATCACCCTGCAACCAGGAAACAAATTTCACCATCATTCTCAAGTCAAAATAATATACCATCTTCTCTAAATACACTTCATTTGCAGAGGTGCAGAGTCTACAAGCTTCCTATTTGAAAAGGATACTAAAGGCAGAATCATGCATCATATTTGTATAGCGGTACAGCGGACACATTCAAAAATAATACAGAATGTTTTTCGTTGAGATATGTAAAATCGTAATGTCAATGCATGCACATGCAAAGTTATCACTTTGGGAAACTGCAAAAACCATTAGCGTGAATTCATCCAATAGTGGCAGTAGTATATTCTACACCAATAGAGATCGAAACTTCAATTTTAAAAAGGCTACAAAGTCAAATGAGTTTGGTCTTGTGTCCATTAACATTTTACAAGTAAAATGACACGAACTTTCCTGGGTAATTGCAATTTTTTCATTTTTCCGATACAAGACCTATGACTTACTGACATACTATTTACCCTTTGGGAAACTGTAATTTTTTCATTTTTCACGTCATTTTTCATTTTTCCCGTCCAAGACCTGGTGACAAAGAGAAGGTTACTATTTCTAAATTTAAGACTGCCTGAGTTCACATCTTCCAAGAAAATAGTTAAAATTTATAGATCAAAACTAGCAAGTTTCCATGGAATATAAGAAGACTAATCGTTCAAAATATTTGTTTAAGTCCAACCAAAAATCAATATTAAAATTTCTGTACTAAATTTGAGAGTTCTCTATAAGCATGTAAGTTAAAAAAACAGAGAATTCTCTGAGCTACATATTCAATGTTCCTTTTGAAAAACACAGACATTGCCAGGACACTGTAGAGTTTTCATTGAAAGATTCTTGAAAAGAACACTGCAGAGTTTTCATTGAAAGATTCTTGAAAACAAATTTTCCATATAAGACACCTAAATCCAAGGAAGAAAACGTTTCGGAAATTCATGTACTCATTTCATTATATTCGTTCAAGTCAGACTTAAAATTAAATTTTACAACCTATGCACTAAAGTTTCAGCCAAACGTGACCTGTGAGCTTCCCCATGAAAGAAATCGAATTGTTTCTTGACGGAAAATTACTAAGGCAATTAAGAAATACACACTGACTGTAACGAATCGACCGAACGCTTCTCGAAAATGAACGAATTGGCCAGGTTGGATGCGTAAATCAAAGGTATAAAAGCTTTTCCATACTTATTAACTAAATCCCCGCCGTGAAACCGTAAAGCAAACTTCTAAATAGCGAATTTCCCGAAATTAAGTACATACATAGAAAGCACGAAAAAAATCGCACACGTAAAAACTGAATAACGGAAAACCTTTGCTTGACGGCTTCTAAACCGCAAATTTTGCTATAACTAAATGCATGAATCGAACCACAATATTTTGGACAACAAAGCTTTCACAAACCTCACCTACAGCCTGTTGAAAAGCTCCTGAAACGAACAGTATTTTTCTTGGGAAAGAGAGAGATTGTGTGCAGAAAACGAAAGTAGATTTTTTGAATATTCTTTTCTATATAATAAAAACAAAGACTAAATGGAAAAACAAATACCAATGAACATCTATACCAAAAAAAAAAAAAAATGAACATCTATACCAAAAAAAATAGTCACGAAATCCACAAACGAACCGTAACTTCTCGTAAATTTTAGGTATTACAACCTGGAACAGCATAAACAAGTGACATGAATTTAAAAAAAAATCCATGCAACTTTAACACTACGTGAAAAAACGAATCGAAAATTTTCGGAAAATTAGGCTATGACGAGCTGTAACTGCATTAATAAGTAATTTGTTGGAAAAGGCACTTTATTTCACAGAAAAAGGGACGAACCGTAAATTTCCAGAAAATTTCGCTGAAACAGGATCAAATAAATATATGCAAAAGAGAAGAGAAAGATTAAATACGTATAAATAACCTTAAATTTCTGGGAATTTTAGCCTTGTCAAGCAGTAACGCCACATATAAGTCCAACATTTCTTCAAACCATCTAAAACCGACTTCACACAAGAAAATGCATGGATCGAACCGCACTTCTTCGCACCAAAAATTAAATCCTTAATAAAACTTTTCTTTTATTTTCTCCTAAAATAGTGTACGAAAGCAATTTATAGGCCAGGAGCTCGGTATTTCCGCCTCTTTTTACTAAGTATTCTCTGTTCGATGGTCAAAACCGAAAAACAAGGAAAAAAATCGTTTGAAAAACCTACGTGGCCAGAAATTTACGCCGTTTTCACCGCAATTCGAAGCTCGAACCCTTGACCTGATCCAAACGTCCCTTGCGCTCAAAATTTCATTCAGAAAACCTTCAGAATAAGATTGTGCCAAGAATTTTTCAAAGGGTGTACAAACCCTAGTTTAACCACGGGTCAGGGTTAACATTTCCCGTGGTTAACTGTGGGGTCTGGGAAGTCATGTGGTCAATGCCGTGGATTGCATTCGTCGGATATGAGCTGAGGAGGATGGCCCCTAAGCCCGCCGGGGAAGTTTGCCGACAGTTTGTCTGGTGGCCGGCCGACCACCTGAGCTTTCGCCGACATGTGTACTTTGCTCGGGAGTCAAAGTAGCGTAGGGCCCACATGGATAACTATACCATGGATTTAATCAAAAAATTAAAAATTGATGAATCAAAAATCACCGTTTAATATATTTAAATCAAAATCGAAATCAAAAATAGCTATTAAATGTAAACTCAAATTAAATCACGTAATATGCCGCCAATATTGAATATAGAAAAATAATTGTCCATCTTGGAGAAAAAACAGAGGGTAATAGACTCCAAGAAAGTATATTTCAAATAAGAGTCGCATTAATTAGTCCTTATTTTTGAATTGAAAATTATGTGTAGAAAATTAGTTCACAAGAAAATTGAAGAAATTAAGATTGAAATTTTACGATACATAAGAAGTTAGGGTGGTCATAGTACTTGATGGAATAAGTTATATATAAAATATAATGAATTTAAGTTTGAGTTTTTTTGCATGTAATGGAAAGTACGAATATATAATGTAATATGATTAGATAGTTTTTGTAGTTTTTAAAAAAAGCATAATAGATAAATTATAAAGTTGTTGGCGAGTCCAATACATAGATAAAACCACTAAATCAATTTTTTAACTTCAAAATTACTATCATACAACAATAGTATTAAATAGCTATTGTTGCATAAGTAAAGAAATTACAACATGAAGAAAAGAATAAATATGAAACATTGTTTTTACATAGATGCTTAACATAACACATGAATGGAGGATGAAATAATTAAAGGAACATAGTAGATCCATTTGTGGATTGCAAAATGCTCGAAAAATATTAAAGAAGGGGGAATGGACTATAAGCTCAATGAAGCTAAATAAATTTCATTTTCACGGTTTTCCACTTTAATCTTCTCCACCCTACAATGTCAAACAGTATTTCTATGCATAATCAAACTTTGCAATGAAAAAATAAAAGAAAAATATAATAAAAAGTTTAATGAAGAAAACACCCAACCAAAAAAAAGGTTGAAAATAATTTTAACCAAAGTTGAAAAAAACAAAATTGCATGCCTTTTGATGTTTTATAAAACCCATTGTATGAGGTGGATTTGGAATCACACTTTGGAGGCCTCTTTAACATATTATTTTTTACTCTTACACAAATTAGTTAAATGTTAATAAAAATATACAAAGCAATTTTAACATATTCGATATGAAAAATAGAATCTTTATTTAGGGGATGACATAAACAAATCTAATAAGAGACTTGTTAGTAAAAGAATCTGGCATGATTGTGTGGATATGGGATCGACTTGTAAATGGTAAATGATTTGGTATGTGCAAGAAAAGTACAAGGGTTCTTGAGGAGAGTGTCACAGCTATTGCACATGCCTACTTCAACGCACCGCCTCCTAGCTTCATCTTATGAGGCAAGAAAACTATTCTTAGCCTTTCCTTGTTTTATCTTACCGACTTGGGATTCTAATAAAGTTGTATGACAAAGGCATTATGATAAACTTATACTATATAAAGAGCGACAAAGAAGACGGAGGATAAAATAAGTGTTTTAAGCAAGATAAAAAGGGAAATGGGATAAGCCTATAGGTCAAGCAAGTTACTAGTGAAATCCTTCCAAAGCTTCCTTTTAGAGATATAAATTTTTACTCTATATTAGTTTGAAGATGGCTATTTACGTGAAGGAGAATGTGCACAGGTATTCAAACCTTTAAGATTCCTCTTCTAAAGATTTTGCAGGTTTTTGACCAGTTTTGGTAATTCAAAGCACTGTGCAAATAAATAAAACTAATAATAAAAAAGATGAGGGGTCAACAGGCAAGAATGCTCAGCGATTTAGATTTTAGATTTATTGAATTATTTTTGCTATAGTTTTTTGGTATAATATGTGGCACTATTTTCATATTTCATTGTCTTCAAACGTAAATTAAAAAATAAAATAAAAATAGCATACTAAGAAAGTCAATTATTTGGAGTATTCATGCAATCGAATGGGGATGTTTATCATTCTATGAAAGAAGAAATGCAGATGATATGTATAAAAGCTAGTAAAATGTCTGTGTTAGCTAGAATGGGATGTCTTTTATAGATAACTTTATTTGTATTTGTATTATCTTTCAAATCAATGTCTAGCCAGGTAGTGTACAAGTTATAACAAGAGACAAATTGTTGGCCAGACGGATGTCCTATAAATTTAATGGTGTTTCATAGAGCATGTTACCTAAAATTATTTATTATAAATGCGCTTATTTGTAAATATTAATTCCATGAAAGATAAAATAGCAATATGTTTGTAAATGAGGATTTCAATGACATTTCCTATCTTCCTCGTTGGAATTCATTAAGCTGGAAAATAAAAATATTCCCTCAAATTAAAGTAACATAATCAAAAAAATTATCGATACCAAAAGTCAGGTAAAATGAGACAATCTGACAAGTGCTCCCAAAAAATAATAATCTCCAAAGATCAAAGCAGTATCAAAATGTCGTTGATTATAATGGGCAGTTCCATTTACCTGGATTGTAGGAATCTTGTATTCACCCTCCTCATCTACCTTATATTTCCTCAAATCCTTTAAAATCCCTAACCCTGCATCTTTGTATTGTTCCCTTAAATAGTTGCCTAATTTCAATAGTCTAGACGTGATTATGATAATGGCAAACATATCCCTTGGCTACTAGTTTTATTGATAAGGAGTGTTTGAAATATTAAAAACATTTGCTAACAACAAAGTGGCCAAATATAAACAATTACAGGTGCCCTTGTGTAAATGTTACAAGTGCCTTGACATGTATTTACAACATATATTGACATGTGTATTGAACTAACACTTTACCAGTTGGCACTGCCAATGAAATTTATGTTGCATAATAGTTGGTATAATTTTTCTCAGGGTTTACATTATTTCAGAGTAGAAAACGTAAAAACAAAATAAAACCAGATATTTTTCTTGACATTAATTGTATGAGGATGACTTTATTTGGTAATTTTTCAAGGAATTGGAAGTGACCTAGAGAGTAACTGCTAATGTGTCCCTATTGAAATGTCGATTTAATTATAAAATGCAAGTTTGTTATAAGTGTGTGGCATTTTTAACCCCATTTTTCATATGCATGTGATGACATAATTTTTTTTTTTCACAACTTATGCCACCTGCACCAAAAGTGTGGTTTTGTAGCTTTAAAATAAGTAGCATTTAAAGGTGCATTATTATGAGAGACACATGTTAATCATGCATTCAATTTAAAAGAATATGCCTAAATAACACCTAGGGAATATTCTAAAAATAATATATAAAGCATTAGGCAAAACTTTATAAATGTTAATGTAATAAGTATTTGAAGCATTTTTATTGATTGAAAAAAATAGGGTAATTGAGAAGTGAAACCTATAGTACCCTGGTATGGTAGGGACTAATAACAACTTGTAAGAGAAAAGGGAATTATATATATGTATATATATACATATATATGTATATATATACATATATATGTATATATATACATATATATACATATACATATATACATATATATGTATATATATACATATATATGTATATATATACATATATATGTATATATGTATATGTATATATATGTATATGTATATATATGTATATGTATATATATGTATATATACATACATATATGTATATATATATATATATATATATATATATATATATATGTATATATACATACACATATATATACATATATATATATGTATATATACATACACATATATATACATATATATATATATATATATATATATATATATATATATATATAAAAGTGGAGGGAAGTTGATGAGATCTTATTCTCACTTGACTATTCAATAGAACAACTTTGAAATTAAAGTTGAAGAGAGGACTTTAAAATTAAACTATGAAATAAAGAGTTGTGATGGTGGTCTTAAGAAGGAGAACTCTTAATTGGGTCATCTCATTAATGAATAACAATACACATCTGTGATCCTCAAAATGAATAAGATCTCATAGATAGCCTCGATCTCCGTTGAAGAGGTAGTAAAACCAGTCATGGATCTTATAATAAATTTGACTCCCAAATACAAAATGCTCCTTTAATTTTAACTAGTTATTGTGAAGTTCGCCCATACGTAGATGTCATGAAAATAAAGTGCCCTGATTCCATGCAAAGCTGATAAGACCATACCCTTAAATGACCCAAAGGAAAACTCAAATCAAAAGAGAGCCTAGTGAACTTAGGAGTAATAATATGTTTGTATTCTATTTGAAGATAGTCCTTCATGTAGTAATGCATTTTTGTTGACAATACTTATGAAGGTTATATCCAAGTTGATTTTATGTAGGATTCATATATTTCATCCATAATGCCTATATGAATATCTTTTTGCAACATCTAGGGGGCATTCATGGAAAAGGTATTAGGAGTAAACAATTATTATCAATACCAATTCCTTGTAAGAAAGACGTGCAATGAGCATACCAAGTGTTCTTAATCCCTTGTTCACATAACTTCATAGATGATCGAAGAGCCTTAAATGGATGTCTAATATGCCTAATTATTGTCTCTGCCATACATCTAATCTATGAAGCAAAATCACTACATGGAATACAACTAAAATATGGAGGGGATGGATGTCAATTTAGCATAAATAATTATATAAATAACTAATTATTTTGCTTGTAATTTTTTACATATCATAGAAATAAGAGCTCTATCAACTTGATTCCAACTGGTACAATGAATTCTAGGTCCCTATATCTCGCAACCATACAAAACTATTGGTGACACTAAATTTTGGAAGATATGTAAATTTATTTTAGCAACCTAAAACTATGGCTAGAAACATTGTCTCTCAAATGTACTAAGTCCAACATACCTATTGTATAATATCTCTTCTACAATAGGGAGCACATTGAAGGGAGGTCATTTGAAATGCACACCAAGGTAAATATAGGAGAAAAACACAATAGATTTATTCAAAAAATTATAATGGTAAAAATAGGATTGCCCGAGAACATTAGCAAAAAAAGTTAGGTAAAGGCTATTTATTAGAGTTACCCATTAAATGGGACTTATCTTATTGAATATGAAAATAATTTATTTTCCATTATGATGTTTTGGCTCTGCTAGGGTTTTTAATTTATGGTTTTAGATTTTTATGCTCTACCCTTTCAAGATGTCATACAACCTCTCTGTGGAATATTCTAAACTTATTTTCTCAATTCATGCAATTTAGCCTATTTATATGGATCTAAACTAGTCTACTATAACTTTTGTTGTAAATGACATGGAGCATGGCATCAAAGTGAGTGTAGAAGTTATATCTAGAAGTATACAATGATGTAATGGAATTTTAAGTCTCTCTTAGTCTGTAGATGTGCTTTTATCTTAGATTTTATTATTTGTAACCAAAATGAGATTAATGACATTATTGTGTATTATATCACCCATATTCCCTTTGAGCAATCCCTTAACTCTTGGGTTAAGCATACTCGGGAGACGTATGATATTAAGTTATTGGGTGTTTGAAACCTTACTAAACGTTTTTCCTATTTTTTTCAAAGATCTAAAATAAGTGCATGCACTCTTGAACAAGTCTAGTTGTTGATTCAAGCACAATACCTTAATGGTGTTATCGTGCATTAGACCCATGATTTCAAAGTCATTGAGCAAACCTCCATCAAATTATTTATGTGGTTCAAGATACCAAGCCTCTCAATTCCATTTTATGCCTTTTTGGACATGAGAGTCTGATCAATAGGGCATTTGATTTATCATAAGTCTGATAGGTTTTATTTCATTTGACCCTACAAAATGGATTGTGTTAAGGTGGACCTTATGAAATACTTGAAATAATATGTGGATGTGTTAAAGGGTTCCCACAAATTCTTTCAAAAAGTCATTTCAATCAACATGCCTATCAGTTTATTTCATGGTTAAGCCTTTGAAATAAGATACATGATTATCTTCTCACGACCTGCGCCAACCCAAAATGGGATTCTAAAATGCCATTTGTAGTTGAGAAGGAAGAGGGATGGACTACTGTCAACAATAAAAAATCCACCATGAGACCTAAAATTCTAAGGTAGGAAGGACATTTCCCAATGTAAAACTACAATAATATGTTAAGAAAGTTGAATCCAGTGGCCCTTATGCTAGCCTTGTCCTAAAAAGTCAAACTTCACAAGTTCCATCTAATCGAGATAATATTTTGGTGTTCAGACATCACTAATGGGTGCTCTATCCTTTAGGCACTCACATAGCCCACCTCAAGGTGATGAAACTCACCGAGGGAAGAAAATTGGGGAAAACACTGTTTTGTATCACTTGGTGATTTATTTTGTCTAAACCAATAGCCTCTCTTATGTAACCAACTTCTCATGCTAGCATATGGCAACAACCAAGGAGAACTGCACATGGAGGATTCATCCTCATGAATATTATCTCATGGAATGTGTGTAGCCTTGTATATTCCATCTAAAAGATATTTGTTAGGTCTACCTATGAGTGGTTCAGTGCCTTTGATATTGTTTATCTTCAATAATTTAAGGTCTATGGATTTCTTTTGTACATTGTATTAGGGATTATTTTGTCTAACACTACATCATATACAACCTTTCACGAGGATAGTCATGGTGGTGAGAGTATTTTGATTTTCTCCACTATTATTTCCTTAGGGGAAGATATGATGCATCATGTTATGTGGCTCATGCTTGATATTGATGGTCAACCTTTTGGACTCACCAATGCTTATGTGACTAATAATGGCTTGGAAAGAAAAACATTACGGTGTTAGCTTGCTAAAAACTTACCTTTTCCAACTTGATGATATATAGTGAATTTAATATGGTTGAGCCCCCAAGGATAAATAATGTGCTTCATTGATGTGTTGGTGGGTTGGAGAGTGTGAAGCTTGGTTTAATTTTAAAAATCATTGTGGGATATTAGACCCTAACATTTGGTAGTTATTTGAAAATGCATACTCTTAGTTTACGCGATCAAATTTATGTGCATACTCTAATCAGATTCTCAAATAACTTGACCGCATCATGATTTTCAAGCAAAACATATTTAATCTTTAGGTAAATAATGGACAAGCTATCACTGTCCATCTAAAATTTGTCCTTTCTAAACATGGCCCCATCACTTTTTGGATTGTCTAGGGGGGCGGGTTGTATATCCCTCACATGTAATTCTTAATGAACACTTCTTTCTTAGCTAAAGAATGTATTATTCAGTTGATTGTGAATATTTGGAACTTGGTGCCACGTCTATTATATGCTGCAAGCTAGATTGAATGGTGAAACAAAGTTATTGCATGCACCACCAGTTTTCTTTGACAATATGGCAAATAAGATACAATAATTTTTAAGAGCATTGATAGTGCCTTGGCCAAGGAGTTTCATCAAATCTCCTCTCGACTTAAGCTCAATCCTTTTGATACTTAGTTATAAATTGTGGTTATTTGTTTCTAACACAAGCTTAAACTTATGGAGTGTCATGAGGCAAAACGAGCCCAAATTTGTGCCCTGCTTCACTAGCTGAAGATTAGAAACAAAGCTTCAAATGAGTTTTTTAAATCCTTGAAACACTAGTATATTTTCATGAATTTACGACACTTTTTGTGTCAATTTTTTTTTCAAATTTTTGATACAAATTTGCTTCAAAATTTTATGTGGGCATAAAGTGATTCAAGGTTGACATAAAATGCATTAGCCACTAACTAACACTAAACCTAGTAAATAAATTTGATTTAAATTTGGCAATTTTACCTAACGTGATGACATTGCATCAATTTTTGCATTAAGTGACACACACCACATCAATGTCTATGTTAAGATCATCCAACTAGGTATTCAATCCATTATCTTTGTTTTTTCACCTCCCACAAATGGATTTTTAATTAGTGCATTTTATGTTATTTTATCAAATGTACTTTTTTTCATTACAAACCTGGTGACATTTTAATTTATAACCATTAAAGCAGTTCATGTGAGTGCTCTTATGTTTATCAATAATGATTGAAATATCTTTGTATCCAATGCTAATAGCTACATTAATTATAGACATCAAAAATGAGAATTATAAATGTCACAAGCGTTGAAATCTTTCAGTGTCAATGCATCATACACTTATTATAGAAATTCAACACAATGTTTCTTCAACTATGAAGATTAACCATTCATCCTCAAATATACATCATACCATGCCTCTTCCAAAGACTTTAACTCTAATTATACATTCTTTTCCTTATAATTTGTCTTCCAAGACCTACATAATTTAACCAAGCTTTTTGGTATACATGATATGAAAATCCTCACATCTAAATTAAATCCAAAGTTAAGCTCCTCACCATTTTTGATAAAATAAATTGTACTATTAACCATTAAAATTAAAGTCCATTAAAATCAACTAACAAAAAGTCTCTCCATTTAAAATATATATTTATTTTCACTTTGAATACGTCATAATTTATGCAAAAAATAGTGAATTGTAGAAGGTGCTAGTTCTTTTCACAACACACACACACACACACACATGTATAAGTAAAGGTGATGGCAAATGATGAAAATGGAAAAGAGTACACTGTGACAGCCCCTCTAATATCTATACACAAATATTATGAAACCTGGGGTCAGGTAATTGTAGTTAAAATAAAACCTAAGGGTTAGTTGAACTTGGACATATGCTAGAGGAAAAACTATGTTTTTGACAAACAATTGAAAACATAATCGACCACACAAATTTGGGTAGCGAATCATCAAAAGAAAAAAATGTCATTATGAATGATGGGCCATAATATTGAAGCAAAGTCCTCTTTTTTGTCTAGGTCATGATCACATAATACTAAAAGAAAATACCTCATTTTTGTTTAGAGACATGAATTATTGTCTTAATGGAAATAATTGATGAACTTATATGGCATCTTTATTCTCAAATTCTTCTTCTTCAGAAGCACTATTGTCATATCCCACAATATTTTTCTTCAAAACTAAAAAAAATGTATACATTATTGGAAATATTATAGTTATACTACATAAGATATTTGTTTATTTATGTATGTGAGTTGTTAATCTCTTGAATATTATCTTGAGCGAGGATTTTTGGGATAGAAGAAAAGGTAGGATGAGATAAGACTATATCTCTTATTTATAAGATCAAGTCATTGTGTAAAAACCTCTCTGACAAAGAATATAATTAATTGGTTTTTATGTGTTAACTCAAACCAAAATCAATAATTGGTATCAGAGCAAGTATTTCATGTGAGAGCCAAAGCAAATAGCTTGTGCAGAATGGTAGGATAAAAATAATCAAAGGGCAAACCCATGTATGTGTGTTGCCCAAATTCATGGAGAAGATTATGTGTAAAAGTTATATGTATTTATTGTTATTGCATTAGATGAGTTTGTAGTTTATTTTATGTGTGAGATAAATAATTGTAAATATAGGAGTATATGAAAAAGAGAAATCATGAGTTTTTAGAATAAAACTTGTGCACTCTTGAGATACAGGCGCTTCAATAAATAATTTGTTTTTTCACTATGGAAAGGCATTTGAGTAACTATGTAAAGAAGCATCCAAAAATATTGCATGAAGAGAGGCACCATTTGTAGGGCATGAGATTTGAAATATGCCACACACAGTAGTAAAAGTTAAAAAGGCACAATCCATCAAGCAAAAATAACCATATAGAAGAAGAAGCCACGCCAGGAAGAAATAAGAAGAACCAGAAGAACTATGCAACAATTGTTTAGTGCCCACTATACAAAATTTTCATTAAATAAAAGCAAAGGCCATATAATAGATATTGTTGTTATTCCACATTTCTTCCTGTGAGCATGAGATTGTAGATTTGAATAATGATAAAAGGTGAAGATTATAAAATAAAAGGAGGCATGGATTTAAGGAGTTGGCTAAAACATGGCATAGTTTAGAAATTACATTTTGGTTCATTGAAGTTAGTTTGAGATATTATCTGTACAATATTTTATTATTAAATTATAATATTTGTTGTTTAATAATAGATTTTGAATACCTTGTGTGTAACAATCATTTTGAATAATATGTAAGTTTATAACGTATATTTTGTTATAATAGGTTTTGTTAATGTTATAAAGTTGTAGTTTATTTTTATTGTTTTTTAAAGTTTGTTCTATATATTTAATTGTTTATTAATTTATTAGTCTAGGTTTATAGTATCCAATAGTTTTAAAAAAATTATATTGTTACTTTGATAGTGTGTAAGTTGATTAGGTATAGATTTTTATGTGTGTTGTAATTGTCAAAGTAAAAAATCCATCCTTGTAATGGATACATTATCAGGCGAACTTGACACCCTAAGAGATTGTGTCAATTGATTCTATTGGGGAGGGGGGAAGATGGAATTTTATCATAAAAATGACATACATTTTGACCTAGCCTATTGAGCTAAGGTTATAGGTGGCTAGAGGAAATGGAGGAAGGATGCCCAACCCAACCTCAATTTTGTCGCTAACCCTTGGGTTATAGATCATAATAGTGGAAAAATAAAATGAGCCCAAAATA
Organism: Torreya grandis; assembly: GCA_037957365.1. NCBI lineage: Eukaryota > Viridiplantae > Streptophyta > Pinopsida > Cupressales > Taxaceae > Torreya > Torreya grandis. Next base: position 167,135 of record JARHVA010001896.1, on the reverse strand, counting down.
AAAAAAGAGTTGAAGAGTTTTTAGTCATCACTATTAGTGATGACATACTTTGGCTACATAAGATGCAAACCTATGCCAAAAAGACTAATGTTGAGAATGGTGTTTAGTGGTAGTGGTTACCATCTATGTTGTTTGTGATTAGATGGAAATAATTAAGGATAGTGGCTATAAATGCAAATTTGGTGAGGTGGCCAACACCCATTGAAGATAGTGAAGACCTAGTCCTCAGTCTTTAATTTTATATTGTGTGCTTATTCAGTTCTGATATGTTCTCATTGAATTATAAATAAATGTGTGTATCCCCATTTACATGTGTGGTGTGATCAATGATGATATGTTTTCACTGAGCATAAATTTTAAATGGATGTGTTAATCCATGTTTACATATCCAGGTCATCCTGAATAGATGTTTGTGTCCCTATTCATGTAAGCCTAGTGTGTTTGTAAACAAATGTTTATATTCACACATATAGGAAGTATGAACTAATGTGTGTATCCTAGGTCATCTTCAGATTGGCGATGTGTTCATGTCCATCAAAATATATGTCAAACTACATGTTTGTTTCTAGTACATGTGTAGTGTTTCATTTCCCTATGTTTGTACTAAAGGGGGAATGCTGGAGATATTCTAGTTGGTACTAAATAATATATTTATTTATCTATGTACATGGGTTGTTACTCACTCAAATATTAGCTTGAGTGAATATTTTAAGAGAAGAGAGAAGTTAGGATGAGATAAAACTAGATCCCTTATCTATGAGATCAAGTTAGTGTATAAAAAACACTCTAACAATGATTAAAATTAATTAGTTTTTGTGTGCTAGCTCAGATCAAGTTCAACACAATGAAAAGAAAATATATAATATACCCCACCAAAAAAAAATGTTTATATAGTAGAACATCAAAAACAACCACCACCATAATATATGCATATGAAAACAAATATTGCATTTAATGCAAAAATGAGTGCTAGTTAAATCACTAAAATTTTATTTTACTAGATGAAAAACTTTGGTGATATTATGGTCAACTAACTATAGTCGTAATTAACTAATAGAGGTTGTTGAAGTGGTCGAAATGCTATCAAAGAAAATGACCTCTTCCTACTAAGACCACATTTGTATCCATTTTTCACCAATCAAAATTACAACAGCTTTGTGAGAAGTAGATCTTAAGGTTGTTGAATGGATTTTCCCTATACCATCGATCACCAAGATATTGATGTGCACAATGGAAGTTGTTGGCTATAATAATCATATTTCTCTCTGTGGGCCAATGCTAAAGGTGGATGCACATTCTTGATATCCCCATTAAAACCTTTGACCTTTTCATTTCTAGTACCAAAGGAAGTATATTAAAAAATAACTTATAAAACCATGAGTAGTTAAATTAAAACTAATTGACAAAGAGATTAAAAACTACAACAATGTTCTTAGCTCTAATCCCAAAGTTGTTAGTCTCCTTTGCCTCCTATAAATATAAGAGATTCATTTTTAGTTGTGTAGAATTATAGATTAATGCATCCCTAATATTCACAAATCTCCATGTAGATCAATTAGGAGTGCCGAAAATATTCTAAGTTATGACTGTATAATAAGTGCATTATAAGGTATAGTCACTTCCATTAGTATAATCATGGGTCTTCTAATAATGTCACTACAATAATCTCATCAATTACGCATGCATACCGAGATATGGAAAATATTATAGTACTTTTCAAGTGGACTAGCTCTCAAGATAACTAGGACTAGTTTTTTTAGTCAGTAATGTTATTGCTACAAGAATGGATAGTATGGGCCTCTTAACAAGGTGAGTGTCGTAAGAATCTCAAATAGTCTACTTACATAGATATGTAAAATCTTGTAGTACTTTAATGTAGGTGTGCTTCTCAAGTGGATTAATGAGATTGGTTGTTCTAAAGTACCCTAAATTATCTTTTGAGTATATTGCACAATTATCAAGGTGAGTCCTACAAGAATCAACAAACATATGAGACAACTTATTGAGGCACTATAAAAAATATGAAAACATGTCCAAATATTTGGAAAAAAAAATGCTTTTCATTTTGCTTCTTTCATTGATGAAAAAAATGTGCATTGATATGTACATGATACAATATATACAAAGAATTATGGAGGAAGGAGACCACATACTATGTCTAAATTACTGATAATGGTGCATATAAAATTAATAAAAACTTAAATATTGATATAAAAAATTACAAAAAATATGATTTAGCTAGATCCATGACTCAAAGACATACATCCATGAAACTGTTAATTTCTTTAATGTTGTGAAATGATATTTTAGTATTGATAATGCTCTGATTAGTCTTGGTGCATCTAGACATGGGAAGTGGTGTACTTATACTTAATAATTTACAAGTTCATTCAAGTGGAATGACACTGAAATATATTCATGTATGTCCTAATTATTTTAGCATATGTAGGAGATGTTAGAGAAATATCAATTGATTAACATGTTTTGTATGTCTATATAGGCATTTATATCAGTCCAAGAAGTGTTGTGCCTGCACCAAGCTCATGGTCTATGCTATAATAATTTAAATTATATCATTGATTGAAGTTATACATTTGAGAACATGTCCAAATGTAGTCTAGTATAACTTGTAAGTGCACTCTAGTGGACTGAAAAATCTTCATGTTCATCCCTATTAGTCTAGTCTATGTAGGAGACATCAGAGCATTATCAATTGATTAACACCTATAAGATGTCTATTTAGTCATTTCTATCAGTTTAAGAAGTATTTTGACTACACTAAGCTTGTGGTGTGTGCTACAAGAATCATAATTATATTATTGATTTAATTTATACATTTGAGAACATGCTCAAATGTGGTCTATTATAGCTTATAAGTGTACTCAAGTGGAAGGAGACTAAAATATATCCATGTTCATCCTAATTAGTATAGTCTATGTAGGAGGCATCATAGAAATATCAATTGATTGACATGTACTATATGTCTATCTAGTCATTTCTATCAGTTTAGGAAGTATTGTGTCTACACCAATCTCATGGTGTATGCTACAAGAATCTCAACTATATTATTGTTTGAAGTTATAAATCTAAGAACATGTTTGTATGTGGTCTACATCTTGAAAATGAACTCAAGTGGAATGAGACTGAAAGGTCTTCATGTCCATCCCAATTATTCTAGTGTATGCTGGAGTTAATCGAGCATGATAAACTTCCATATAAGAGTGCTACAATAAATGGACTAATTTTAAACCACTGTGTACTGGAACACCAAAAATGGGAATTAAGAATGTTCACAAGGATATTAGAGCCACATTCAAAATTCACCTTGTTCTTTGGCTGAGAAAAAGGACCCCTCTTGTTTACACATCTCTTTGGATAAGAGGTGTAGGAAAGATTGCTCTACCAATGTTTACTGCTAAATATTTGATGTAGTATGAGTTTGAATTATGGGTGAAGTTTTGTTCTTTTAGCTCCCTAATTTCATGAAATAATACATTAGATCAAATAGGACATAGAGTATTTAATGGAGGCAGAGGCTTGGTCCTCACTTAACATTGTTATCCTTGGTTTTTATAGCTTGTTTTGTTCTTTTGGCTTCCTCATTTTATCATGTAATAATAACTTATCTAATCTAAAGGTATGAAAATGACTAGTTAAGGGAGGATAATCAAGCCCTATAATCCTCCTAATTTGACATTACTTAATTTCCGTTTTGTTGTATTTCATTCACACCATTCAGTGTAAAATCTATTTAGAATGTTGGTTATCTCTCTCACATATAACTTTGTAAAAACATAATGTTTTTTGTGGTTTCTTGGAAATATGCCCCTTATTCATGGACCTAACCATTTTTTTTTTGTAAATTTTTATCAATGTTTAATTTTTTATTAATTTTATATACACACTATGATAATTTAGACATATTATGCAATTTCTTTCCCTCGTATTTTTTTGTATATATTATATAACGTTAAGATTGTGTATTTTTTCATCAATAAAACAAGGAAAATGAAAGCTCATTTTATATATTTTTTCAAAAAAATTGAACATGTGTTCATATTTTTCCTAATACCCTGAAAAGATGGTGTTTTACCTTATTTTAGATTAATTGTCTAAATAAGAAAAAGCTTAGGATAATTTAGATTGTCTAAGGTATGTCTACATTAAACAAATTTTAATGTTACAAGATATTATATTTGAATTATTACAACTTACTATCTATGTAAATGCCCAAGAGGATCAATATACTTTGTTTGTTTTGGGTTTATGTAAGTTTCTGTCCATGTATAGGTATCGACAAGGCTGTAAAATGGAGTTATGGTTGATCAAATCAAGTGATTGACTCTCAGAATCTTCCTATACAGTTTTGATAATGATGGATGCCTTTGGAATTCTAGAGGTGTACACTCTTTGACAAAGGTGTCTTATGTTTTCCTATGTTTTCTTATGGGTTTGTTTCACCATATAGTGATGGGCATGCTTGTTAAGATGGTTCTTGTGTAATATAAAATCTTCAATCTTGTGTATAGATGCAAAATATTATCTTCTTCACCTTGAAACCCTAGCTCCACTTTTGACATGAGGTTTTCTTACAAAAAGAATGTAATATGAGTTGATCTAACCCTAACCACTTCTTGTCAAGTGATTAAGTGTTGCCTACATTTATAATTCTTTGAAGAGGGCCCAAAACACACATAGTTCTCTCGATTAGGTGTATGTGTGCAATAGTGATCCTCTAATATGGATGCAACCTGTAACTTGGCTTTAAAAACTTGATAATGTACAAACTTGACTTGGCTTGGTTGTTTTAGACTTTGATAAGGCCTACTCTTTTGAGGGGTTACTGATTTAGAACTTTAGGGTTGTTCCTCCCAATTTGTAGATGTATAAATGTCCTCTTGGTAGGTGATAGATAGATAGGAGCTATAGAGGAATAGGTGTAGGCCTAATATGTATAAATAACCAACTCTTTGGGTGATTAGAAGGTCGATCCCATAGAAGGTAGTTAGATAGGAGAGAAGGGTGTAGATGAGCCATATGTGTATGTTCAAGTCATGTATGGTAAATATAGGTTAAGACTGGCATTTACTATTGTTTAGTTCCATATTTCAGTGTCTATAAATGCCCCATTTTTATTTTAGTATTGAAAATGCTAGATTAAAAGGATACAAATATTGTGTATCTTAGTGTATAAACAAACTTTGTCTTTAGGAGAAGGCTCCAAATGTGCAACGTGTTCCATGAAAGTCTACAATAAAACATGCAACAATAAATCTTTGTATATGATATGAAATTTGAAGTAAAATGGATCAATGAAACTTTTAGAATTTGAAGGGCAAGGAAGAAATACACTTGTAAGTACGTGAGTTATGCTTCCCTCTTAAGCATTGGAGATTGGGGTGATTATGCCAAGAAATGTGTGCCATTGTTAAAACCATGGGTTGAAAAGATAGAATCTCAAACCCCCATGTATATTTAGTAATGTTAGGCCATTGAGTGATGTTGAACCTCAACCACACTACTCATTCAACTAATCTTAAACCCATACTAGGATTGTGGTAAGGTTGGATCCCCTATACTAGGGCTCATATGTAGATTGAATCAATCACTTTAGATAGACTTATAGATTCAAAATGTTACCTTCATTACCTTTAGTACCAAATTAAAAATAGAAAAAACTAAAAGTGTGTGCATGAACAATGTTTATACTCCCAATCTGATCCAACTATGCCAATCTAATATAAAATTCCATAAAATATATATTCCACTCTGTCCCAAGTCTGATATGTATAAAAACATGTCACTTATTTACTTGTAAAATGTTTACATATTCCCCCAAATCCATCTCAACAGGTATAAATTTATCCTATAATCTGAACCAAACTAATAATCTGATCTAATGTAAACCTTTTAAATCATCTAATCTATCCAAAAATTATGATTTGTCTGTGTGTAGCCTTAATCCCTATGACAAGCCCACTATTATTCCCCACTTTGAGGTGAGGAATGTAGCATGTGAATTAGTCATGTCAAAATAGAAGATTCAAACACATAATGTTATGTAGAAAGATGTAAGTATGAAAATTATGTACTAACACGAGGATAATATTTCATCATAGTATGATAGATCATCAAAGCATATATGAAACATGTATCCTAAGTCATACAAGTATCATGTCAAGATATATATATATATATATATATATATATATATATATATATATATATATATATATATATATATATAAGGTATGTAGTAGTAGTCATTGCATATATAAACACGGAATAATAAACCACGTAGAAAGATGCATGAGATAGATCACTACATCACACAAAAATATGAATATATGTGGTATGGATCATGACAACATAAGAATAACAAACAATCATATATTCATCCACACATAAACACATAATGTCATGGCCATGACACACAATAAAACTCAATAAACACATAGTATTACACAAGGCAAGAGCCACACCCCATGAGCCACACATAGATTTTGATAACATCCTTCCAATAATTTGTAGTATTAGAAGGGTTAAGGATCCCTGGGTATGGTTACTTCCATGCTATGATGAGAAAACTTCAAACACTGGTGTAAAGTGGATGGTATAGCATTCATAGAATGAATCCATGAATGTCCAATGAGTAAATTATATGGTAAATCTAAGAAATCACATGAACTAATGTCTCTTGAATGACAGGCCCCACCATTAAAAGAAGATGTATGGTGCCCATAGTTTCATGTTCATTATTGTCATATGCCTCAATGGTAATAATATTTGATTTTAGTGTTGTTTTAGGATACCCCAAATCTTCTATTAATCTTAATATACACAAGTTCAAAGATGAGCCATTGTTTATAAACACCCTTTTTACTTTGTGTTTAGAGATTATGAATTCTATATACAAAGGTAAATTATGTGCAGATGTGACAGGGGATACATCATAATGATTTAATGTAACTCAATTGTTAGTGGATAAGTTTCCATCTAACTCCTAAAAATTAGATGGATTTATGTTTTGAGGTACTCTTGACTCTTGAAAGACTTTATACAAGATGTCTTTATATACAAGGGATGTTTTGAGAAGCTCTAAAATGGATTTGTGAGATGGCATCTTCTCAATATGGTCTATGATATTATACTTACTATCAATATTAGGTAAGGAAGCACTTGGAATGGTAATCTTGGTGTGCCTTGTTATAACACTGCAATATTGGCCATTTACGGTGATGACAAAAACATGATGGTTTATATAATCAACATAATTAACTGTAAAATCAAAAGGGTGATTAGTTTGATTGACATCACTAGCTTGAGGTTGCTCTTGATTTTGTTTACCATGCCCTTGCTCATGTTTGTGAAATAGATATTTATATATGCCCAAAATTTGGTTATTAGATGAAGTGCATGGTTGATTTTCAATGGCTATGCCACCATGATCTATGAGATATCAGACATAATGTTTTAGCCTCATGCACTGATTGGTTGAATGTACCTTAATTATGTGTTATTTAAAATATTCATTATCATGAAACCATTTGGGTTTAGGGACATTTTTATTCAAAGGGTTTGGTGTTGGGCCATATGATCATGTTTGCTTGAGCCAAATTTCAAAAAATTGCTTCATAAGAGTTTCCCAATTGAGCTTACACTTATGGTTTTATTTTTTTTATTGACCATAAAGTATTGTGATGTTGTTGATAGGTTGTGGGTTTTGAACATGATTGACATCTGTCACACCATCACCTACAACATTTTTGTTTTTGGCAAAGAACTTGGGTTTATCTATTTGGTTTGAGGAATTGTTATCATGTTTGAAAATTTTGATAACACCCTTAATAATTAAATTTCATTTGATTTGGACTCCATTTTTGATGATTTCATCAAAGGATGTTGGACAATGAAGTTGCAAGTGATGAGCCAACTCCGAGTCAAGGTTGTTCATGAAGATGACAATGAGCTCATTTTGGGGAAAGACCATGGAAAATGACTTACTAATGACCACCATATTTGTAAGAAGGAGGTAAAGGTTTTAACATTTCATTGTTTGGTGTTACATAGATCAAATATAGTTAATTCCTTTTCATCATTATATGAAAAATGATGAACAAAATTTTTAGATAGGTCTTCAAAGGTGGAGATTGATCCTTTGGGTAAATGAGAGAACCATTCTAGGGCTTGACTCCCTCAACTACGTGGAAAGATCCTTAACATGTATTCATTACTGTATGCAACATCAACACATGCCATACATAAATATTTAAGATGTTCCTTAGGATTGCCCTTAACTTTGTACTTATCAAATTTAGGGAGTTCAAAATGTTTTGGAAATGTTATTATCATATTGTTTACATTGTATGGATAAGAACATATTTCCTCAAACTTGTATCATTTTTGCCTAGAAAAAGCATTGTCTTACAAGCCTTGAATCTTATCCTTCATGTTTTGACACTCTTGAATGAAGTGTGGTGAGAGTTGATTACTTTGGCTTGAAGAGGTAAATGTGTTAGATGTTTGCCCCATGAATAGTTTTGAATTAGTGTTGGCTTGTGAAAATGAATATTGATTATGGGGTGGATTATTGATAGATTGACTAGGAAGTGTATTGAAAGGGGGATTTGTATGTTTTGACTATGTGAAGAGGTTTGGGTTTGTTGGGCTAGTGGAAAAGTTGGGATTTGTTTGATTTGGATTGGTGGTGAAATTGGGATTTGTTTGATTTGTGAAGATATTTGGATTAGTGGTGTTTGTGAAAAGATTTTTGGTTTGATTCGTAAATGAATTTGGGTTGGTTTGATTTGGGAATGGATTGATAAATGTGTTTTGGTTCAATTTTGGATTTGAAAAAGTACATGGACCAAAAATTTTATTTGGATGAGTGTTGGGGTTAAAGGATTGATGTGGATTGAAGGTTAAATTGGTGTTAATGAGTGGGTTTATATTAGTGGGTGTTTGATTTTTATGTGATGGAGTTAAACCTACAAAATAATTTGGATTGGTAAAACTCAAAAATCTATTTGATGTACTAATTAAAGCAAATTTTTGATGTTGGTTAATGGGTAAACTTGATTATGCATTCAAGTTTAGATTTGAAGTTGATTGATTGTTGTTAGCTGAACTAGAATGAGTATTCAAGTTTAGTTTTTGATTTGGATTTGTATGGTTGATTGGTGAACTATTGAAGTTTAGATTTTGATTTGTTGGAAAACTTGAATAAGTATTCAAGTTTGTATTTGATTGATTGATGGTTGGTAAACTTGAATATGTAGTCAAGTTTGGATATTATTGATTGTTGTTGGTAAACCTGAATAAGCATTCAAGTTTGGATTTGGTTGATTAATGTTTGGTAAACTTGAATGAGATTTCAAGTTTGGATTTAATTCATTGACGATTGGTGAGTTTGAATGGACATTCAAGCTCAAAATTGGATTTATTTGATTGTCGATAAATGAGTTATAATGAGCATTCAAGCTTGGATTTAGATTGATAAATGAGGATGAATTTGGGTTCACACTCAAACTTATATTTGGCTTGGATTTTTTCTCAACCAAAGGATTTTTTATCTTATTATATTGAAGTTCTACAATCTCTTGGTTTATTTTATGGGTATGGACCTCCATACAAAATACATGGCTTACTTGGGATGATTCCTCATTGATGATAACTTTTCCTTTGTCTTGGGAGACTTTGGGATTGGAATTGGATGGATCAATGACAACCTTTCTAGCATATAAATATCCTTCTGATATAGAATGATCTTCGATAGGTGATTACGACTCTCTTCTAGCAAGTAAATGGTGTAGGTTTGAACATCAAAATTGAGTGGAAGTCTTACTCCTAGACTCAAGGCCTGGAGTAATACTTCATTCTTGTTGGATAAGATGTATTGATTGAATGGGGAAGGAGGTAAGATTGCCTTAGGGATACCTTCATCTTGATAAGGTCCTTATTCTTCTTCGTTGTCATGAATTTTGTGTATTTCGACATGGTGTCCTTAGTTTTCTTGACTACCAAAATGAACAGGGTCATTGTCAAAAGGATTTTATCTCATCCTAGGATTGTTTAACATAGCCTTGTGCCTTGTGATAGGTGAGATTTCTAAAAGAAAGGCTTTGACTCAAGAAAGGTAACAAGATATATTTTGGACTCTAAGAAAGTGAAAGGCCAAAATGACTAAAATCAAGTTGATTAATAACAAAGGTAATTTGAGTGACTTTTAAGACTACAATTTTGTGATTTTTGAAACTTTTAAATTATATCTTGATTTATTGGTTTCAATCAAAGGATTTCAGCACATGGTCTTTCATGAGGAAACAAACAAACAAATCCTACTCTAAACACACATGCATTACACAAAAAGGGATAAAAATTAGGCCAAGTGACTTGAATAACTCATAGGATTTACATGTCACTTGCTTGTCTATTGCATTGGCTACAGCCTAATATTTCAAAGCACTAACCATGGAGGATCCTATCATTCCCACGACCACTAAGCTCAGTTTCAAGGGTGCATGCAAAGTAGTTTCTTGGTGCTAATCACTAACTAATACACTACAAGTTAGATAGTAGAAATGTTAGGAATAAATATAAAAATTGATGCAGAACAATTTCATATAATCACAATAATAAATATAAACACAGATGCATAAAAAATAGAAATAAAATGCAAAATAAGAAGACCAGATTTAACGTGGTTGACCCAATGTGGGCTATATCCACCAAGAAACACTTGCTCAAATTTTATTACAAGCCACAAGAGTTCAATCCACTCTCAGATTAGTCTTCTCATAATTACAATGAACAAATATTGTTTGGAGCTATGCTCAATAAACCCTCTTGAATTTGCACCTGAATTCACACACTTAGTTCTTCCTTCTCAAACCCTTGTTCTCATAATATATTACCTATGAAATATATATATATATATATATATATATATATATATATATATATATATATATATATATATATATATATATATATATACATAATACATCAACAAAGCGGTATTACAAAATAATAGGTACCAAAAACATGGGCATAATCAACCCAAAATGATTTCCCATTAAAAAGGGTCCATAAATTTTTTCGGGGGCTACCGCCCTTGAACCCCTATTTATCAGGGGCTGCCACCCCCAAAACCTTGCTTTTCAAGGGCTACCACCCTCGAACCTAGTGATAATATATATAGAGTGTAAAATACATTTAAAATGTATGGTATTTGAAAACACATTATAAGTTAGAAATAGGATCCACAACACAACAAGAAATAACTTTTCTAGGCTTAAGGTTTGAACAAAATTATCTAGGGGAGACTTATATATACCTTCCAGTGTGTTGAGGCCTAAAACCATATAATAATACAATTTAAAAAATACACACAAATGTGTCTAGTCTCAATGTACCCAACACATTTATAAGATTTTAGTGTGTTGACATCAAGAAAATTGAACTTCGAGTCATGTTATTTAAGGCTTGAGTATTGGAGGATGAAACCCCCTTGCTTCATGGTGTGCTTAAAACACAATATCGCTTAGCCAAGAATGACAACTCTAATTCAATTGTTATACCCCATTGGTACACAGGGTTGCCTATTGCATGGTGGTGAAATCCATAGTCAATAGAGCCCCTAATAAAATAAAAATAAAGAAGACTTACTCTTACCTTTGATTCTCAAATGATTTTAGTAGGTATCATCACTAATGTGATGCCAAGACAAGAGCATACACATAAGTGGGTCTTGGGTAACAAAGTTTGCAAATGTTATTTCTGATTTTCTGAGTATTATCACTAATGTAACAGGAAAAGAGCACATGCAATAAGTTTTACATAAACAAATGCTTAAAAAAAAAAAATTAATTAACTCTAAAAATTGAAATATGATCTAAGTTATTGTTATCAACCAAATTTTCACCCTAAGGAGGGCTACTCCAACCTCCTTAAATTTGGAATAACATTGAAACACCTCATATATTATGGGTGACAATTCTTAGAGGTGAGTCTCTAGATTGAAGGGCTAGCTCCTTTGCATAACCTCTACCACTAACCACCAACCTACTTGCCTTGAATGAAAAGGAATAGAATAATATTAAACACTAATCTAATATAGGTGATGCACTAATATGAATTCCACAATCCTACTTGAACTTGCACTATGAAAGATAATTCATAAAATTGATCTCAAAACCTAAGGTTCTCCTAACAAAAGTGTTTCAACATGAAGGTAAAATGCAATGTATTTCTCAAGGTAGATGAATAGTAGGTCTTATCATAGACACTAGTAGTCTTATTCACACTTAGAGACACAAAAAACAACCATTTAAACATCATGAGACATGTTAGAAGGAATATTACTTACACAAAGCATAAAAGAGTGACATGGATATAAAGGGAAATAACTATCACTTTCCATCTAAAATAAACTACTTGACACACTTATGCAAGAATTTGAGAAACAAAACCAACTTGAAATATTTATTCAAAGGCAAAATCAGTAGTCAATTTAGCAGGGCTTTGCCATACAAAAATTTGGATGATATACAATGTCAAAAGAGGCAACTTATATAGAGAAATGGGGAAGAGAGAGAGGGGGGGGCATAAAAGAGGAGATTGCCAAGTGTCTAGTATGAGTTAAAAACAAGAAAGAAGTTATAGAAAAATCTAAACAAACTTCCAAAGACTCTTGTCTCTCCTCTAAGGATGATTCATCATCCAAGTGGCGTAGGAGTTAGACTACTTGTTTGACACCTTGGTCATCTTCCTCAAAACTGCCCTTCTTTGCATATGAGAAGTGACAAATGCACATTTTCATCATCAAATCACCATGAATACCTTTAAACCTCTCTTTGACACTTATCATGCATTTTGAAACTCCTTTGCTTTGAATTTTAGGGGCAATCATCATATAACTCCTTGGGTGTCAAGAAACTCCTTCATCTACCACACATAGCCTTGTCCAAATGGATCAAAACTTGACTTAAAATTCATAAAGGCATTATCTCTCCATGAAAGGAATTCAAATACCTTATCATACCTGAATCAATATATTTTAGTTCATGGGATAACTCCAAAGACTCCATCTTGCACCTTTGCTCTTATTTGCACTCATTTCCTTGTAGCCCTAAAAACCTATAAACCTCCTTGTGTGGGATAATGTATGGATGGTATTTGTAAATTAAGTAATATTTGAGAAGCTAGTATGGATTTACAACTCCATGACAAATTTGAGATCCTGAGAGTTCGTGGAAGTGTGTTTATTCTATTGTTCTTCTCCCTCAATCAAGTCTCAATTAGGCCTCCTTGCATAGAAGACCAATTTTTTGCTCCAGATATTTATCACACATGTGAAACCACCAAAAAGTGTGTGATTTAATTTACTTATCTTATTACTAACCTCCATTCCAAATTTTTGGTCTTAATACCCTGTGGAAGTGTGAGAACAATGAAATGGTCTCAAAACCTAATCTCTTTTTAAGCCTATTTAAGACTGCCTTGAGAAACTAGACTTGTTTGGGCACTTCCAAGATTATATGTACATATTTTTGGGCTTAAATAGGTATAAGACACAAAATCACCCTCCCCAATAGTTTTTAAGTGCTCCACTACTCAAAACCCTATAAAACACCAAAAATCCTTGCAAAATAGGGCATTTAATGCAATCCATACAATTGCAAATACATACAAAGTACATGGTGTGGACCTACTTAGAGTATATAATTTTTTTTGGGTGATTATAAGGTCAAACCAGGTCATATCATTCATTTTATAGGCCAATATTCGACATTGGGTCCTTCCTACGATTTTAGGAGGGTTTAAACCTATTTTGGTTCTTAATGATTGTTCATAAACCCTAGGGCGTTAAATCCTAAACCAATGCCAAAAAATTTTAGTAGAAAAGCCTCCTCAACTTTCCTTAAGTGCTTAGGTTCCCATTCATATCCTTCATATAGTTATAAGTGCAATAAGTTGGTCTTCAAGTCTCTATATTGTAAATGGACAAGGTCTGAGTTCTTAGGCTTTGTTCCTGTATGTGATAGATCCAATCCAACAACTAATACCACAAGATTAAATTTTTGGGACCTAATTATCATCCTTTAAAGTCACTATTTCTCATGCACAAGATCAATATCATTTTAAGTGATAGAATCTATGACTTGAAACGTAGTCATCCATTGGAAGAGCTTGAGATGGTCTCAAAAGCCTAAAAGGCACCTTCATTGTCTTCTCCAGCCTATGGATGGTCCTTTATGATCTTTGATAATTTTGTATACTCACCAATGTCCTTAGGTCTCATGTCACCTTTATATTATCTCTCTTCATATGACTATTCATATGGTCTGCTTGTCTAATGTTAGGCTTTTAGGCTTATCATACCTAGATAGGGCTTATCATCATTTCCATCTTTTATTATTGGGTCTGAGGATATAAATGGGACCTTGTTGTCACTATGAAACCATTTTAAAATGATTTACCTTTCCTCATACCTCCTCTCTTAACTCTAAACAAGCAACCTTCACCTAATAAGGTAGGTAGGCCTATCACTTTCACTAATTGTGTATGGAGAGTTAAAGTGAGTCCTGCAGATAGTCACTTTCTTCTCTAACTTTATTTATGCTTACTTTGAATTTAACTGACCTCAAACACTATCTATTTACCAGATCTAAAATCCAATACTCTTTAGGTACACTCTACCTATTCCTCAAAACTTGAAACCAACCTCTTCTTCCTACCTGACCTGTAAGTGGCAGTTCTTGTGATCTTGATTGTGTCTTAGGAGTTTAGAACTCTTCTGTAAGTCATTACACACTTAAATCACAATAATAGGGGTTCATAACATTTCATTGACCCTATACAACTTTATCAAATCATTTCATCTTCACTTGTATACACCTATTAGCTTATACCTTCTAAGGCATGGTTGTAGGTGACTATTGGAGGAGAGATTGAACATGAGGTTTGAGAATTGATCTTCTCACTAGGTTATGACATCTTGAGAGTGAATAAACTCATTAAAAGTTATCCTCATTACTCTATAGGATTAGTATCCTTTCATAGCATCTTTAGGATTGTTTTCCTTCTCTCATTCTTATATGGAGTCATGCTTTAACACCTATTCTTCTTTTGATGACAATTAGCTTTCAGTCCAAAATGAGGATCTATAGGTTTAAAACCTGTAAGTCTACTTTTACTTGCATGGTTTATTAAGGCATATTATTAATCCCTAGTACTTTTAAATTGTGTTAACTCTCATCCCTTTCTCACATCATCTTCTCCAACAACTTGTAGATCTCCTGCTTAGCATTATGCCATCTCAAATTTGTTCATTTGTACGTAATGCATACAACCAATTTATATGCAAGGATTGGGTATGAAAGTTGGATCTTATTCTCTCATTCATACCTCTTAATGATATAATGAAGTCAATTAATGTCAAATGAGTATTTTGGAGGGAGTACCAGATCTTCTTCAATGTTTGAATGTACTCAACATGGAACTTATGACTAATGAACATCCACCTACAAGTCTACAAACCTATGGGTAGACAAGACTATCCAAGTCTTTGTTCAAGAGTGCATTTGTAGCTATAATAATAACCTTGGCCTCCAACGTATACAATGCCATCCTTATGTGCTATATAATTAATGTTCATTACCATTTGGACCAAACTTGACATTCAAACTTGTAGAAGACCATTTATAGACTGTAACATGCTTCCAAGAGTGTAAAACATGATATCTCTTGAAGGATCATCTACAAGGAACTATTTATTAAGGAGAGGGAACATGAATCCTCTAAAAGTGAGATATACTCGATGAATAATGAGGCACTTGGAACTTCTGAAAATGAAAACATATCAAACCAACCAAAACACTTGAGACACTTTTCTCCTTATTGAAGACACAAACCAAGGTTGAATTGATTGGTGAAAATGACATCAAAAGGACTCTTTTTATCTCTAATAACACCCTAAAAAATACATTCTCCTCCATAAAATTCTATAGTGAATAAATAGGAGCAAACCAGACCTTGATTTAATGAATAAGACATAATGACCTCCTGGGTTACATCTCGATTCCTCGTTAAGCAAACTTGATTATCTATGGATTTTATATAGTTGATAATTTGACTTGATTTTTACTGACTAAGTTGTAAGTCATATGTTGTTATGGGGTAGTGGTATGTTTCTTTGGTTTTATGATTTCACTACTATGAGTTAGTTGTAGTGTATATTCTTTATATTGAGATCATGTTAACTTGTTATTTTAGCAGTATTTTATGATATTTGAATCACAATGTTATGGTTTAATACCCTGTTGGTTGTGAGTTTGACACAGGAAAAAATCATCACTTAGATCATAATAGAGGGAGAGCATCATCAGAGAGGGTGATCTATATGGAGATGTTTGGGGATGACAGAGGAACAACTAAAACCCTGCACACACCACGTTAAATGGGACATATTAAATACATAGTTGGATTATTAGTGTTAATATGTTTTCGATGATTGTTTGTAATTAGATAATTGTTTATGCATGAGTGTGTTAGTTCAATACCTTTAGGTGGGAATAAATCATATGTGAATGCATTAAAGATGTTGTGTAGGTTTAAATGTTTATCATTGCAATTTGATTATGTTAGTGTTTGACTTAACAAATGGAATTAAAAGAATATAATTGATTATATATCCTTAGGTCATGATAATTATTTGCTCAAATTGAGTTAGTAGAAAATTAATTAATTTTGTTATAATTACCAAATTTTAATATATTGTGTGGATATTAACAAATTAAAAGGGTTTATTTTTATAATTAGAAAATAAAACAAAATAGAATAAAATGACAAGCTTTAGAAAAAGAGTAAGGTTAAAAAGAATAAAGAATAAATAAAAAAGAAAACAAAAAATAAAATCTTTAAAAAAATCAGCACCTTGTTCATGAATAGGAATAAAAACAATGGGGTGCAATTTTGGAAAAAGGAGGACATAGCGTGGAAGTAAAGAGGAGAGGAGAGAAGAAGGAACAAAGTATAGCAGAGCATTATTAACAAGTAGGCAATGCAATTTTAATTTTGTGTATTCATATTCTGTGATTTGTATATTGTGAATTTAGTATAAAAAAACATCATATAGTTTATAGCAATTTTAATTTTGTGTATTCATATTCTGTGATTTGTATATTGTGAATTTAGTATAAAAAAACATCATATAGTTTATAGTAGATAAACCCAACAAACTGTGTAGATGTATAACAACCTATAGGTAGAAAGCATATAGGTAACAAATTAAATTCATAGTAGTAGAATTGGTATAGTGTGTAACTTTGATAAAAAATAGTGATATATAATGACAGTAGAAGCAATGATCTGCATATTCTTGACTATATAGTGGATTGTATAATTTTATATATATACACCAATCTGCCACATAAATATTGATTTGAATGAGGTGACTTCTATATTCCAGTTCATGCATAACCTAAACATTTAGAATATTGAATTGAGAATTTGTTTAGGATAGATGGAATTTGTTCGGGATTAGGCTTAAAATTTTTAAAAATTTGTTTAAAAAATAGCATGATAGATATACCAGAATTTAGTTTATCAGGATGTAAGCATTTAAGCTAACAAATCACTAAGATAAATATCATTTAGCATTTAGGCTTACAAATCGCTAAGATAAATAGCATTTAACATTTAAGCTTACATATCTCTATATAAATTTTACCACATATATGTACCTACTAGATAAATTGTCGTAGGGCAACTGGTATATCTATTTCTAGTTTTGTAAAGAGTCGAACCTCTTACCCTATATTGGATGGCCCTCAATATCTAATATCATATCCATCGTGCAATATCTAATATAAATGTATACTTAATCATTACATTATATAAAGGTTGGGTAAAGATGTTACATGTGTTATAACATATTTCTCTTTTCCATTGTTATATTAGAGTTGTAATACCCAATTTGCCATAGCTCCTTGGATATTTATAACAAGAAAGAAAAAAAAGAAAAAAAGATATACGGTGCCATTATTGGGGCATTATGTGTATAGTGACTTTATTTCAGCAACTCTTTTATATCAACGATCCATATATACAAATAATTACTTAGTTTACTTAGTTATTGATCAATAGGAGAAATATTAGTGATCCATATATTATATTTATAACAACTTATACCATTTAATTATAATATTATAAATTAGTTTGGAGTATACTATGAATAATGTATATATCAATGATCTGATGTACAATTCGCTATGATGTGGTCTATATGTAAAAAAAATAGTGATATAATATATGGTATATTATATTGGAAAACATATTGCTAAATGTCATTATATAATCTTGACACCATAAATAAGTAATATTATGATTATATTGGAATATGATTATATTGACATGATGACAATGAATAAGTGTCATGTATTATTGATAAGTGTCATTATATTGTGGGTTTATATAGATCTATGGCATTGCTCTGTTGTTAACCATATATTATATTACTATGAGTACGAACTAGCTTTGGCATGGTATATAATATATGGTATATAATAATATATATGTAAAAATAGTCGATGTTGAAAGGAAGTTAATTCAATGGGATAATACTAATTATCTCAACGGGTTAATACTAGTTATATTAGTGGATTAATATCTCTACTCGAGAGCATTAAGGGATTTGTAAAATGGATTCCAAACGTCCAAGTCATTGTTGGATATTATTTGGGGAAAGTTTAACCTTTTTACCTCGATACTTATTTTTAAAGATAAATATATTTGAGATATTTGAATACAAGGGGATTTTGATAATGATTGGTTTATTGATCCATTGAAAACTTGTGTACGATACATATCATGAGTATACTAATATGTATGAGGGCGTGTACAAATATAGATTATATATAGACATTGAGATGCATGCCCATACGCATAGATTCTGACTAGTAGGTTGTCACGGCTTTGGATGATTCATACATCTATGATGAAACTTTTGTGTATCATATAAAAGCAATTTGGATATTGTCAAATACTTATATGTGAACCATGCTACGAGAGACTATGTTTCTCTGAGAATTTGTTTACGGAATTATATACACTTTGAATATATCAGGATAAAAATCTATTTAGATAGGGACACAAACTATGAAGGAGTATTACTTGGTTGAACTCCTTATCTTATAGAAGATCATCAATATATTGTAATGAATGTTGAAATCATATGGAGTTATTAGTTAAGAAATTTAAATGACCATTGATATAATAATTATATATTGAGGAGTACTTCTATGCGATACATAGTACAAATACAGTTAATGTGTACAGGAATGTACATATAGAAAATACACCCATATATGGACTTAAGTATTCATATAACATTATAATATATGTAGGTGTATTGGGGTCATATGCCTATCTATATTTTAATGGATTGTTAAAGCAAATCAAAGGATTTTGAAGGATGCAAAATTGTAACTATAGGAATAACAATCTTTTAAAAATATATAAAAAAAGGTTTAAATGAATGAATATGTCTTCCAAGAGATTTATGATTTTATTTGTCATGACTGGTTGTTGAAATGGAGTAGTATATCCATGTAAATTTATGGACTATAGTATATTTCTTGTCATAGAATATTGAATATGGAGATTAGATTATGTAGTTTAAACATAGAATATACCTTATTGGTATAAACCATACTTGCTTGCTTAATATTATGGGTCATTTGATTCTTGAAATTGTAAGACTGGTTATTTATAATTGTGTAGTTGTATTCATAAACAATGAACTATGATATTATGGGATGTCATAGAGTATTATAGTATAAATGTATGATATACCCATGTGGTACAAACTATAATTGATATATCTAAGAACTCATTCATATGTTTGATAGACTAAATGTATGTGTGTTGGTTATTTATATGAATAACATGTTTTATGATAGTTATTAGGACCCTATTTATGTGTGCATACAACCCCCATGAAATTATGACAAAGGCTAGAATGGAATATTATACATTTCATGAGAACTAATACCTTCTTGTTATAACTAGTTGCTTGAACATAAACTTATGTGTTCATTTATTTATAACTACTTTATTATGACTGGTTGTGGTAATTTGTAGTTGTACTTTAGGCCACTAGACTATGATAATTGTAGACATCCAATTCCTAACACCATTTGTGTTGAAATTGTCAATCTTACTCGAATTGCACTCAAATACACATTTTAGGTCAAAATTCATAAAACACGCTAAATAGTTTGAACTTATTGTTTAAAATTGCCAATTTAGGTCAAAGTATCCCTGAATAGAGCAATGCAATTCATGGGTTAGCTAACTTTGATTAATTCATTTTGAGTCAAAATGACGATTTCACTTTTTGTGCTCTAGATCACTCTTTTCTCCTAAATTCATTGGTACACACCACATACCTTTGTTATTTTGTGTTGGAAACATCCTAACTGGAAATATGGTTTTGACACATCTAATGTCACCTTCTAATTCTTTCTGAGTCAAATTACAACTGAGTAATATGACTTTTCGACCATTTTGATTAATTGAGGACCAATTTTCAAATAATTGCACAAATGTTGATTAACCTTGTTTAAGGCTAATTAATCCAAATCAAGAGCTTAAGTGGATTTTCCATGAGAGTTGTTAAATATTTATTTTTTAAAATTGATTCCTATTAACTGCATCATCAGGTGACATCATTTCTTGGGAAGACATCCCTAGGCCATATATACCACAAATATCAGGATTATGGGTCACCCATGCCTAGTTAATGCCTCCCATGCCTCTTTAATTCCCCTTCTTCCAAGATCATGATGAAGATAATTATGGATTTAATTCCAAATATTAGGATTATCCATGGCCACACATCTCAATATTGAGATGGATGGTCATGGTTGATCCTGACCAATCTTAAAAATCTATAAATAGAGAGGCCATGGACATGAATTTTAAGCTTGAATATTGCAAAGTTATAATGTTAAATTATTTCCACAAGGTTTTGCATTTGATCATAGATTTTTCTTACAAGCTTCATTGATAGGCTAGTTTAGTGATTTGGAATCAAAATCATAGGTTTTATAGAGTGTTCTTGAGGCATTAGAGGAGCTTACCACCATTTTTTATAAAGACAAGGATGCTTGATCAAGGGAGAACATGTTTTTGAGCCACATGGGTATGGTGAATCCATTTGGGAAGGTAATATGGTATTGCTTTCTTTCATTTGTTTCTTACTATCCTTTGTAATTCCCATAGGAATAGATAGGCTTGGTTAGTTAGTTCTTTATGCATGTTTCATTATTTATGGACTAATGCTTGACTAACTTAATTTGTAATGCTCTCTACATCTTGGCACACCCGGTGGGATAAGATGCATCTCACACCTAATTAATATCACTTTGCAACTCTAAAATATCCATTTAGACCCTTAAAACTTGTGCAAATTGATTTTCTAACTTTATTTTACCATTTTTTTGCCACAATTTTACACAATAATTGACGTCGGTAAGTAAGACCGATGATGGTTAGCAAAACTAACATCAATTAGATCTCAATTAGCCAAAGTAACCATCATCGAATGTAATAACTGACATCGATCACTATGTTTTTCTTAAAACACAGACTCGAGAGCTATTTTTTCAAAGTTCATTGTTTCAAACTAAAAAGAACTTCAAAGCTAAATGACATGCTAACATTTTTGCTATAGGACCAAGCTTGACATTTGATAAAAACATGTTTAAATCACCTTTTGCATGCTTAAAAATCAATTAGGAACTTTGTTTTGGTGTTTAACAAAGAATTTAGATATTTTAGTGAATGTTGTCAAAGTTTGCAACTAAGACCAAGGGGTCAAATGAACACCACCAAATATTTTATTTGGGATTAAAATTGAACACACTTGTCAATTATTGTTTGTAATAGTTGTTTACTTAGGTTTTATTTGTCAAAAAGAAGAATGTTGTGTGTATGATCTTCTATGTGTCCCCTTCAAGGAACCCTTGGAATCAAAAGCACCATTCCTATTACAAGTAGCCTAGTCCAAGGCTTAGAAAGAATGTCACCTAAAGCACTCCCCAAAAACTCACCAAAGTTTGGGTGATCTTGAAAATGACCTAAAGTATTTCTATTTTATGCTTTCTTTGTTTTCATGCAAACTTGGCTTGCGAGGGGGACGTCATTACCTCCCACGAGTTCTTTAGGGAAGCTTTGACCCGAGGTTTCACCTCCTAGTTCATTTGACTCCTTTAGAGTTGCACATGGGATGTATCTACATTTGGACATCATACTACAGTGAGAAAATAGTAGAATGTAGTGGTTATAAAAAGTACTAGACCTTTTTACAACTAGCTAATGCCATGGTCATGCAATTTTTGTGCTTGTCTTTTCCATCATTTGATGTGAAAGTCATTGTGCAATTGATTCCCCTAGAATGATCAAAACCTTGCTAGTTAATAGACCCCCCATTGCCATACCTTGTCAGTTTAGACTTAAGACATTTGTTTTTTGTCATTAGCTTACTTGGTCTTGATTTGTGTCTAAAACTGCTTGTTAACTCAATGAACTTAACCAAAACACATTGTCCTCAATTTTCTTGAGCAAGGGAGGCATTATACTATCCAAATGGAAAATTCATCTTTTCCTTATTCAAATTGTTATCAAAAGATTTGTGTCATGTCATCCACTTTTGCACAGTCATGCTACCCAATCAAGTCTAGATCTTTTACCCAATTTGTTTAAATCTTTCATTTATAATCCACATTCAAAAATGAACCTTTCTGAGTTTTAAGGGTTGGTGTGTCAAAGTGGGTTCACCATTTGTGCACTAAACTTGTTTTAACTTGGGTTCAATTTTCCATTTGGATTAAAAGTCATTTATTAAGACTCAAAATCACATATCATCTTAGTGGACTCAAGTCAACTTGCGTATCACTCATACTTTGAGTATTAGAACATATTTTATCCTACTTGAATCATGTGGTGATGTTATGCTGCCTATTTGCTCCTAGATTTATACTTAGTGATTCACATATGTTTTTACATCTTGAGTTGCTTAGTTCATTTTGTCTTCTTCGTAATCTAGAGATCTTTCCTCTAAATTTGTAGGGTCAACTTGTCAAAGTTGAAGCTAGCTTTTATGGTACGAGCATATCACAAACATCTAGGCTTTGGTGTACTAGTTTTTACCTTGGGTCTTTGAGTTACCTTACTCTCTTCTGATCTATACGATTTCAACTTTACCAAAGGTTGAGTAAACTCATGAATCGAATCATCTAAATTGTGCATGGTTTCAAACCACCCTCCCTTATAGTCTCATTGGTACCTTGGTTATTTGTTTAAAAGAGAGCCAAACCATACTTTGATTAGTTACTGAAATATTGGTCCAAAGTTAGTGAAACACATAGAATAACTCTTTTTAGACATGACTCAAAGGTTCACTCGTAGTGGGGCCTCTTATGGTCTTAGTTATGAAGATGATCAATTTTATGATGGTCAAGATAACCTTATTTTTTTTGATGATATCCCCATAAAATTAGGATATGAAGATGATTACAATTGATATCAACCCCAAGAAGATCAAGACAAAGCCCTTCTTAGATTGATAAAATAACTACCTTCTAATTTTCCTATAGAATAATTACATACCTTAGTTAGAGAAGAAGAACAATGATGGCAAGAGTAAGATTTTTCACAAATGGACATACCTTCTTCCTCTAACAAAGGAAAGGAAATAAAAATAGAGTCAAAACCCACAAATCCAAATCTTCTAGCTAAGATCAAGATAACAAGTCAATGATATGCAGATTAACTTATCGCAGACTTAACTAACTCCCTAGTTTCCACTTCAATTCACAATAATGCTTTGAAATAATAAGGAAATGTGGTTGAAAGTACATAACAAATATTCGATGAAGACATTACCATAGCAGATCAAGGTAATCTAAATGGACAGTTAAAGTCACAAGAGACCTTACAAAGTGTTTCATTTGATATGGAACATACATTCTTCAATCATCAAGAACCTCTTGTTACTTTATAAACTCAAAAACCCAAACATTCAGTTCAAATTGAGAAATTCCCTCAAGACAATTTGGCTAGTTCTTTTCAACCAACCCAAAGATTGGTAAATAAACATAGAAATTTCCAAAATCAGCAATGTGTGAAACAACCAAATTCAGGGAATGTTTTACAATCCAAGAATCAACAGCCTATGTTCTCAACTCAAGCAAAAAATTAGAACCAAATCATGGATTGAAAGGTAGACGCTCCCTATAGATCCACACAAAACCAGGGGCACATTCCACCCCAATAGTAACAAAACTAGGGGCACATTCCACCCCAACAACAACAAAACCAGGGGCACATTCCATCCCAACAACAACAAAACCAAGGGCACATTCCACCCCAACAACAATGAAACCAGGGGCACATTCTACCCCAACAACATCTTATCCAATCCATAAATGCACCAAACATGTAAGAATGGAATTATATGAAGGAAATTGTCCAAAGATTAGAGACGAATAATAGAGTCAAAAAGTACAAATTTGATGAGATATGCCCATATCCATTTGACTTATCTATTCTCCAAAACCCCTTTCCACCACATTTTGAGGCACCCAAATTTGATAAACACAAAGGGAAAGGAGATCCATGTGAACACATACAAGCATTATTCATCTTGTGTCAAGAGGTTGCTTATAGTAGCGAGTACTTACTATGACTATTTCTATGAAGTTTAGCGAGACAAGCTCTTGATTGGCTACTTAAACTACCTAAGGGATCAGTTATGGATTGGAATGACTTATAAGAAAAGTTCGTTAACCATTTCTCAAATAACATAGAACATGAATTGACCATTGTTGACTTATGCAAAGCGAAGCAACATGATGGTGAAAGTGTTTTCGCATATTTGCAAAGGTGGAGAGCATTGGCAGGCTGCTTTCAACACAATTTACTAGACAAATAGTTCACTGATATCTTTGCACAAAATTTGCATCCTAAAGTTGCACATAATCTATGCTTAGCTTGTGCTAACTCATTTAAAGAAATTATTGATAAAGGAGTGTAGATTAAGAAGGCTCTTATTGTTAGGGGCCTTGTTAAGATTTTTGTGCAAGGTCAAGCATTTAATCAGACTAAATCACCAGCTCCTCAAATAGTTACGCAGGATAAACCTAAGGGATTTAACAAAAATAAGAACATGGTTGGAAATGGGGTGATAGAAATAAGACATCTATAAATGGTATAGGCTATGCCTCTTCCAAATGTAAAATTAACTCCCTCAAATCCACTACCTAATTTGTAGAGATAACCTCCATGAAGGACATTTCATAACAATTTTAGAGTCTTTAGCAAGTTAGGAGAATCGGTTGAAACAGTGTTACAAAAGCTCATTACAGCTAATTTAATTATATGGCCAGTATCAAGGCCATTTCCTCAAGATCAGCCAAAAGTAGGCTGATACAAAGAGAATGAATGGTGTAACTTTCATCATGTTGTTGGTCACGATGCATATCATTGCATTTAATTGTGACATATTATTAAGGATGTTATTGAAAGTGGTGAACTAGAAATTAAGTTGGCCCCTAATCAAGACACAAATCAGGATATGGGAATCTACAAAGACCCCTTTCCTCGACATGATCCACCACCACCAAGAAATAATCAAAATGGTCACAATCAAGGACAAAGGCAGAATCAAAACCAACAACAAGGTCAGAATCATAATGAGCATAATCAAGATCATAATGCCCACACTAATAATGTGGCTTATAACAATGTACCTTATGACTATAATAACACTATGGGACACATTTTTGCAACCCACATTACCACTGTTACTATGAAGCCACGTGGCCAATCTCATGTTCCTCACAACATGGGACCCATCATTATAGGGTCAACACCATCTCTCCTTAGTAATACCATGTTGGGTTTGCATCATCATGTTACTACTCCATTTTCACATGTTACCAATCCTAAACAATAGTACCTTTCTTATAAAGGCTCTTCACTGACCCAAAATTGTCACAATATTGTTAATCGCCTACGAGTCACCATCCAAGCCCCGTTGCCTCCCTCTTCTAATCAGAATAACTCCTTGCCACCTCTAGGTTGTGCAATCACAACTAGATGCCCATGAGTTACCATTCACGGCCCTTTACCCACTTTTTCCATAAAACCCAATGAGAACATTGTGCCAATGGTTCCAAAGCTATATATTATTCAAACAAAGACTAAACTAGTTCAATCCATAGTTCAAAGGCCTTATAGTCTAATGGATCTATTAGATAAAACCCCTACACAAATTTCCATATTAGAACTCTTGTGGACATTTGATGTCCATAGAACCATCTTTAACAAACTTTTACTAGAGTCTGTTGTGCCTAATGATATAAACCTTGATCAGTTCTAGAACCTAGTTGGACATTTGTCTTCATTTTGGCAAATCACATTTGATCAAAAGGACATGTCCACCCTCAGCCTGAACCATAATAACTCACTATACATTGAGATAATTATTGTGAATCACAAGATCAAGTAGGTTCTTATAGATAATGGTTCAGGGCTGAACATCATATCTCTTAAATTGGTACGATGATCAGGTTACATGGATAAAGACATTCAACCAGAAACTATTACAATCAAGGCTTACAAAAACACAGAGAGGGAGTCATCTGGTATAATTTGTTTGTCAGTCATGGTTGGGTCTATTTCTCATCACACATTATTCCATATTGTGGATATTGAGCTTCCTTATAACATACTTCTTGGTCATCCTTGGATCCATGAAGTATAGGTAGTTCCATCTACTCTTCACCAATGCCTTAAGTTTCCCCATGATGGGATGGAGGTTACTATTCCCACTGATCAACATCCATACCAATACTGCAAACATCTTGAAGTAAAGTTTCATAATTATACCTATTGCCCATGTTCTGAATTTATTGTAAAAAATAACAAAGCCATCATTTCTCATCCATCTCCATCTAATTATATAGACCCTGGTAATCTAGCCTCCACTTTGACTGATCCATTTCCTACAACTCTAGCCAAATATATTATTATTAAAGATGCAGACATTTCCATGTACCCTCTAAAAGACATCCTCCATATTACAAAATTACCAAAATCCCTTAAAACATTTGGTAAACCTAAAACTTCCCAGACTCCTAACAGACCTGATAAAATTTGGCAACCAAAGAAGAAGCAACCAAAACCTCTTATGGTTTTTGTACCTGTAATTGCACCAAAGAAAGATCAAGAGGATTTTACTGAGGGATATTGGTTATATTCTGAAGGCCTTGTTGATTATTTTTGAAATCCAAAGTATCCTATCCCTAAAAGGATAATGGATCATCTTGACTATGTAGGGAAAGTCCTTGGCCCATATGTGCAAGGAACTTTAGAACCCTTATCAGTTGGAGTTGTCAATTGGAATCATGGTCTTAGATTTAAACCACCATAGGATGACCTCATAACATTTGGTAGTGACTCTTCTTAAGTGACTAGTAATGAGACTCCTAGTAGTGACACAACATCCCATTATAGCCTTTTCGATGAGCTTACTAATTCAGATTTGTTTGATTTAAATACCATATTGACCATAACACCTATTGGAGATTCCTATCCTAAAACAAAAACCCATCCTAGTCATGCTTCCCTTCTTGAAGCAGGACATTATATCTTTACCATTGGTGCTTCTTATCCTGAAGCAAACCATCACTGTAACCTATGTCTTTACCGTCTTAAACTCATAGATTGGGATCAACAAAATTTGGTCATATGCCTCGATGAGTTTCAAAATGAAGAATCAATTGCAGAATACATGGGCCTATGAGATGCATTCCCCATTGGTGATCATAAGCAAGGTTTTGATTTTTCATTAAATTCTTTTACCAACTTTGGAGAGTAAGCAAACTTTCTTGGCTATAATGAAGAACAAACATCAATATCTTCAGGTGAAAACCTCTTTGAGGCACTTGTTGATCAGGGAAAAAGTAAAGAAAAAGACAAGCTTTTGAGTGAAAACCTATTTTAGGTGCTCTTAGGTGGAAAGGTTGGCTCATCCCCTTAGGATGTTGAAAGTCCATCTAGCCTAAGTTCCATAGCTAGTACAAGCATCTCTTCAGAACAACATCAAATATTTGAGCATCTTTATCTTGAGTTTCTAGAGGTTTTTACCAATTGGCCTTCACCTGAGAAGGCAGATTCTAATTCTTCATATTATCCAGATCTTTGAGAGGAACAACAAGAAGATATAGCAGAATAAAATGATCATGACCATATATTGGCTACAATTCTAGAAGATGGATCCACACTCCTTATGGAGAGCATAAAAGAAGTGAATTTGGGAACCCATGAGGATCCCAAAATTGTTTATCTTGGAGCTTCCCTTACTGAAGCAAAACATGAACATATTATATCCATTCTTAAGGATTATATAGACATCTTTGCATGGGCATAGTTTGACATGCTAGGTTTGGACCCAGAGTTAGTTGTATATCATCTTGTTGTTCACCCTGATGCTTAACTAGTCAAGCAAAAGTTGTGAAAGATGCATCCATGCATCACCCTTTTGGGTAAAGTCGAGTTAGAAACGTTGTTAGGAGCCAATTTTATCAAACCACTAGACTACTCTGAATGGATTTCTAACATAGTACTAGTAAGTAAGAAGACCTCAGGCATAAGTATTTATATAGATTTTCATGATATCAACAAAGCATGCCCCAAAGATAATTTTTCTCTGCTCAACATTGATAGGATTGTTGACTCAACTATTGGGTACGAGATGCTATCCTTAATGGATGGATTTTTCAGTTATAATCAGATCAAGATAGCCCCTAAAGATTAGCCTAAGACCATGTTCACCACTTTGTGGGACACATTTTGTTACCAAGTCACTCCATTTGGTTTGAAGAATGCTGGAGCCACATATCAGCATGCAATGACTATCATCTTCCATGACATGATGCATGACATTGTCGAGGACTATGTTGATGATATACTAGCAAAATTAAGAACAAGAGCTGGACACCTTGACATTCTATGAAGAATATTTGAGAGGCTTCATGCATATAAAGTCTACTTGAATCCTAAGAAATGTGTCTTTGGAGTCACATCAAGAAAATTGCTAGGATTCGTTATATCACAATGAGGGATTGAAGTCAACCATGCAATGGTCACCGCTATTATGGAAATGCCTCCACCAAACAATCTTAAACAGTTGTGAGGTCTACAAGACAAGATCCAATCTATATGAAGGTTCATTTCTCAATTGGTGGATAAGTGCCACCCATTTACCCATCTCTTAAAGAAAGGGATAACATTTCAGTGGGATGAATATTGTCAGATGGAATTTGCAAAGCTTAAAACATACTTGGCCAAACCACCAGTGTTATGACCTCCAACACAAGGAAGGCCACTACTTCTTTATATATCAGCCATGAAACATGCACTAGGGGCAATTTTGGCTCAGCATGATGATCATGGTAAGGAACACATGGTTTATTATTTAAGCCACACATTGGTAGCCTATGAACATAACTATATGCCTATTGAGAAGGCATGTTTAGCTATGGTGTTTGCCACTCAAAAATTATGAAATTATATGCTAAATAACAAAACTATTGTTATCACCAAGGTAGATCCTCTCAAGTTCCTCTTATCTAAAGTAGCTCTTTAAGGATGCATGGCTAAATAGATTATGCTCCTTAATGAGTTTGATATTTAGTAATAGAATTAAAAGGCAATCAAAGGATAAATTCTTGCGGACCAACTTTCAAAAGCTCCTATTACAGCCACTCAACCTTTCAACTTTGACCTTCTAGATGATTCTATCATGATGATAGAACAAGCATCATAAGAACCTAAATAGTGGATGCTCTATTTTGATGGATCCTTCACATCTCGAGGGTCTGGAGTAGGCATATTGTTGATCACACCATAGGGGGATTTGATCCCCAAAGCATTCCATATACAATTTCAATGTACAAACAATATGGTTGAATATGAGGCATTGGTTGCAAGGCTTTGTCTTGCCATATAATTGGACATTCAGAGCTTAAAGGTCTATAGAGATTTATAGCTAATCATAAATCAAACAACTAATCAATATCAAATAAGAGATGATAAGCTTGTTCTTTACAAGCAAATTATTGATAACCTCAAAACACATTTTAAAACTCTATAGTTTGAGCAAGTTTTGCGAGTCAACAATAGATCTGTCGATGTCATGGCATTGATTGGTTCCATGATTTATATGCATGATAGTGCTAGAAAGTATCAGTTACTGATTGAAAATCCTCTTCAGTCAGCACATATTCTATCAAATTCAGAGATGGTATGCACCATTGTTGATCATAATCCCTCACCTGAGCTATCATGGTACCAAGATTTTTATAACTATTTCCATAGCCATGTGTTTTCTTCCAACCTTTCCAACAACCAATAGAAACTATTCCTTCATCGCTTAACATGTTATATCCTCCTTGGAAACATGTTTTATCGTAAAGGCTATGATGGAATGCTTCTTCATTGTTTATCTTTGGGAGAATCCAAGCTGGCATTAAAGGAGGTTCATGAAGGAATGTGTGGGGCCCATACCAATGGTGTAGTCCTAACAAAGAAACTTCTTAGAATAGGCTATTATTAGCCCAAAATGGAGATAGATGCTTGTAATTATGTAAAGAAGTGTGTTCCTTGTCAATAGCATGGCAACTTTATACATGTACCTTCCTTACCATTACAACTGATTACAACACCATGGTCATTATCAACATAGGGTCTCAATCTCATTAGGAAAATTAACCCAACATCTTTAGATGGCCATAAGCACATTTTGACTGCAATCAAGTACTTTACCAAGTGGATTGAGGCCATTCCTATCACTTATGTTATTGGGAAACAAATAGCCAAATTCATTCATTACCATATCATCTATCGTTATGGCATCCTAGCCTGTATTATATCCGATAATGGCAGATCTTTTATGAACCAAGATGTGAAATCTCTTTGTGCAAAATTCAAGATCAAGCATAAGAAATCCACTCCATATAACCCACAAGGTAACAGACAAGCTGAGGCATCAATTAAAACCATTTTAGCCATCTTAAAGAAGATTGTCAATGATGCTGGTCATAATTGGCACTTGTAACTCTTTCCTACCCTTTGGGCTTATAGAACCAATCATCACACTCCAACTGGAGCTACTCCATACTCCCTTTTTTTTGGGACTGAAGCTATCATCTCGATCAAGATTGAGATCCCATCATTAAGAATATCACTAGAGCACATTAAAGATAATGGAGACTATAAAGCCTCATGACTGCATGAACTAGAGCTTCTTGATGGTAAGCATTTGGTTGCCCTAGAAAACTTGCAATCCTATCATAATAGATTGTAGAGAAGCTATAACAAATGCATTTTCCCTCAAGAATTTGAGATTGGTGACTTAGTTTTGAAAGAGAACTAGAAGAACAAGAATTACAAACCCAAAAAGAAAGCAAGTTTCAGCTTAATTGGTTAGGACTATATATTGTCACAACAAACTATAGATCAGGAGCATATCGACTAGCTAAACCTAATGGTGAAGAAATTTCAAAGCCCATGAACATCGTACACCTTAAGAGGTTCTATGCATAAACAACTTTGAATCATTGTCTATAAGACCCTTGATGTGGGGGCAACTTATGTTGTCATAATTTTATCCCACCCTTTTATCTTACCTTGAACATATTTTATACTACCCTAGTCCAATTTTCATGAATCTCGATAGTAAAGGCTTTGAACCCTTGGCACTCTGAACACATTCTTCATCCCATTATGGATTTCTCTCTTTGAGAAGCATATTCTTTGTTTTGTCTAGGACATGTTATAAGCTTGAACACTTTTTATCCTTTGACTAATTATGATCTCAATTATGCCTCATGCATGTTATGAAGATCTTCAGTAGCAGTTCTACAAAGCAGTTCAATCAGGGTAGTCTTGTGTAGTTTCAGACAAGTGAATAGCCACATCTCAGTATTTACTACTCTTTCTTGTTTTATCAAAAACCTTGCTCTCATTGATTTGTGAGCATGGGCCATTGCAGGTAGCTTAGCTATCTTATTGGAACCTTTACTCTCAGGACGTGCATCTCCTCGACTAGATGGTCCCACCTTGTACATATTTTATCCCAAAAACACTAAAAACATTAGAAATACTTTGAAAATACCAAAAATATTAGAACATGATCCATAAAAGAATAAAAACATTGTCTCATGCTTTTATACATTTGTACATTCCCATTCCACCATCCCACGTTCTCACCATTTTGTGAGCAACTGTTAAGTTTGAATGCTCTTGCTATTTTGCATGCACAAAAACACTAGTTCATTTCATCTTATCCCATGCACTTGCAATTTTCAAGATCATTCTTTCTCATCTCATCAACTTCTTGTTTACCAAGACCATTCTCATTTGTTTGTCATATCTTCCATTTCTTCTATAACATTAATCATGCTGTTCTGATCATCATTTTTCTTCTATCCCATTTCCTAAGAGAACTACATTTGGATTGAAGTTCATGTTGGGACATGCATCCATAGAACTATGTAGACATCATCCACTTATTTTATACATCTGGAGTCAGCTCGACCAATCCCTTCATTTTCTTCTCTTCCCCCATTTCTTTTATCATTGTTCCTCTTTAATTAGGGAACAATTGTTGTGTCATTGTTCTTTATTATGATGTGGTGGAAAGTAACGGCTCTATCGCACATACATAGACATTTGTCTTTCAATTGTACTAACTTGGTTTTTGTTTATGTGTGTTTATTTGAGTTTTCTTAGTGTTTTGTTGTGGTTTCACACCTCTCCTTTTATTTCTTCTCTTTTTCTCTTTTTATTACTTATTGTGTCCATTCTTGGTCTTGTGTTCCTTGTTTGTTTTTTGCTTATCTCTTTTGTGTTTCAAAACATCTTGATGATTCACATGGATCTTGATTGTTTATATCTTTATCTTATGTTATTATGTTTTTCTTGGATCATTTTGTTTATATTATTGTTGTTGGTGTCTAGTTTTTCTATTTAATTTTGCTTTTCTCCTTTGTGTTCGAGAATGCCTTGATAGTCCACATGGATCTTGATTATTCATATCTTGGTCTCATGTAGTTAAGATGTTTTTGACTCTTGTTTTTAAATATTTTTGTTCCTAATTAAGATCATTTCTTGATTTTGAGATAGGTTCATTTATGTTTATCTTTTTCTTTGTCTTTGCTTTTTTGTTTTTGTTTAAATGTAAATTGTTGCAACTCTAGTTTTGGTCATTATTTTACCATTATCCTTAGTTATAGATATTCACATTTGAACTAGCTCAGCATAATTGGAATCTTATGTCATTCTAAGTTATTCATACTTATGATGCCTAATTTTTTTTGCTATACTAAGCACTTTGTGCTCAGGTCTCAACATCTTAATGTCAATATCAGCTCTGATGAATGATTCTCAATAACACTTTGCGAAACCTAGGCTCATGATATGGAATTAGGCTTCTATGTAGCATTAATTTTAGACTTCTTTCTCTATGCTTAGAAGTGCATCTCTTTGCATACATTATAAGTCTAATCAATTATTGGTCTATTTTTCATCATTCCTCATTTCATTCTCTCCCAAACTTGGGTGAACTACATTGGCCTAAAGTTCATGTTGGAACTTGAGTCCATGGAATTATGTAGGTAGCACTCAATTTCTATTGAGGTCATCTCGGCTATCTCCATTATTTTTTTCATCTCTCTCATCACTTTGTGCATTCTCATATGCTTGGTTTTATATGGCTCTCTAAGCCATTACACCATCGCATGTACATTTGTGCTCGCTCGCTTTAACCTATCTTTTTGGTTATATCCTTAAGCTATTTTGCTTGCCAATTTCCCATGCTAGGGCACAACATCTAAACCATGTTTGTATAAAATCAACTCTACAGGGGAAAAATCATTCTTTATTCTTTATCAAAGATCAAGATTTGCCCTATTGGGGCAAAACTATCTTATCATGATCAAATTGACTCTATTGGAGTACTTATTATATTCTCTTTGGATACCCCATTCTAGTGGTGCTTTCCTTCCTGAAGTAGAACATTCTCTCTTTTCCTCTAATTCCAAACTCTCCACATTAAAGCCCATGATGGTAATATTTTAGTGTGCAACTTGTCTCAGGATTGATCAATTCCATAAGCATGTAGCTTGTACTCTCAAATTGGGTACGTTTAAAGTGTGTCCCTTACATTTATGGATTGTATCTTTTCCATTCCCCCTATCTCTAGGGCCTGTTATACCTCTCATTATATTTTGATCATTGATGGTAATCATGTGTGCAAGCATTAGCTCGTTTGGATGTGATCTATTCCATGGGTTAATCTCTCACTTTCTCTCTCTTTTTGAGAGTCCATCCTTCTCTTTCATCCTAGTATGTCCTCTTAATAGGGCATCATGGGTTTGTTCCAATTTATTATTGACAACTCTTTTCTTTGAAAAGATGTTGCTTCACCTGAATGTCTCGTTACACCTTCTCAAATAGGGGCAAAATGTAGACATCTAATTCCTAACACCATTTGTGTTAAATTTGCCAATCTTACTCGAATTACACTCAAATGCACATTTTAGGTCAAAATCCATAAAATGTGCTAAATGGTTCAAACTTATTGTTTACAAGTGCCAATTTAGGTCAAAGTATCCCTAAATAGAGCAATGTAATTTATGGGTCAACTAACTTTGATCAATTCATTTCGAGTCAAAATGATGATTTCATCTTTTATGCTCTGGATCACTCTTTCTCCTAAATTCATTGGTACACACCACACACCTTTGTTATTTTGTGTTGGAAACATCCTAAATAGAAATACGGTTTTGACACATCTAACGTCACTTTCTAATTCTTCCTGAGTCAAATTATAACTCAGTAATATGACTTTTTGACCATTTTGATTAATTGAGGACCAATTTTCAAATAATTACACAAATGTTAATTAACCTTGTTTAAGGCTAATTAATCCAAATCAAGAGCTTAAGTGGATTTTCCATGAGAGTTGTTGAATATTTTTTTTTGAAAATTGATTCTTATTAAATACATCATCAGGTGACATCATTTCTTGGGAAGACATCTCTAGGCCATAAATGCCACAAATATCAAGATTATGGGTCACCGATGCCTAGTTAATGCCTCCCATGTCTCTTCAATGCCCCTTCTTCCAAGGTCATGATAAAGATAATTATGGATTTAATTCTAAATATTAGGATTATCCATGGCCACACATCTGAATCTTGAGATGGATGGTCATGGTTGATCCTGACCAATCTCAAAAATCTATAAATAGAGAGGCCATGGACATAGATTTTAATCTTGAATATTGAAAATATATAATGTTAAATTGTTTCCACAAGGTTTTACATTTGATCATAGATTTTTATTGCAAGCTTCATTGATAGTCTAGTTTCATGATTTAGAATCAAGAGCCTAGGTTTTATGGAGTGTTCTTGAGGCATTGGAGGAGCTTACCACCATTGTTGACAAAGACAAGGATGCTTGATCAAGGGAGAACATGTTTTTGAGACACATGGGTATGGTGAATCCATTTGGGAAGGTAATATGGTGTTGGTTTATTTCATTTGTTTCTTACTATCCTTTGTAATTCCCATAGGAATAGATAAGCTTGGTTAGTTAGTTATTTATGCATGTTTCATTATTTATAGACTGATGCTTAAATAACTTGCTTTGTAATCCTCTCTAAAATAATATGGGTTATCATAAGGTGCATTATATTTGGAAACTACATATAGTAATAGAAAATGTAGTTAGGTGTTTATTTTACCCAGGTGGTATAAACTATAGTTATAATTTCTATTATTTATGTTATAAATAATATTGTGAGATTCATTCATATATTTGATGGAATAAATGTATGCATTTAGATTAATCATGTACTTATCACATTTATGATTTATTTTAAGATAGAATCTATATGAATCTATTGGTTATATTATGTTAACCAATTCTTGCATTGTTGATACTGAGTAAATAGTGAGATGGACTTCACTAGCTTACTAGCATCATAATCTCATATGAAGGTAATCCAATCAAGTGGTGTCTATAAATTTGATTAATCTTTAGATCATTATTTATTATTGTAAACTTTGTCCAAAGTAATGTTTAGTGAGACATTGTCATTTCATGAGTATGATTTATATGTTTGTGCAATATCTTGAGTAGAATGGGTTTTTATGATACACTGCATGTTTAGTTTTAGAAATCATACAACACACGTGTACTAGCTTATCTCTTTGGATTCTTGTACCATCACTATATAATCATCCATGAAGGGAGGGCCATTCCCTAAAGGGATTAGTGTGGGGGATCATTGGTCCATGGTTGGTATGGAAAAGTGCTTGGATGATGCTCTCCCTCCCCACAATAGTACCATTTTTGAGATGACACTTGAGATTGCCATAAATACTAGAGTTCGAGGAACTTATGCTCCAGGGATCCATGTATCTTATATATGTACATTGTATATTATTTATTATTGGAACATTATCATGATGAATTATAATTACTTATTTATTATATATTGACAATAGTGGTTGTATGTTTGTACCAGTTGTGGCTGGATATCTGTAATTAGTTTATGTAATCAATTATGAAGAAGTTTCTTATGATGATAGCGATCAGTGATGTATGATGTAGTATGATTTATTTTAAGTTATCACACTTAGATTATTTTATATGATCATCGATTAAATTCTTTTGGGGTAATCTATTTAAAGTATATGTTGTTTAAATTTTAAAAAAATCACATGTTTCTAGGTAGATCCCAATGGGGTTGTTACATCCTGTCAGTCTTAATGATTCATAAAGGAGAGGGGATGAATCTATAAAACAATGCCATAAAATGGAAGATTACTAGGACCCCTAACATTAACCAAAATTTTAACCTCCAAATTTATCTCTCTTAGTCGTACTATGCATTTGAATTTTGTCTTTCTGAGCTTGTGAACGTAACAATGGAGGAGAGAGAGTTATTTGCATTTGTGAGACCTAAAAATTGATCTCAAGCTTAAATCTAACTTGTAGAAGCTGAAGAGACTCTCTAAAACCATTTTCACCTATAAGTAGGTCTTTCAAGGCCATACAAGTGCCCATAAGTGCCTACAAAGGAGTATTTTCCTCAATTTAGGACTTGAACTACAAGTTTTTCCAGCTCTGACCATTCTCTAACATTTATCTGACATTAGGTATGCTATGAAACTTCTTTAAGTGTTTTTTCTTGAGAGTGGTATGTAAAATTCCTCCAAATTAGCCCAAAAAGTGACTAAAATGACTTTGTGGTGCATATCAACATAATATAAAGTTAATAGATGAATATATGACTTTCAAGCCATAAAAACAACCTTATTTAATGACTCATTACCATGTCATGACATTGAATACACTTGATAACACCTTGACTCATAGAATGACCCTTAGGACTATACAAGTACATGAGAAACTCAACCTTAATCAAAGCTAGTTAAAGACTAATGTGACCACCTAGAGACCATTTAAAGACCATTACAATACCATAATGACCATATACAAGCTTAAATAACCCTATAAAAAAGTTTCAAACTTGGGGGTCAAAATTGGTCAATAAATTAGTGATTCACAGGGGTAGAATGCCTGCAATGCTGATAGATTAATGACCTTATCCCCATATTGGGCAATGGAATAGCTCTTATGCTACAAACTAAAACTGACATGCCTCTGAAAACTCAAACTCACACCAAACTACACAACAAAAGTAAACACACTATGCCAAAGGCATTTAGGGAAAACCACACAACAAAAGACACAATCAAAACAACACACCTAACCTA
Source organism: Torreya grandis (assembly GCA_037957365.1). Taxonomy (NCBI): domain Eukaryota; kingdom Viridiplantae; phylum Streptophyta; class Pinopsida; order Cupressales; family Taxaceae; genus Torreya; species Torreya grandis. The sequence continues at coordinate 129,216 of JARHVA010001896.1, read as the reverse complement.
TTATGTACAAGACCTCAAAACATGTTTGAGGTGGTGAAACAACTCCTCTTTATTCAATCAAGATCAAAAACAATGTTTCTAGAGTCACACCTAATCCATGAGAATAAACCATCATATGATGGATGTTTGTCAATAAAAACTTGCTTGTGAAGGTGATTAAATAACTTACTATCTTTGAAGCCTCTTCTAGCTGCAAGCGCATCACTTGACATTCTTTTGAATGATCCTTTTAGCTCTTCTTGAGGCCTGATTGACATTACAACCTACTTGGTCTCTTCTATGCTCACTTGATTCTTCTCAATTTGCTCTTTAAGGATCTTGAAACTTTTCCCAACTTCACCTTCATTGAGACCATGATATGCTTGATGTCTAGAAGCATCAAGCCTGCCTTCTTATTTGCCAAAAAACTCTGCAAGTGACTCAAGATCAACTTGGTGTTTGTGTTGCTATTCACTCTCAAAAACTTTTTACTTGACATGATCACATTCCTCCTTTATTGTAATCTATTTGATAGGTATTTCACACTCTTCTTTGTGCTCATTAGGTCCATCATTGACCTCATCATCAAGCCCATGCTTCATTTGAGGAAGATCAGGCCCACTTACCCTTTCAAATGCTTACATTATGGCATGGTACTACTACCATAGATAATCATGTCCTTCTTGACTATCATATTCATGAATTTTTTCTTATTTAGTAGGTAGAAATTTATCATCTTCTTGACTATCATTTTCTAGTACACTTGAAACATCATCATCATCATCATCATCATCATCATCATCCATATGCATAAAATAATTGTGCCATGTAGCTTGTTGAAAGGCGTCATCAAAACTTACCACAGGGAACCCATCACTTTCTTCATGAATGATATATGATCCCATACATGTCTCTTCAATGAGTTTTTAGGGATCGAAACCATAGTGATCAGCTCCCTACTCATCAAGATAGAGGTCATCTATGCCATCAAGAGGTGTCAAAGATTCTTGGTCATTAGGATAGTCTCCCGCCTCATTCATAGTGAAGTCCATGTTTGATGTGTTAGGTACATATGGATTCACATGAAATTTTTCCAAATGTTCAAACTTGATAGAGACCTTATAACCATACTTGGTCCTAAATGCCATATAGGACCAATCTAAAGTCAAGTACCCCCAATCGCAGCAGTAAAGTCCGATAAGCAAAGCACAAAATGAGGTGGCACATTTACAACCACAACATATTGAGAGATGGAAAATGTGAAACAAGCATGAAGAATGAGCTGTAATACTTTGATGATGCCAATTATTTTGACAACTGATCCATCTAACTGTAACACCCCCTTAGAGTGTGACTCATACTTTAAATTCAACTTGTCTACTACTTGTTTGGGCATGACTGAAGTGCTTTCTCCGCTATCAATCAAACAATTATGGACTAATGCATCTCCAATGATTATAGAGAGGTAAAATGGAGGAGGTTTATCTCTTATTTTAGTTTTTATTGGCTTCCCATCCTTAGTCTTCAATTCATTTGTCAAAACTTCCCTTCTTTCACTAAATTGCCTAGGTGATGCATTGAGCTTGGAGAGCTCATTTTATAGTAGGTCTCTTTGTACAAGAATAGACAATGTATCCCACATTGGGAATCTTACATGAACCTTCTTCATTTGCTCAAAAATATTCAAAGGAGATTTTCTAACCTTGTCATGTCTTTTATGAGCTATAACACTACCACTACCTTGTGTCACTTGATTCATAGGAGGAGGCATAGAAGGAGCTTTAGAATTATTGATTTACTTGAGTCATAAGGAATATATTTGATACACCTGCTCCTTAAGGTGTTTGAGATTTCTTGTTTGTACCACCACTTATCCCTTGTACTTCTTCCACCAGTCTCTTCTTGGACCTTGTATTTGTAACTATAGAATTTGATCTTATATTCAAGTTACCTTAGTAGTTGACTGCACATGAGTCCTCTTGATAGTATTTAATAAAGGTAGCACTTGATTGAGCATCTCCTCCATTGTTTTCTCATCCACTAGGCATCTCTTCTTGAGTTACGGAAGGCATTGTTCCCCATTGAGCCATATAGGCTTGATTGAATGCTTCATTTGCATAAATGGAAGAGTCATGAGGCCAGTCCCATGAAGGATACTCTTCATTGTATTGTACAAGATTGTTTTGGATAGGTACAAGTTATTTTTAATTAGAAGGAGCATTCTGATTTTGGCCATTATATGCTTCACTTGAGTTAGCTACCCTTGTCCTTGATAGTGGCCTTGAAAAGGCTGTCTAGGAGATTGATAAAATTGATAGGGATAGTAAGGGCCTTGAAGTAACTTCCATTATTATTTTTATTGATATTTCCTCTTAAGATTTTGATTCTCTTCTCTAATAATCTTGATCAAATATTCCTCTTTTTGCTTGCTTGGCTGATTAGAGGCAATTTGCTTGTGCTTGGGTGTGGGGATAGGATTAATTATGTGCATAGGAACTATCACATCAGGAAACAAAGGCATGGGGCATCTAGGAGCTATCTGCTAAACGTACATAATAGAATTTTCAGCCCTTATATTAGTCTCATAGGCATTAGGAAAAGTATCCCCTCCCATGGATTGAATCATCATAGATATGTCACTATTGGAACCTTTGAGGTAATAAACAAAAACATGATGTGTAGTAGGCCTTACCAATATTAGGACCATATCCCAAGTCTTTTGGAATCTTGTGTTTAAGTCTTGTGTGGCCTATTGAGGTGCTCTCTTTATTGCAGTCAGATATTTGGTCAAGGATAAGTGATCATATTTGTCTTCAAATCTCCTTCTCAAAGAGTCACCTAATTCATCCCATGTAGTGATAGAGTTGGGAGCCAAAGTACCATACCAATCAAGGGAATTACCCTTAAAATAAATATCCAACAACTTGATGGCAACTTTATCTCCAATGATGTTATGTATGTTACAAAACTTGGTGATGTTTCTTATGTGTTTAATAGGAATAGTGGCAGCTTCTCCTGTGTATGAAGGCACACTTTTGAGCGCTGACATAGGAATGTCGGAACAATGGGTAAGTGATAAAGGACTATGCCATCGAAGAAAACAAAGGAAATGTTACTTGGGGTTGCCATCTTGAAAATTGGACCCAAGAAAAGTCTTCTAATAGGTATGTGAGCAGTAAAAATTTTCTTGAAGTATGGATGGGTGTTAACAAACCTCTTAGTTATAATTAAATAGTAAGGTAGTTCTAAAAATTTAAATGGAATGCCTTTATTAGATGATATTTTCCTTACCTTAGGCATCAAAATGAAACACTACTCTACAACTAAGAGCCAATGCTTGTTGGAGTCACCAAATACTGCATGAAGTAAGATTTACAACTTTAGATTTGTCAAGATCATCATCTACCTTTGACAACTTCTTGGACCATAAGGTCCCACTAGGCATGATAAAATTGTTATCAACCAAATTTTTATCCCAAGGAGGGATAATATAGCCTCCTTAAATTTAGAATCACATTGAAATACCTCATATGTTATGGGTAACAATTCTTAGAGGGGAGTCTCTAGATTAAAGGGACAACTCCCTTGCACAACACTTACAACTAACCACTAACCTAGTTGCCTCGAAGGAAAAGGGATAGAATGATATTACACACTAATCTAATATATGTGATGCACCAAGATGAATTCCATAATCCTACTTGATCCTGCACTATGAAAGATAATTTGCAAAACTGATCTCAAAACCCTAGGTTCTTCTGACAAAAGTGTTTCGACATGAAGGTAAAATGCAATGTATTTCTCAAGGTATATGAATATTAAGTCTTATGATAGACACTAGTATTCTTATTCACATTTAAAGACACACAAAATAACCATTTACACATCATGAGACATGTTAGAAGTTAGATTATTTACATAAAACATGAAGGAGTGGACACAAGGAGAGATAAATATCACTTGCCATCCAAAATAAACTACTTGACACACTTATGAAAGAATTTGAGAAACTAAACCATCTTGAAATATTTATTCAAAGGCAAAATCAATAGTCAATTTAGCAATACCAAAGTTTGGATGATATACAATGCCAAAAGAGGCAACTTATATAGAGAAATGGGGAAGAGAGAGAGAGGGGTGTAGAAGAGGAGATTACCAAGTGTCTAGTATGAGTTAAAAATAAGAAAGGAGTTATAAAATATTATAAATAGAATTCCAAAGACATATGTCTTTCCTCTGAATATGCTTCATCATCCTAGTGGTATAGGAGTTAGACTACTTGCTTGACACCTTGGTCATCTTCCTCAAAACTACCCTTTTTTACATAGGAGAAGTGACAAATGGACATTTTCATCATCAAATAATTATTAATTCCTTCAAACCTTCACTTTTACTCTCATCATGCATTTATAAACTCTTTTGCTTTGATTCAAGGGCAATCATCATGCAACTCCTTGGGTGTGAAGAAACTCCTTCATCTACCATAGCTAACCTTGTCCAAATGGCTCAAAACTTGAATTACAATTAATAAAGGAATTATATAGTTGTGAAAGGAATTAAAATACTATAATGGACCTAAATAAATTCATTTTGGTTCATATAAAAACTCTCAAGATTCTATTTTGCACCTTTTGCTCTTATTTGCACTCATTTGCTTGTAGCCCTAAAAACCTATAAACCTCCTTGTGTGGGATAGTGTATAGATGGTATTTGTAAAATAAGTATATATTTGAGGACCCAATATGTATTTACAACTCCATGACAAATTTTAGATCTTGAGAGTGAATGGAAGTGTGTTTATTCGATTGTTATTCTCCCTCAATTAGGCCTCCTTGCTTAGAAGACTGATTTTATGCTCTAGATATTTACCACACATTTGAAACCATAAAAAATCATGTGATTCACTTTCCTCATCGTATCACCAACCTCCATCCCAAATTTGAGGTCCTGAGACCTTGTGGAAGTGTGAGAACCATGAAATGGTCTTAAAATCTAGTCTCTTTTTAAGCTTGTTTAATTCTGTCTTGAAAAAATAGACTTGTTTGGGCATGTATAAGATTGGATGTACAAATTTTTGGACTTAAATAGGTATGATACATCCCAAAACACCATATCTAATAGTTTTCAAGTGTTTCACTACTCAAAACCCTATAAAACACCAAAAATCCTTGTAAAATAGGGCATTTAATGCAACCCTTATAGTTGTAGGCACAAACAAAGGACATGGTGAGGAGATAATCGGAGTCTATAATGTTGCTTAGGTGATTAAAAGGTCAAAACAGGTCATCTCATGCACTTTTTAGTCCAATCTTCCACATTGGGTCCTTACTAAGGTTTTAGGAGGGTTTAAACCTATTTTGGTTCTTAACAATTATTCATAAACCCTAGGGCCTTAAATCTTGAACCAATGCCATAATTTTCTAGTGTACAACACTATTCAACTTTTCATAGGTTATTAGGTTCCCAATCATATCCTTTGTATAGTTCTAAGTGCAATAAGTTGGTCTTCAAATCTTTGCATTGCCATTGGAGAGGGGTCTGAGTTCTTGGGCTTTATTCATGCATGTGATGGATCCAATCCAACAACTAATACCAAAATATTGAAATTTGGGGACTAGTTATCATCCTTAAAAGTTTCTATGTCTCAATCATAAGATCAATATCATGCCAAGTGAGATAATCTCTAACTTGAAATGTAGTCATCCATTAGAGGAGCTCAATATGGTCTCAAAAGCCTACAAAGAACCTTTATTGTCTTCCCCTATGATCTATTATAATTTTGTATCACCAGTGTCCTCAGGCCTCATGTCACCTTTATTTAATCACTCTTCATATGACTGTTCATATGGTCTGCCTATGTAGTGTTAGGCTTTTAAGTTTATCAGAGCTAGATAGGGCTTTTCATCATTTCCATCCTTTATTATTGGGTCCAAGGATATAAATGGGATAATGTTGTAATTATTTAACCATTTTAAAATGATTTACCTTTCCTTATACCTCCTCTCTTCACTCTAAATAAACAACCTTCACCTAACAAGGCATGCAGGCCTGTAGCTTTCACTGATTATGTATGGAGAGTTGAAGTGAGTCATGTAGATAGTCACTTTCTTCTCTAACTTTATTTATGCTTAATTTAAATTAAACTGACCTCATACATTGTATATTTACCTGAGATAAACTCCAATACTCTTTAGGTACACTCTACCTATTCCTCAAAACTTGAAACCAACCTGCTCTTCTTAGTAGACCTGTAGGTGGCAGTTCTTGTGATCTTGACTCTGTCTTAGGAGTTGATAACTCTTCTCCAAGTCATTAGACACTTAAATAACAATAATTTAGGTTAATAACCTTTAAATAACCCTTTTAAACTTTATCAAAACACCACATCTTCACTTGTATACACTTATCAACTTATATCTTCCAAGGCATGACTGTAGGTAACTATTAGAGGAGAGTTTGAATATGAGGTTTAAGAATTGATCTTCTCAGTTATGAAATATTGAGAGTGAATACTTGTTCCTTGATTAACTCATATGATTCTATGCTTATCTTGTTCATATTTTTAGACTTACCTTGGCTTGCAACTTGGTTTGATTCACCTTGTACCAAAACTTGTCCATCTTCTTGCCTACACCCATTTTTCATTTATGATTTTCTACCCTTATGTGACCTACAGTTTCATCTTATTGAATTGTTCCTATGGGAAACATGCTCCTTATATTTGAAATATTATTTTCTCCACCTTGTAATTCTACCTCTAGTTCTTTTATGACAACTCCTACCTTGTTTTTACTTTGACTTAGGAACTCTAATAGGTTAACTTTAGCCTCTTAAATCAATTATCTCCATATCAACTCCTCTTCCTCATTGTGCTCTTTCATAGCTTGTACCATAACTTGTACTTGGGATCCATATCAATCATGTTTCAAGCTAGACACTCCTTCATACTATAAATCAATTTATATACTTACACATGTATAGTTCAATGAAGTATTAGATATTAAAATTTTAGACTTTTTATCCTCTCTCTGTCCTTCTTGTATACATCCTTGCGGCTCCAAGATGTATGATGCCTTATCCATTAGAATTTCTCTCCCTTGAGACTCCATTAACTCATGCTAAATTCTCATCTCTTTAACTTCTATTCTAGGATATACATTGTCCTTTTCTTTGTTGATTATAGCTTGCTCAAAAGATGCCATCTCTACTTGCAATTGATCTCAACTTTAATAGATAAAAATATGGTCTTGTTGCTCATCTAATAACCCTTCATCACCTATAATCTCTTGTTTTAGATGCTATATATCTTCAAAGACACGTTTTTCATCAAAATTTGAAATATTATTATCAATATTTACTGTATCATCACTTTTCAAAATCAAACTTTTATCTTCTACCTCTTTGATTGCTTCATGTAATACAAATTCTGATTTATGATCTTCCTACCTTTTGAGCTTAGTCATCTGAAACTTGAATTCATAATATTGATTCAATTATATTTATTTTGTGCCTTCAATGAGACATCCTTCTTCTTGAATATCTCCTTCTCTAAGCATCTCTCCTCTTTCAGGGTTACAAATCACTGATCTCTATACATTACTGTCCAATCAATTTCTTCTTCAGCATAAGCATGTTTTTCATGCTTTTTTTCCTTCATGCTTTAAAGTTTTGTGTCCTCAATGTGGAGTTCTTATTTATTCATGTTTGTACCTACATACACACATGACAAGAAATAATCAAATATAAACTTTTGAGGCTTGTTTGCCTCTTTGTTTTCTCTTTTAGGTTGCTTTGCTAATGTCTTTAGTTATTTTCTCAATTGGCTAGCTTCTTACTGCTTTATCTTCTTTCTCATAATCTCTTTGAGAGGTCACTGTGCTATATTTTTTATTCTTAAAAAACATATTTGTATTGAATCTTCCAATATTTTATCTATACCTGCCAAGATTGATTTCAACTCAACTATCTCTCTTTCTCTCTCTAACTCCCTTTTCTTAACTTATTCTCTCTCCATCTTCTTGTGGCAATTTTCCTTCTTCAATCCCTTCATTATTTATCCATCTTCCTTTTACTCTTTCACCTTTATTTAGGCCTCACAATGCCTTTCCTCTTTTAGCAAGTCTCTCCTGCTTGCTTCTTAACACCTCACCTAGATCTTTTTAACCCTAGGCTTTTAGTACTCTTAGTCCTTTACCTTAGACTTCTTTTTCTACCTTAAGTTATTCTTGATATTCCTCTCTTGAGATTCTATTATCTCTCTTTTATCTTCAATACTTTAAGGATTTAAGGATTTTATACCACTCAACCTCTTATCTTGTAGGTTTAAAAAACCTTTATGCCTCTCTTACTATATTCCTGCAACTTCAATTAACAACCTTTAATACTCAAAATCACAAACTTTTCCAAGAGCTTACCTGTTATGATGCCACCCGATGTAGGGATATGCATAAACTTACCTCATCCATTTACCTAACTCTAATTTTTTTCCTTTGATTCCTTCTTTGATCTCTGATTTGATTGTTTGTAACAGGTACCTTGCTCCTCTCTTGACACCCTTGATCCATCTTACCTTTGCTAGACTCATAAGCCTCCTTGCACACATAATCATATTATATATCTACAATACATATCACCCTTAATATACCTCTACACTCTCACCTTTACTTTGACTTCTTATAATCCAAATTTACCTTCTCTCTTCTCCACTAGACCTATTTAGGTTTGATTCACTAGACTAGGTCTCTAGTTCTAGACCTATTTATTGAGCATGCAAATTATCATCTCTTATTTATTTATAAACCTCCTTATTAAAAACACCATCATCTCATACACAACTTTCTATACTTTACTCTTTGTCTCTTGTCAAATAATCCACTTTTTCCTCTTTAAGGCCTAGTCTCTAGTAACCCTAATTTTTCACAAATCTAACATGTTTTAAAAATATAAAAAGTTTATATAAAAAATAAAGAGATTTTTATATACCCTTTATCCCCTTAAATCTTCACCTAAATTTTTAGGACACAAATCTCAATGGAAACCTATTAACTCACCAAGCCTCCCTAGGAATTAGGTCTCCTTAGGCCTAATTCAATGACATAGACTTAGATATCGTACTGTATGGTTAAATACCAACTCAAAACCAATAAAATCCTTTGGATCATGTCAATTTTTTTTATATTACTAGGTTTAAATAATATTTACTAGTGAAAATGAAAGTTATTCAAGTTGCAAGATATAAACCTTGGTTTAAGTTTTGATAGGCCTTTATAAGCCCAAGAGCAATCAAAAGGGACTATGTTGAGTTTTATACCACTTCAAACACTTATATGACCTAGAATAGGTTTATAATAAATTAATTCAACTTTAACAATAAATATTTTTCTTTAAAAATCACCATAAGGTTTTCTAAGGCTGATCTACATAATTCTGGGAACATATTATAGGATTGTATCTAAAGAGAAATGAAATCTTGAACCCAAAACAATATTAAATTATTTCAAATGGATTGTCTATATCCTTAAGGATTATTCACTATTTTTATGACTCACTACATTTACCAAAACACTCAAATCTATCTTCAGAATCTTTGCCAACTTCAATCCTGACTATGCAAAATAAGGATGTTTCCAATTTGGACTATATCAACTTGTATGGAGGTCCAAATTAAATATTGAATTATGAAACTATTATAAGCATTAAAAAGAGTTAACTTCACAAAATTATATACCGTTTAACACATTACCATCATCCAAATCATTTGAATGAAACTCAATGACTCCCCTATTCTTTTATGCTCTAGACAGTGTTAAAACATAGTTGCCTCAAAACTTGTGTATTGTGCCTCTAACTTGTAGATAAACATAAGAGTCTACTTTATTCAAATAATAATAATGATATATGAATGATAACATAAAAATAATATTATTTTAACTCAAAAATACTCTCTTTAATCATTATTTTAATCATCAATATCATTGCTCATACAATAATTATACATAGAATTTTGAAGGCAGGCAGGGTTCTTTCAATTCTTGATCTTTCTTGTCTTTATGAATATCTCCACATATCTCCCCTTAAAATTTCTCCTCTCCTACCAATATTATGCCACACTCTACACACCTACATGCATTTATATCCTTTCATCATGCCAAACATGCAAGATAACTTCGTTACAAGGCTAACTCCATGTAGGGTGATAGTTACATTTGCCTTTCTTGGCTTGCATTTGCTTTTTCATGTCATGCATGTTGAAAAACCTATAAAAACAATTATTAAGACCTAAAAGGACCCATCATAAACTTATATCAACATTTTTAATTCACATAAAACTAAAATACCACTCTAAAGCCTAGTTATAAAGTCCAGTTTTCAAATTCTCCTTTTTGGTGGGAAACTCTAAATGGATTACAAACACACAAACCCAAGACTCTCAATGACTCTAAAACACCCTAGGGGACCCTAAAATATCTCTCAAACTCATACCATACCAAAAATGGTCATCATGAAGCTCTTAAACACATGAATAATGTAATTTGTGATACTTTGCATCAGTCAAACCATGAAGCTATTCCTGCTATTATCAAGATTAGAGCAGATTCTAGTGCTTCATTGGAAATTCCAAGGTATGTTGACTTGTCAAATGTAGATGTATTTAATTTTACCAAATTTTATTAATTTTATAGGTAGTACATATAAATTTAATTTTTAATTACTCAATATCATTTTTTTTATAGGTTAATGGTGCCAAATAAGCTTCCACCTTCATGCGGTTGTCAATGTTAGTAAATAATTTCATATTCTTGAAGCTAAGAGAAGCTTAATATAAGTACTTAGTTATTATAAAAAGGGTGTTCTTAAGGCCAAAATAGGTGGTGTGTCTCTCAACCAAGCATGATGGGAGGTTAATAACTTAGTCCTAGATGTTATCCACCACCGTTGACATGTTGGCAGTGACAATTTCAAGCCAAAAGCACCAGAGGTGGAGTTCTCAAACTGCCACTTCAACTTTGACAACATTTGTTGTCAATGTTTCCATGATCTTAAATAATAGTGAAAGCACACATTTGGGTAGATATGGAGGTTGAGGTCATCAGATCATTTGTAATTTTCCTATCCATACATGGTCAAAATGATGGACTTGTACCTGGAGGTCCAGAGGTGGAAATGTCAGTTGGAGGACAATAACTTATCTCTTCACTATAAAAAGTTGCATTTCAGAGCCAATTACTACAACTTATGCCATGGATGGGTATTGAATTTTCCATTAACATGATCTAGGATGTAATTAGATAGATTTTACATGCACATGAGGGTTCTTTTGGTTCGTGCAAATGACTTATGGTTTTCATTTTACGCATGCTTAAAGACAAGTTAAAAAACTACATTTTTATTATATTGGGAAGGGAATTATTGAGGATACAATGGGTGGTGGGTTTCTCTACTAGGAATTATGGGAGGCCAAGAATATATTCCTAGACATTATCTACCATCCCAAATGTGTTGTTAGTGTTGGTTTCAAGCCACAAAGCATCGAAGGTGGAGTTCTCCAACTGCCACTTCAACTTTGACAACATTTGTTATCAATGTTTCCATGCTCCTAAATAATAGTGAAAACATGCATTCAAGTGGGTTTGGAGGTTGAGGTCATGGGAAAATGTGTCATTTACCTATCCAATGAATTTAAAGTGATATACTTGCACCTAGAGCTCCTAAAGGTGGAAATGTCAGTTGAAGATAAGAACTTATCTCTTCATTATAAAAAAGTTGCATTTCATGACCTGTTACTACAAATTATGCCATAGGTTGTATTGAAGGTTCAATTGACATGATCTAGGGTGAAATTATAGGTTTTAGATATGCATGCATAGGTTTTTTTAGTTTATGCCAATAACTTATGTTTTTGTTTTATGCACTACTGAAGATAGGCAAAAAAACTACATTTTTATTGTATTAGGAAGGGCATTCTTGAGGCTGGAATGGGTGGCGGGTCTCTTGACCAAGCATGATACAAGGTTAATAACCTAATCCTATATGTTATCCACCACCCCAAAAATGTTGGTAGTGCTAGTTTTGATCCATGAAGTACCAGAGGTGGGTTTTCTAACCACCGCTTGAACTTTGATAACATTTATTGTCAGTGTTTTTGTGCTTCTGAATAGTAGTGAAAACATGCATCTAAGTGGGTTTAGAGGTAAAGGTCATGAGATCATATATAATTTAACTATATAGACATGTTTAAAGTGATAAACTTGTACCTATAGGTCTCAGAGGTGGAAATGTTAGTTGAAGGACAAGAACTTGTCTCTTCACTGCAAAAAAGTTGTATTTTAGGACTTGTTACTATAACTTATGACATAGATTGGTCTTGAAGTTTAAATTGACATGTTATAAGGTGAAATTAGATGGATTAAAAATGAATTTTATTTTTATTTAACTTTGTTACAATGACTTATGGTTTCTATTTTACGTATGCTTGAAGATAAATTAAAAAAATTACATTTTTCTTGTATTATGAAGGGCATCTTGAGGCTAGAATGGATGGTGGATCTATTGATCGGGCATGATCAAAGGATAATAACATATTAATAGACATTATATGTTACCCTAGATATGTTGATAATGTCATTTTTAATCCATGAAGCACCAAAGGTGGAGTTCTCCAACTGCCACTTCAACTTTGACAACATTTGTTGTCAGTGTTTTCACACTCTTAAACACTAGTGAAAATATGCATCTGGGTGGGTTTGGAGGTTGAGGTAATGGGATAAAATATAATTTGAATATATAGATATTTTAAAAGTAATTTAATTTCACCTAGAGGTCCCAGAGGTGGGAATGTTAGTTGGAGGACAAGAACTTATATCTGCACTACAAAAAAGTTGAGTTTTAGGACCCATTATTGAAAATTGTGCGATAGATTGGTCTTGAAGGTTACATCACCTTGATCCAAGGTAAAATTAGATGGATTTGAAATATAAATGAAGGTTCTTTCAGTTTTTTCTAATGAATTAAGTTTCCATTTTATGCACACCTTAATTTAGGCTTAAAAAATGCATTTTAATTGTATTGGGAAGGGCGTTCTTGAGGATAGAATGGGTGGTAGGTGTCTTAAAATTAATGATAAGAGGATAATAAATTTGTATCAGACATCATAAACCACCATAGACATGTTGGAGGTACCAGTTTTGAGCCACAAAACACTAGAAGTAGAGTTCTCCAACTACTGCTTCAATTTTGACAACATTTGTTGTTAATGTTTCCACACTCCTAAACAAAAGTGAAAACATACATCTAGGTGGATTTAGGTGTCAAGGTCATGGGAAAACATGTAATTTACCTATACAGATGTGTTTAAAGTGATGTAATTTCACCTGGAGGTCCCAGAGGTATAAATGTAGTTGGAGGATAAGAACTTGTCTCTTCACTACAAAAAAGTTACATTTTAGGACCCATTTTGTAACTTATGCCACTGATTGATATTGAAGTTTACATTGATATGATATAAGATGAAATTATATGGATTTTAAACACATTTAATGGTTCTTTTAGTTCATGCCAATGAATTACGGTTTCTATTTTAAGCACGTCTGAAGACATGCTAAAAACTGCATTTTTCTTGTATTAAAAAGGGCATTCTTGAGGCTAAAATGGGTGGTGGGTCTCTTGATATGGAATGATTAGAGGCCAAAAACCTATTAATATATGTTATATACCACCCTATATGTGTTGGTGATGATAGTTTTGAGACATGAAGCACCAGAGGTGGAGTTTTCCAACTGCCATTTTAACTTTGACAATAGTTGTTGTCAGTGTTTCTGCACTCTTGAACAATAGCAAAAACACACATTCAAGTGGGTTTAGAGGTCAAGGTCATTGGAAAACATGTAATTTTTCTATATAAACATGTTCAAAGTGATGTAATTTCACCTTGAGGTCCCAGAGGTAGAAATGTTAGTTGTAAGATAAGAACTTGTCTCTTTACTATAAAAATGTTGTATTATAAGACATGTTACTATAACTTATGCTATGGATTGGTATTGAAGGTTTTATAAACATGCTCCAAGGTGAATTTATAGGGATTTTCATTTGAGGGTTCTTTTGGTTCATGCCAATGACTTACAATTTTCATTTTACACATGCTTGAAGACATGCTTAAAAACTACATTTTCTTGTATTAGAAAGGGCATTCTTGAGGCTAGAAAGGGTGGTGGGTCTCTCAACCTGGTGTGATTGAAGGCCAAGAACCTAGTCATAGATGTTATCCACCACTGAAAACATGTTGGAAGTGATATTTTTCATCTACAAATCACCAAATGTAGATTTATCCAACTATCACTTCAACTTTGATAACATTTGTTGTCAGTGTTTCCCCACTTCTAAACAATAGAAAGAACATTTTTATGGGTGGGTTTGGAGGTCAAGGTCAAGAAATCACATGCTATTTTTCTATCCAAATATCCTTTAAGTGATGTATTTACACTTGGAGGTCTTGAAAACATAAATGCCAGTTGGAACTCAAGAACTTGTCTCTTCACTACAAAAAAGTTGCATTTCCAGACCCATTACTACAACTTGTGCCACATATTAAGGTTTAATCGATGTGATCAGGGGTGAAATTAGAGTTATTAAATACACATGAAAGGGTTATTATAGATCCTCCAACTATCTTAATTTTTTTTATGCATGCCTTAATTTAGGCTAAAAAATTGCATTTTTCTTGTATTGGGAAGGGCATTCTTGAGGTTGAAATGGGTAGTGGGTCTCTCGATCGGGCATGATGGGAGGCCAAGAACCTAGTCATCGAATTATTTAACACCCCATATATGTTTTAAACACCATTTTATAGCCACAATTCCCTATAGGTAGAGTTATCCAACTGTGGCTTCAACTTTGACAACATTTGTTGTAAGTGTTTCCATGCTTTTGAATAATGGAGTGAATATATGATGAGAAGAGAAGAAATGATCAAGATGAGTGTGTTGTAGAGGGAGAGAATAAAGTTTTTTAAGTGAAACAAAATATATATAACAACCAAAATATCCCAAAGCCTCAGGAGACATGAGAATTACCATTTTGAACTACTTTAAAGGGCCAAAGAAGAGTCTCTAAAAGAAGGGTAACAAGTCTATTGAGAAGGAGATAAAACAACATCCCTTCATGATTACATGGTTGAATTAAAGTTGAATCCAATAAGAGGAAAATTTTCAATAAAGGTGGACACATAAAAAAAGTAAAATTTATAATGGCATCTAAAGAAGTTATGCAAGAAATGAGTATTTCATTGTTTGTTTCAATTGTACTTATAATATAAATACAATATGTTTATAAATTTAATAAATACAAAATGTGAATATCAAGTAAAAAATGATAGTAAACTAGTGTAACAAGGGTATTCACATTAGAATAGTTATAAATGGTATAGCCCAAATGGTGTAGCCCAAACATGAGAGGCACTTCACAATAATAGCTCAAATATTATACTATTTTCTCCCATATAGTTTTAATTGCAACACATATTGAAAGATTGTAATTTAGTTTAAATAAATTTCACAAAGGAAATATTAAATATGATCATATCTAAATAAGGACATTCAACCATCAAATTTGTTTTTTCAATAATAATGTGAGCCAAATTATACGCGGAAAGATGATCACCAAAAAATGTGAATATATATGTATGTATCCATAAAATCCATAAAGGCATATAAAAAAAGGACATAATAGAATTTCAGGTGAATGACATATAAGCATTCAATGCCAATAATGCATACATTTCCATATAGGCATACAAAAAATTGCATCATCTAACAACATAATACATTGTCAGGTGAATGTCATATATGCATACAATGCTAAAAACATGTACATTGCCATGCAAGCATATAAACAAGTACATCATCTAAGACATCCCACTCATCAAATGTTCTCCCTCTCTTTGCCTTCCTAAAAAAATACTCTCCCTGGGATGCCCTACTCATAGATGGAGATCCTTCAGATGCCTTGAATTATTTTAAGGTCATATTGTGGGTCTTTCTATGCTCATAGCTCACATGTAGATGAACTTGTTCAAATACAAATATTATTAAAAAATTTACATGCTATACATGCAACCAAGTTCAAAAATTAATTTTAAACTAGAATATAAAACAAATTTAAACATGCACTTACTCTAATCTCATGGTCATAATCAATCTATGTTTGATATTCAATAGGGTCAGTGACATGTTGAGGTGCATGAATAGGCATGTGAAATGGGGATAACAGACTAGAAGATGCCCTAGTAATCATCTAAATGGAATAATTATATGTCATCAGATGACCTTGCATACACAATACATTCGCATAAGTTATATTTGTTCAACTATCTAGTAAAATTATTAAAATAAAACTATATTTAAAATTCAAAATTCAAAATTACAAGTTACTGCTAGAGTATATTCTCATGCTTGCTAGGTTCTATAGATTGTTTTTCATCTTTTTCCTAGTTTTGGTCCTTTGTGGATTTATCCCACATTAGTTAGTTAGGATTGCTTATGGTATTTCCTTGCCTACTTATGCAAGGCCTCTCCATTATATTAAGCATGTCTTATTCTAAATATCATATGATTTGCCTTGTCTTTGCATTTCATCCTTACAACCTCTTATGATGCTTTTGTTGTCAATGCTTTAGATTCTTGGGTTCTCAAAATGATATTTTTATTATTCCTTATATGGTACCAGATCCTTGAAGTATTATAAACATCTATTTTTAAGCTTATTGTAAGTTTTTTTCCAGATAATTCTTACCTTGGTGTCATTCTACACTCTAGCGATTATGTTTTTCATCTACTATTATGCCATTTTACCATTGGGCACTGGTCTATCTACTTTGGCATCCTTTTTATCTAGTGTGTTGGAGCATTGGAGGACTATGTTGGAGCATTGGAAGTCTACATAGGTGCATTGGAAGATTTTTTGTTTTCATAGATCTAGTTTGTATTCCCCAAATTGAGATGTAACCATTGGATGCTAGTCTATCTACTTGGGTACTATTATTTTTGGCATCTTTTAAGTGGCAGATCTACCCTTTTCAACTAGGAAACATCCTTTTTATCTGCTTGAAGGTCTATAGTTTGATATTATGTGGAGATCTGATTAGAGTGGACTACGTAATCTTTTGGTCTACATTGGAATTTTTTAACAATGTGACATTCTGAAGACAATTTTTCTACATAATGTTGGCATCCTCTTTTGAAGCATTAAAAGTCTGCATTGGTAAGGTGGCATTAGAAGACTATTGTGTTGTGTGTCTTTGTTGTTGCATGGAGATTTGACTACTACCATGCCTTCTAACTATTCATTGTTGACCTCCCGACCTTTATAACATCTCAAACCTAGAACCTTTCCAACTATGGAATCTCATCTAGAATAAATATCTATTTAGCACTCAAGTGTCAAAGATAATAGCAATCCATTTTTTTCCTCTTAAAAACAACTATTTTATTCATTATTTGTTGTTAATAGTTGTATTTTTTACTTAAAGAGGAAGCATCTTATGCTTGAAAGTGTATAAAGGTAACTGGAAAATTATTTTTTCACTTTTGTTAGCTTGAGGATGTCCATGGTGAAATTTTGGTTCCAACGAGTGGTTGGAAGGCTAGGTTCACTACTAATTTGGTCACAGAAATCAGCTTGTAGTATAATTGTTATTACTTTCGACCCATTTACATAAATTTGTAAAGCTTATAACTTTTGAGTTGTAATTTGAAATTGAGTTCATTTTTTTTTTCAAAAGTGTATGATTTTCAATTTTATATCTATTGGTGACATCTATTTGTAAAAGTGCACTACTTTTATAAAGTGTCTAATTTGGGGGGGGCTCAATAAAAATCTTTTGGGGGTTGTCTAAGTGCCTATTTGTGCACCCTTTTGCATTATTTTGCTCTTTGGTGATTTAATAGGATGCTTCTTCTTTTGGTTTATATCAATGTGAGCCTTTAACTACACATAATTACCATACATAGAGACCTATAATGGAAATAATCATTAAATGCAAAGGATTATGGTCCTTGCTGAATGAAGTTCAACCATAATTCACTAGAGAATACGAAATTTTTTAGCACCAATGCAAATCTAAATAGTGTATGGATTTGATAGGGGCTTATGTGAGTGATAGCATTTTATTTCATTTGGATGGATGTGACTCTCCATTCAAACTATGGGTTAAACTAAAGGCTTTTTTGGGAAAGTAGATCACATGAGAGCCATGCAACTTGAAGTTGAGATTACTTATCTCAATCTTGAATATTTTCCCTCTATTATAGACTATCTCACTAAGTTTAAATAACTATTAACACAATTGAAAGGGAGTGGATGAGAGAAGAAAGATGAAGAGTGTGCATACTTGATTCTATCCAAGTTGAAAGGTCCATTCCAAATATTTGCTTCTACCTTTTTATATAACATGGATGCTTTAGGTGCTGCATTCTAAATTCTTAATTTAGAGTTATTTTGTGAAAGACTTATTAGGGAGGAATCCAAATTGTCTCACCTTGAGTCTTTTACCTCTCAAAAATCATTAAGAGTAAGGTAAAATCAAAGAGTAAATCTAAGAACACTCCTCCTTAATCTCAAAGTGCCCCTAAACCTAATAACACTAAACCTAAATCATCTTCAAAATACAAGTATAAGTCCTAACATTTTGTTCTCTTTTTTTGGGGGGACTGGTCATGAAGAATCTAGGTATTTTAAGAGAATGCAAGCCTTGGAGGATGCAGTCAAAAAACACAAGATTTTTATCTCCACTCAACCCAATATACATGGCAAAGAACTTAATGTTGTTGGGAGTTCTTAGTGACCTATTTCATATAGTTAGGTCATATATTCTGGTGCTTCTTAAGACATGACTTCTTCTAAGGAGTCTTTTGTATCTCTTGGTTTGAGTTCTACTTCCAACATTGAGGTTGGAGATTATTTCTTTATTTATGTCAAGGGAAAGGGTGATATACAACTTGATAGTGGTCACATCAATGATGCACTATATGTCCCTTACATCACTAAAAATTTGATTTATGTTTATCAGATTTGTCATTCTGGTTAGGGTAATATAGTGACTTTCACACCTCAAGGGTTTGAAGTTCAAACATTGATAGAGCCTCATATAATCATTACATAAGGTGTTGTTGATCATAGTTCTCGACTCTATTCCTTTAAGGGTTTTAATGATACTCATCCTATAGGGACATGCTTTGTCTCTCATATAGATTATGAGAGTAAGCTTTGGCATGATAGATTCATACATATTAATTACATATATTTGAAAGAGTTGAGCACTCATGGTATAGTTGATGGTCTTCTTACAATTTCATGTCTTGATGCAGTTTACCCTGGTTGTGCATTAGGGAAACAACACTAAGATCCATTTCCTAAGGGTATGTATAAGAGAGATTCTTCACCACTTAAGCTTGTGCAAAATGATTTATTTATCTTATTTTAATGGATCTAAGTATGCACTTAATTTTATTGATAATGTTTTGAGGTGTACTTGGGTTTACTTTCTCAAGTACAAGAGTGATGTTTTTTCACACTACAAAGAATTTAAGGATTTAGTCAAGAAATATTCTTATAGTTGCATAAAGAAGATTCCTATTGATAATGGGGGGGAGTAATTCAATAGAGAGTTCTCTAATTTTTAGCAGATCATGGCATTGTTCACCAGCATTCTGTTCCACATACTCCACAACAGAATGGTTTAGTAGAAAAGAAGAATTGAATTTTGAAGATGGATAAATGCATGATGCATTTATGAGATTTACCTCCTATTTATTGGGTAGAATCAATTAATTATGTGAATTATATTCAAAATCACACACCACATACAACTCTTGAGCATTTAATTCTAGAGGAGGCTTGGTCTGGAACCAAGTCCGATGTCTCATTTTTTAGACTCTTTGGGATCCATGCTTTGTACCAAAGAAAAAAAGGAAAACATTGGATAAGAATAGCAAACCATTGATATTTTTAGGGTATTGTGAGGACATGAGAGCTTATCTCCTTTTATATCCTGATACTCATTATGTTCTTTTTTGAACACATGTTCAATTTGATGAGTGCTTCATTTCTCAATATTCTTCTTCCATGACTTATTCTTATTTTGTTGATTCTTCACCTCCTCTTGAGGTTTCATTATTTGGGGAGCCAGTTTAGGAGGTCTCAAAGGAGGTTATAGATACTGAGGATCCTCTTCCCACTGATATTGTCATCATGCCAATATAGGCTCATGTTATAGTTTCTGAGGCAACATCTTTTATATAGGATCTTCCACCCACTACACATCATCATGCACATTATATAGGTACTAGACTTTTATGTCAAGCATTTTTTGAGGATCCATAGTATTTTTTATAGGATTATGGGATATAGACTATCATGATGCACTGGGAAATGAGTATTCTTCTTTGATGAAGAATCATACTAAGGATTTGGTCTCTCTTCTTAAGGGAAGAAAGTTGGTTAGGTGCAAATGAATCTACCACAACAAGTATGTAGCTGATGGGTCCATTGATAAATATAAGGCATGTATTATTGTAAAGGATTTATCACAAGTCAAAGTTATTGATTACTTTGAGACTTTTGTACCCATTACCAAGATGGATTTTGTGCACCTTGTACTTTCTCTTACTACATCACAGGGTTGGATAGTGTATCAGATGGACATTAAGAGTGCCTTATTACATGGATATTTTCATGAGAAAATCAACATGGAATATCCTACTAGGTTTTTTCATGATTCTTCTCTTGTTTGTCGACTTCAGATGTCTCTTTATGGTCTCAAATAGGCCCCTTAGGCTTAGTATGAGAAGATAGATTCTTTTCTTCTCTCTACTAGCTTTGTTTGTTACCACTCATATCACACAATATATATATATATATATATATATATATATATATATATATATATATATATATATATATATATATATATATATATATATATATATATATATATATGTTGGAGAGGATATTGTTATATTGGCTTGGAATATTTATGATCTACTTCTCATAGACAACTCCTCTTCTTAGATTCAAGATATTCAACATGCCCTTTCAACACAATTTGATATGATAGATCTCAATCTTCTACACTTTTTCCTTGGTTTGAATATTTTTAAGTCAGATTCAAAGATTCATTTGATTCAAAATAATTAAACCCTTTATATTATTCAACTTTTACCATAGATGATTACCAACCAAGTCCCCCTCCTTTCCAATCTAGAGTCATTCTCACTACCACTTGTATTACTCCTCTTTATGATCTTACATTGTATAGGCAGATGGTTAGGAGGCTTATGTATTTGACCCATAATCACCCTAATATTTCATTTATAATTTGTCTTGTATATAGGTTTGTACATGATCCTCATGATAATCATTGATAGGCTTCCAAGAGAATTTTATGATATCTACGAGGCACTACCCATTTTGGATTACACTACACTAGGTGTTCTACTTAGT
Source organism: Torreya grandis (assembly GCA_037957365.1). NCBI lineage: Eukaryota > Viridiplantae > Streptophyta > Pinopsida > Cupressales > Taxaceae > Torreya > Torreya grandis. Next base: position 107,745 of record JARHVA010001896.1, on the reverse strand, counting down.
TGGTTGGGTATACTGATTCAAATTGGGTAGGTTATCTTGATGATAGGTGTTCCACTTTTAGTTATATCTTTTGTGTTGGTTCTTATCTTGTTTCTGAGGCATGCAAGAAGTAACATGTTATTTTACTTTCATCTATAGAGGTTGAGTACAAGGCAATAGTTACAATGAGTTAGTAGGTTTTTGGACTTTATTAGTTATTGATAGAGTTTATCTTCATGCAGGATTCACCTAATTTACTTTGGTGTGATAAACAAGGTGTAATTCACATATTTTTCAACCCAATTGAGCACCAATAGACCAAGCACAAGGATATATACATGAACTTAATTCATCAACACATTTAAGATGGAGTTCTTTGCTTGGAGTACATTCTGACTCAGTAGCAGGTTGATGACATCTTCATGAAGCCTTTTTCATCACCTCATTTCCTTGAGTTTCATGGCATGCTTTGGGTTTCATAAATTATCCTTGCGGATGTTTGTGAGGACATATTCCTTATTCATTTTATGGATATATATTGTACATGAGTACATTATCAGGCCTTGTTGCTGGGACTCATACTGTGGATATGCCACTTTATCATTTTTGTCTTTTTTTATCCCCCAACTTGACTTTAGGGAGGGTGTTAAAGCATATTCTCATGCTTTATAGGTTTTATAGATCATTTTTCATCTCTTTCCTTGTTTTGTCCTTTGTGGATTTCCCACATTAGTTAGTTAGGATTCATTCTTGTATATCCTTGTCTACTTATACAAGGCCTCTCCATTATACTAAGCATGTCTTATTCTAAATATCACATGATTTGCCTTGTATTTGCATTTCATCCTTACAACCTTTTGTGATGCTTTTGTTGTCAATGCTTCAGATTCTTGGGTTTCTAAAATTATCTTATTCTCATTTTTTATAGTTATCATATACCTTGATGAGTGCCTACATAGATGATATTACAACAATAATGCATGCATTTATTTTAGATTGTAGAGATGGAGGAGTCTCCACATTGGTCATCAACTAAACAAATAACCTTGCTTAGTTTTCTAGAAAATATTGAAGATATATCACAAATTTATCTCCTTTATTAAACCCATAATTAGTTAAAATAAATTTCAAAACACTTTTCTCTCTATACAAATTGGAAACCAAAAAGAAATTTAGTTTAAAAATAATTTATGGTGATGTAATACATAATAATTATATAAATTTTCACTTGCATAATCAAATGGAAATGATGTAATTTGAGGAAATGAGATAATAATTTTGCCTAGCTACTTTAAATCAGGTCTTAAAATTTTATCACTCTTAACCTTTGAAACTCTACTCACTTTCTTGATTTATTACCTATCTTATGTACATGCACTGTGCACTTGTGTGTTTCTAAACTTCACTATTTCAAGTTAGGACCGTATTGGCATGGAATTAGACACACAAAGAGAATAAAAATATGGAAAAAAGAAGTGCAAAATTAGGGGGAAACTGGTCAAAGGGACTTAGGAATAAAATAGACTAAGACCATACTATTTAATAATAATGTACTTGAATTTTGAGATCCTTGATTGATAAATTTCACTTAAGATATTACATAACATGTATGATTCACACAGGGGAACTATCTTAAGGATTTTGAAGATAAGTAGTGGTATTATAGGTAATAATGAAAATATTGAGTACTTAAGAAATAGTATGAAGAAGATATGATAATCAAGAACTTGTGAAGCATTAAAAGAAGTTTGAAAAGTTGAAGGAACACTGCCAATATGAAATTAGAAGAAATAGGAGGAAGAATATATATTTTGAAAAAAATGGGAGAAAGACATAATTAGACATTGAAGGAGACTCTCTAGAAGGTTGATCATTATTAAAAGCATTCAAAGATCCATTATTCACCGTATAAGGTATATATTCAATCAAGGGTTATTAGGATAGGGATTTTCTCTCTATATCTTTCAACACATCTCACACATATAATTTGCATTCATAGATCACTATCTTTCAAATTTAAATTTGAACATGTATGATTGTTAGTCAAGAGCATAGATCTATATAAATAAAAACATGTATGCAAAATATACTACTAACTTAAAATTACCTTTGTTTTTGTGAACATTGGTCTATTAACATCAATAGATGTACTAGTAGATGGCCCAAAAACTAGTGCATATGTAAACATCAACTGACCCAAAAATGCAGTAGTGGATTGTGAAGATGATGGCACCATCTCCTCTTGTAACTTAAAAAATTATAAATATATTATTCAATTTCTATGTAAATTAATTTTTATCTTTTACATACAAATATAACTAAAATTTAATGTGTCAAATATAAAATACACCTGATGTGTAGTGACTGATGTGTGTACATCAAATGGATGTGCCAAAAAATCATCACTCAAAATTATATTATCTAATCCCTCAGAAGCATCACCATCATCATCCAAAGGTCCAATTAATATAACACCACAACATTTACAATGGTGAGGTTAGGAATGCATATTGGGTAGAGTATCTCTAACATTAGTCTTAAAAATCTTACTCATATACTGAATGAGTGTGTTAGTAATTACACTAAGTGCATATAAAATGTCAATATCTATGACCTCCTTCACCGTAGAGGGGATCTTAGGCTGAAGTGGCTTTTGGGTAGGGACCCTTGTAGGTTGATTAGGTCCATGATGTGTATCTAGTCTATCTTGTGCAGAGCCTTTCCCTCATCCCTGAAACTCTGAGTAGTCAAAATAGTTGGGAATATGATTGAGGATAAAATCACAATAGAGTTTCCTAAAAAAATACAATGGGACCTCTTAAATGTTACACGGTGGGTAATCAAACACCATCCATCATCGGTCCTAAGAAGTATTTCTAATCAAATTGTGCTGGCATCTATGGATCGAGAAGTGTTTTTTAGATAGTGGAAATGGTGCATTGGTAGTTAGGTCAATGAATAAGGTAAAAATTATGTCTTTTGATATTTGTTTATCCTTCACACCATGTGTTGACAAATTTTCAACATAGTATGCCCTACATCTATCTCTATATGATTCCTATCTATCATTATGACATGTTATCAAGTCAACTTGACCTAATATGGACTCTAGGGTATTGGCCAAATAAGTGTGGTAGGTGTTGGTTGAAGTGGGGTTTCTAATTCTCCTAATTATTTGTTTAATTTCTATTTTGTTTTCCACTATGTGTGCAACCAAATTCTCGACTACTTGGGGGGTCTTGTGGAACTATAAGAGGGCTATGAGGGTTAGGATGGTTAAGTAGAGGGTTAAGAGGAGGGTTAGTAGATTATCTTATTGTAGTTGAATGAGCTATTAAAAAAATGGGTTTTAATAATAGAATAATACAAATAAAAAAATTGATAAAATCTAGTGTTAAGAGGTTTGGTTTTTGATTACTTACCTATCCTCCATGGTGGCATTATCGATTTTTAAAGGTAATGGGTGATTATATCATGTTTTCTCATCCTCCAAGTAGAACACAATTGCAGTTTAGATAAAGAAGGGAAAATCAAAAAATAAAATGAGTGATAATGAGAAAAAACATGGGTTTGGGCCTTTTTATGCTTTTATTTCTATGTTGTCATAATACGTATGTGTTATAACACATACACATTATGCCAACATAGCATATGCATACACATTATGTCTTGCTATTTTTGAGCTTAAATTGACATAATGTGTACATGTTATATCTATAATGCATACACATTAGGGGTAATGTCTATGGAATTATCCCCCAACTTTGTGCACTTACCCATATGCAATACCTTGATAATGTTGATTAAGTAGTAAGGAAGTCACAATTTTTTTGATCAATATCTCAAAAAGTATGTCAATGTGGTAAACATGCAAAAACACAATAAATGTTGGTCTAAAGATGAATAAATTAGTATTTATATTAATCTTACAACAAATTAAGACTCCTTTGGGTGGTGACGGTGGTGAAAGTAGTGGATGCATGGGTGGTGGTGGCATAAATGGGTGGCACAATCCCAATAATCCATGTGAACAATAACATGGGGCTACCCCCTACCAAATGCAACCCTCCAAATTTCCCTTCAACTTCAAATACTTTTCATGGGTGCCTTAGTGGTCCACATTTTACAAACTAGGACTTTTCAAAAATATCTTAATGAGGGATATTTAGAGATATAAAATTTGACCCATGTTTTTGTAAAAAAATGCAAAAAACACACTAGACTTATACTACTCATTGCTTGTCCTACAAATCAGAGCTTTCAAAAATTCACATAATTCACTAGAAGCTCCAAAACATCTAATTTTTTTAAAATTGTATTTTTATAAGTACAATTAAAAAAAATAGTGGTATACACCCCCAAAAATTAGATTTGTCTAAAAATATAAAAAATTATAAAAAATCATAAAAAATCCCTAATTTTATAGTTTTTCACAAACAAAATAAACCTAGTTTGTGATTTTGAAAAGCCAAAATGTGGGTTGACACACAAACTTGCTTAGGGGCCTACTGAGTAATGTGGGAATGCTGACTTGATGAAAAACATAGAAATCCACAACTCAAACAATAAGAACCTTTCTCTAACATCATGAATTTGATACAAGTAATAAGCAAACGCTCAAGATTATATCTTTATAGTTATCACTCACTCCAAAAATGCTAGAATTTGATGCAAGTAATAAGCAATAATAAAAAAAGATATTGTAAATGAACTAACCAAATAAATTGATTATCAACTAGCTTACAATTTACAAATATATATGGTCTATATGTAGCAACAGCAATAGTTGTAGTCCAACTTTGATTTTGACTATGTAATAGACATGTGTGTAACAACTTACACATTAATAGGCACATGGATGAAGTGGTTAAGCTATGAATGCCACTTATATTAATCAAAGCCTAGGAGATGTGCATATTAGACTAAGTCAACAAAGCTAAATCAACTAAGTAAAACTTAGATAAAATTCACATATATATAAATATTGCACAACCAAAAAAATCCTTGTGAAGGTAAACTAAGGCCATGAAAAAGCACATCAAAATCATCAAGTGAGAGTGCCCAAACTGCCACGTGAATTACCCTACAAGTGATATGAGAAAAGGATGTGCAAAAATAAAAACACATGTATGAAGGTAGAGAAGGTTGAAAAAACCCCATGTCACTTTATAAATTAGTGTGAGCATAATATACATATAAAAAACCCACCAAGAATCATTATGAAGTGCTAAAAATCAATTCCCTCTTAAAACAAGGTGGCACCTATACTCAATGCTTAAAACAAGATGATTTATAGTTTATTAATAAGAAATTTCAATGAAAATTAAAAATCTGAGATATAATCAAAATAAGTAGATATATTTACTACAAAGAGCATGATGAACACACTTTCAAAAAATATAACATGAAATATGAGTTACTAGTCAAAAGTTATTACCCTTGGAAGATGCAAAGATAAAAATTAGTTAGCAAAAAAAGCAAGAAACTATAAATTATATAAAAATGGATAACAAAAATGGAAAAATTACCCCACTATTGTATATATCTCAATAAAATAGGCAAGGTTAAAAAAATCACCCTCCTAGGATTCTTGAATAAGAAATTACGAGCCTAAAGTACAAATACTCCAAAAAAGGGGCTTAATGGCTTAGGGGCAACCCTTAGAGGATAAATGACTAAGAGGGTGATCACATGGCTAGTATAGGGCACTAAAGTAAGCCATGACCATTATTAATCTATGGTTGGTGGTTAAACATTGGTCACATGCCATGGTTTAGGGGGAAAATTAGCGTAGAACATAGGTCATAGGGTGATTAGTAATGTGCAGTGAAAGTACTATGACTAGGGGAGGAACTTACAGAGTAACAATGGTGTAGGTGGCCACATGGCAATGATAAAAGATTAAGAGGCATGGTGGATGTGAATATTATATTAGGTGATAGTATATCTATAGGTTACAACCACATGGGAGATGAGGTGGATTTGGATGGTGATACTAAAATAGTGACAATTCCTCTTGCCTCCTCCTCCACGCACACATTTGGATATTCAAATACATGCCACAAGAGCTTGGTAAGTCCTTTTTTGAGTTATTAGACCTTATAAAAAGCTTTACAAAAAATAAATCTAAAGAATATACTTTTAGTCCATGTTTTTGTTAAAAAAGGTAATTTTTTTCTACAAATGCCTATATGCCCTAGCTCTTCTAAAACTAAAACAAACCCAAAATATATAAACATAAACAAAAAAAACTAGACTACAGGTCTCCCTAGTGATTTTGGGACATTATGAATGCAATGGGAATAAGAAAATTGATCCAAGATTCTTTAAAGATGAAAAACAAAGTATATTTACCATGGAAATAAAGTGTTTGCTTAATGAGCTCATGGTGTCTGATTCAAGTGTAAAAAAATTAGATATAACTTTCTTTGTCACTTTGATCACAATGAGATACATTCCAAAAAAAAATACTTAAAAATAGAAAATGGTAGAAAAATATTGAATGAAACTCCTCTAAAATGAATTAGTAACATGAACATGAATCCAACACCAGATGTGAGACATAAGAGATCAGACATGCAAAGAAAGATTTGATACCATGTCAATAAAGAGGATGACCCAAGAAACTTTGGATTTAAATACACCATCCTAAAAAAATTACTTACAAGAGAGTAAATGTATGAAACCAAAAAAAGGGATATAGAATGCAAAAGTGTGCAACTAGTAGAATGTTGCATAATAACACCGAGGATGGAGTGATATTAGGCTATCCTAAATGACAACATCTCTACTAGCTCACTTTACAATATGATCTAAGTTTAATAAATTGACTCATTTAATTCCCATAAATTACATAAAGGTTATTTATATATGAAGAGTAAGAAGTAAGTGGGAGATGTTTATTGGTGGAGAGAAAGGTGGAAGCATTTCCTAGGCACACCTAATCCTTCTCACACATGTGAGGTTAAATACAACACTAAAATTTCAAATTAATAATATTGTTCACATAATGTCTCACATATTTAACAAAACTACCTAAGGTGGAATTAAAATTAATTTTGGACATGATACATACCAACATATAATCTGAATTGATACAATTACATGTGTTTAGGTTTTAAACTAGTCTTGGCTGATGCAATTAGAGTTGGATGTGCCTTTTTGACTGTATTATCTGGGTGATATAGTCAAATTTATGAGTTTTTATGAACTAAATCATCTTAATTGATATTATTATATTTTTTTTTACTTTTCAAAAATAAAATCTAAAAGTGATCATTGTTGAGGTTTACAATAAAAATATGAGATTTATTTTTGTACCCATCTGAAATTTTCCATGGGTGGATCAACATGAAGTACATAACCTTTTATGTCCACACTTTATTCTTCATCACTTTAATCAATCTGATAATCAATTTCGTAAGAAAGGTTTACTAAGTGTACGTCATTGTTGAAATAATGCATTTTCATGAGAGTATTTTGATAATGAAGCAAATCCATGTGTCTTTCTTGAGATTTGGAGATGGTGAAATGTACATGTTTAGTTAGGGTCTTGGGGGTTCTCATACCCTTGGTGGATATAATAAGTTGAATGAAATATTGAGGACAGAATAATACTGGTTCTTATAATATCTTAGCCACCCATATTCATTGCATTCATAAAAGTCTTCATCATAAGAAGCCTTATTAGTATTGGAAGGAGGGGGTTAACATTATCATATTCAATCAAAGGAAGGGACCGATCTATTGGAAGAAGAGATGTAGGAATTCATTCTAAGATATATGGTGGTAACTTGGTTGTATTATAAGTGTTTTGAAGCTCATTGGGTTCATCATCATTAGAGTCAACAAGGGTGACTTGCATATCATGATGCATATTGATAAACTCAAGCAAGGGATCGCTATTGATAGTTTTAGTAGGAAAAGCAAAATTACATCTTAGGATTTGGTAATTTGAGATCTCTTAGATTGGGCTCAACTTAATTTTTTTAATTAACACCATCATGAATAAAATTTATGCATTAGATATTGGAGGAAGTAATTTCTCTCATGCGGTGACTCCAAAGATGATCTAAGAGTAGGTTGTAGGAAAGTAGAAGATCAAGAACCATAAGCTCAATGAGTATGGTTTTAGGTATTATAGTGAGAGGAATCCAAATGTAACCAATAAGTTTTTGGTTTTTCTTTTCAAATCTTGGGTAGCTAAGTCTTTTTTTCTTAAGATATTTTTTGGTAATATACTAGTTCTTTTACTAACCATAAGGAAGTGACACTAATTCTTGAACCTTAATGCAAAATAATTTTCATTATTGAAATGTCATTGATCATATCATCCTTTAAAAACTCTATAAAGAGTTTATTATGTGGTCAGGTATGCAATATGGTTTGAATGGTATGTACTTTAGTCAGTGTTGGACCTTTAAGAGGCTGACTAAATGGTTGGATTTCATTTGAAAAGGGTATTTATTCTATATCTTGTAATTTTAGCATGAGAAATTTCCTATGAGAGGGTAATGTTCTCATGGGTTCCATTAAGGGATACTTGAAATGCATAGTGTTAAGTTCTTCAAGAAAATTCCATTGAGTTGGATTTTTGTAAGAACCATGATGATATCTAGGTGGATAACTATGATTTTATTCAATATCTTTGGTATTTAGAGGAGGTTGAACATTAGATTGAGGCTCTATTGGTGGAGTGGATGAATCATTAGATGTGTTTTACCCTAATTTGGCTTAATGGGTGATATTAATCTAATTAAGATAAAACTTTGAAATGTAATTTAGATCAATAAATATGGTATTCAATCATACATATAAATGTAAAAGACCAAAATTGATTCTTTTGATTTGAATAGGGCATATGCTAAATATGGAAAGTACTAGAGAGATCATGATACTTAGATTTTCTAGCTGATTATTTGATTGTGATTGTATTTTGGAAGTTAAAATTAGGGATAAACACACTTGTGGTTCATTCAGCTATGAAAGTGATATGCTATCTACATTGGGTTAGTTCTGTAGGATTTGGGCCAGTATTATCAATTGATATTAACCTATATATAATTATGACATAGTTACTATACAATCATCTATGAATATCTTTGATCAATATGAGTTTATGATATTAAACCCTAATGACACATGTAAATATAAAAATCAGCCTCAATTACCTTGAATCCCTAGATGTGGTTGTGAGGGCTAAAAACCTATAAAAATGGGGGAAGTGTAATGGGATGAGTTAATCCTAATTATCCATGTTTGATGATTGGCTACTATCTCTGTATCCATTACTCCAAGGAGGCAAATCAAGCCACATGTATCCTTTCACCTAATGTGATTATGTGAGAAGAACCTCCTGCAGTAGATTACCTCCTATAACAGATTTAATCGAAATATGCAAAAATAAAATAACTCTTACGAATAATAGAAACACATAAAGCTTATATTGATCACAGGCCACTTCGAGGGGGAAACCTCCTTTGAGCAAGCTCAATACAATAAATTTGTGGATCCCTTCATTGGGCCTCAACACTTACTTATATACTAACTCTATTCTAACAACTACTACTTCCCTTGTATGTGGGATAATTCAAATATGCTCTAAGGGATGACTTACAAAGCATATGCGTCCATAGAAATTATTACACTAATAATGTAAAGAGAAGGGTAAGGCACGGGTTCCTAACATCCCCTCCCCCTTAGAAAAAGCTTTGCCCTCAAAGCTTTAGATGTGGGAATTGTTGTTGAATCGAGAAGAGTGGTTCTCATGTTACATCTTCTGGTTGCATGCCGTGCCATTGGACTAAGACCTCTGTGATGAAGTGGGATCAAAGTTGGTGAGTGCACTCCAAGATTGCTTCTGGCTCGAGAAGGATGGAGCCTTCATTATCAAGTGATGGTAAAACTGTCTACACTCAGATGTTGGATCCAAGAACTTGCTTCAAATAGGAGACATGAAAGATGGTATGAACTTGGGAGGAGGGTGGAAGCTCTAACTAGAAACTGACCCAATATTCTAGAGAACCTTATATGGCCCATAAAACCTTGGAGCAAGCTTTTGGTGCCCTTTTAATTTCAGTGATGATTGCTTGTATGGCTGCAGACGAAGAAAGACCATATCACTAGGTTGAAAGATATGCTTAGAGTGGTGCTGATCAGCCTACTACTTCATTCGATTCCGTGCCATGTGGAGATTGCCCTGCAAGGTTTAGAGAATCTGATCTCAATTTTAGAGAGTAGTGTCAACTTCCTGAACTGGTGAGCTAATAGGATTATATGGAAGAAGTGGTGGCGGTGCTTGACCATAAACTGCTTCATAGGGAGTCATTTTGGTGGAAGTGTGGTATGAGGTATTGTACCACCATTTAGCTAGGGGAATCCATTTGGCCCATTAATGTTGTTGTTCTAAAGTAAAGTAATGAAGGAAGGTCTCCAAACATTTGTTGACTATTTCTATCTGGCCATCTGTTTGTGGGTGGTACCCAGAGCTCATTCTCAACTATGTGCCTGTGCGACGAAATAGTTCCATCCAAAAATGGCTAGTGAAAGTGGCATCACAATCTGAGATAATTGAAGAAGGAATGCCATGAAGATGAAAGATCTGATCCAAGAAAACTTGTGTGACTGTGGAGGCTATGTATGGGTGGCTGATTACACAAAAATGACTATATTTGGAGAGGCGGTCGACTACGACTAGGATCACTATCTTTCCCCCAGATTTAGGGAGGCCCTCAATGAAATCCATGGAAATATTTGTCCAAATCCTAGTAAGAATGGGAAAAGGCTCGATAAAATTGGGAGTCAATGTGGTTTCACCTTTGTTTTGTTGGCAGGTATCACATTCAGCCACCATCTATTTAATTTCGGCTTTCATGCCTTTCCAAAAGAAGTGTCGACGTGCCTGCTCATAAGTTTTGAGAAATCTTGAGTGCCCTGCTAAGGGGGAAGCATGGATTTCATAGAAGATGGCCTGATGTAGGTCTGTACTTTGGGAAAACACCAGATGACCCTTGTATCATAGAGAAGCACCATCCCATGAATAATGCAGTACTACAAAGGGGTTAGTGGCCAATTGATGAATGAGGTGGCATTAGGAGGGATCATTTGCATACCCTTGTTGGATAGATTCCAACTAGTTCAGAATGGGCATGGAGATGGCAGAGAGGGAAGGTTGGTCCTCAAAGGTTCTTAAGAGAGCATCAGTCGCAACATTGTCTTTTCCCTTCTTATAGGTGATCTCATAATCATAACCCATGAGTTTGTTGACCCACTTCTGCTGAGCTGGGGATGAGACCGCTGTTCCAAGAAATATTTCAAACTCTAATGATTAGTTTTGATGAAAAAATGATTTCCCAATAAGTAGGGTCTCCATTTTTGTACTGCATGTAAAATTTCCATCATTTCCTTTTCATATGTAGACAAAGCTAAATTATGGCCAGAAAAGGCCTTGCTAGTGAAGGCAATTGGTCAGCCCTCTTGGAGAAGAACAGCCGATGCCACTAGCATCACTTTCGATGGTGAAAGTTTTGGTAAAGTTAGGCAGTGCCAAAACTGGTGTGCTACATAGCCTATTTGAGTTTGACGAATGCCTGATCAGCTGTTGCACCCCAAGTGAAAGCATCCTTCTTCAATAAGGAAGTCAAAGGAGCCGTGATCTTTCCATAATCTTTGACGAACTTGGAATAGTATCTTGTTAGGCCATAGAAACCATGAAGGCTCTTGAGGGTGGTTGGTTGAGGCTAATTCTACATAGCACTAATTTTTTTTGGGTCCACGTGAACCCCATTGGCTGAAACAATGTGCCCCAAATAGTCAATTTCCTCTTTACCGAATGAAGACTTGGATTGCTTGGCACATAATTGATTATCTGCTAACAGTTGTAATGCCCTGTCAACATGTTGTAGATGCTCGACCCATGTGCAGCTGTAGATCAAAATGTCATCAAAGAAAACTAAAATAAATTGATGGAGAAAAGGCCGAAAGATTATATTCATGAGTGCTTGAAAAGTGGAAGGGGCATTTGTAAGGCCAAATGGCATGACAAGGAACTCATAGTGACCTTCATGCGTATGGAAGGCTATCTTAGGAATGTCATCAGGATACACTTATATTTGATGATAGCCAAAATGCAGATCCAACTTGGAGAAGAATTTGGCCCCATGGAGCTCATCAAGAAGCTCATTGATGACAGGAATTGGGAATTTATCCTTGATAGTTAGGTGGTTAAGGGCTCGAAAGTCAATGTAAAGGTGCCACAATCTATCTTTTTTGTGGACAAGAAGCACTGGGGAGGAATATGGGCTGGTATTGTGGCGAATAACTCTAGACTTGAGGAGTTCTCGGACTAAGTTCTCAATTTCAGTCTTTTGCAGATGGGGGTAACGGTATGGCTGGATGTTGGGTGAGATGCTTCCTAGAAGGAGAGGAATGCGGTGATCTTCAGGGCATGAAGGGGGCAAACCCACTGGTTCTAAAAAAATGGTTGTATGCTTGTCGAGTATGGCTTGTAAATCTGTAGGGTGGTTAGTAGCAGCAGGGGGCTAGAGTTGAATGGAATGCAGCTGTGCAATGACCCCATGTGAGCCTTTCTTCAAAAGTTTTTCTATGTGATGAGAACTAATGATGCTAGTAGATCCTGGTAATAAAAATTTTAAGGTGTGCTTCTGACCATTATCTGTGAACTGCATCCAAAGCTCAGAGAAGTCCCATAAAATAGGTCCTAATGTGTGAAGCCACTGTGCCCCTAAAACCACTATCACACCCTCCTAAAGGTAGGGCAAACATATCAGAGCAAAAAATATAATTGCCCATTACAAGACACACATTTCAACACTTCCCTTTACATGGCAATGTTCCCCCATTAGCAATCATGACTTCAAAGCTAGAACAAGGTTATACAAAGCAGTCTGCCGCCTTAGCAATGCGAGGATTGATGAAATTGTGAGTACTACCTGAGTCAATGAGGATTGTGAGAGGGATATTTTTGAAGCACCCTTTTACCTTCATGGTTTGGGGAGTGGTGACACCTACTAGTGCATACACTAAGATCTTAGGTTGAGTCTCTTGAACCACTGGGTCCTCTTTAGTGCTGGGTTCTTCTTGAGCATCTTGAAATTTTAGAATATCAGGCTCACTGTCCTGCTCTGGTGGTGACTCCACATCTAGAAATTAAAGTTTTTGTTGGGCGCACCTGTGACCCTTAACCCATTTGTCATCATAGTTGTAACATAATCCATTCTCTTTGTGAGCCCACATCTCTGCCTCAGTCAGGCGCTTGATTGGTGTGGTTATGGTTGCCTGCTGATTCACTGTGTTCTTTACTGGTGAAAAGGTGGGAGGTCAATGCTGTGTGGAGAGTTTATCTTCTACTAACTTAGCTAGACCCAAAGCATCCATCATATTTTCAGGTCAAAACATTTTTACCTCTGAGCGGATTAGCTCTCTGAGGCCACTAACAAAGCAGCTTTTGAAGAAGTCATCTGATAACCCTTTAGTTGTGATTAACGAGTTTTTCAAATTCAATTTGATATTCATGAACAGTACCTGTTTGATAGATTTTGGTGAGAGATCCTATGAAATCCTTGAATGTTGAGGGACCAAACCTGCCCAAAACTAAGGATGCAAAATTTGACCAATCGGGTTCATCATTTGACTTGAGATACCAACGGTACCACTGAAGTGCTTCGTGTTCCAGATGAAAGGAAGCAATTGGGAATTTGTTTACAGAATAAGTATTGTGGAGGTTGAAGAATTATTCAGCTCGATATATCCATCCTGTAGGATTTCTACCATTTAACCGTGGAAAGTCTAGCTTAGGTCCTTGTGAGAAGTTAGAAGCAAAGGAGCGATGCTATGAAGAAGACTCCTCCTTCTGCACTCTGTTGAGCAAGATGATATTCTGTTGATTTAAGCCATGCATCATATCGGTTAACTTTGTAACCTGATATTTCAATGTGGTGATTTATTCCTCCATGATTTTTGTGCATACATGAGTGGTGACCATAACCAGTTGTTAATATCCAGGGATCCTTCGTGTTCCAATTTTTTTACTGCTGCTTCAGAAACGAATTGTCTGCAACTGTGTGGTTGGAAATATCCTCAACTGTGGATATGTTGTTTACTCTCTGAACCTGATAAGTTGGATATGGACCCCAAGTTTGTTTGGCTACCTAAAGGATTTTTTAAAATTCTCTTTGGCCACCAAAGCTATCTAATCGAGTACTGCTCTCTAGATATTTCTGGCCACGGGTTTACCCCTTAACGACAACTTTTGGTTTACCTCACTGGTGGGAATTAGTCAATCGGGATGGGGGGGCCATTACCCTTTTTGCTAGCAGGTCCTCTCAATGGGCCAGCTACTTCGAGGTTCTTGTGGTACTCCTCACAATGAGTTTTAGGGCTTATGCCCAAACACTTCCCATAGTTAAGCGGATAGGTATTTACCCAATCTAAAATGATGCAACCTGTAATGAAAAAAATTCTTGTCAAAAATGGCACAGCTCCTATAAAGCCCTGCTTAAAAACAAAATTGCTCCAAATCTACCTACAAAGCCAAGAAAGTGCTCTGATACCATATGAGAAGAACCTCCTGCATTAGATTACCTCCTAAAATATATTTAATCGAAATATGTGAAAACAAAATAACTCTTACGAATAACAGAAACACAGAAAACTTATATTGATCGCAGGCCACTTCGAGGGGGCAACCTCCTTTGAACAAGTTCAATACAATAAATTCGTGGATCCCTTCATTGGGCCTCAACACTTACTTATATACTAAATCTATTCTAACAACTACTACTTCCCTTGTATGTGGGATAATTCAAATATGCTCTAAGGGATGACTTACAAAGCATATGCATCCATAGCAATTATTACACTAATACTGCAAAGAGAAGGGTAAGGCACGGGTTCCTAACATTATGTAATTGTGCTCCTTTGCTATGTGTATACAAATAATGATTAATCTTGATACTTGAAAAATCTTGTTTTGACTTGGATTTGAATGATATACACAAATTTGGATTAACAAAGTAGATTTTAACTATATGCAATAATGTATAGATGTATAATAGATAAGTGCTAAGTCCCTTTTGAATGAGACCTTGATTCATTTATATATGGATCCAATTGAATAATTACTCACACCACTGAAACATTAATCTTATGGAAATGGATTTATTTGTTTATAAAATAGTTGTTGCTAGGAGTGGGTTGATTCTAATTAGTGGAGGTCATTACCGACTATTGATAATGATCGTAACTAGTGAAACTGATCCATGTACAGGTGGACTAAATTGAGATTCTATAGATGTCTATGCATGATATTTATCAGGTTTGAAATAGATAATGATACTCCTACAATTGTAGAAGATATCATGTAAGTGTGAGAGGATTGCGAATTAGGACCTTGTTTGAGTGCTCAAGTCATGGATGGTAAATGTGTGTCAAGCTTGTCATTTCTAAGTACCAAAGACTATAATTTAGTATCTATACATTTACTCCCTTTATTATAGTAATATAACTGATAGTGTAAAAAGATAAAACATACTTGAGCATGTACAACACACTTTGACTTTTGGTATATGGATCTAATGTAAAAATTTGCTCCATGTAAACCTGTGATGAGAATGAAGTAGTCAATGTCTATATGTGAAATCTAAAATATGAAAATTGAAAGAGAAAGGGTTAGATTAGGCTTGTGTGTTGGTAAAAACCATGTTTACTTCAAAAATCATTTGAGATGATGCTTCCTTATTAAAATAATGGAGAGTTGGGGTTATTATGCCCCAAACTTGTGTAACTATTTAAGATCTTGAGTTGGGAAGGAAATATGCCCCAACCCTCATGAATGCGAGGAAAATACACAATGTACTAACCCAAATAACTATGTGTGAAAAATGTAGAGATATCCATGTGGCTAGGTTCAACTCAAAGATATCACTATGCAGGTAAATGAGAGAACCGATCAGGCAAGGTTTGCTAAAAAATGAATCAACCATTGTAGATGGCTTATAGATTCAATATGTAATGTTTTGCTCCAATTTGATAAAGTTTGACCCATGTAAAAATAAAAATACATGATCATAAGGGAATGAATAATGTTCATAAGCCCATCATATATGTAGTTTTTGATTAAGTAGTTTCACTCAATTTAGAATATAATGCATGATTGAAAGAGAATGGACCATGTTCATGCCCCCATCATGATCACATATTTGATAAGTGTGAAGTCAAATGAAAACTATTTACCATTCAAATGTAACTATTTCAATGTGAATATGTACATGAATGGGTATAATACCCATTGAATCTATACCAACTAATATATAATGTTATGCATCTATATGATAAATTTGAGAACTTGTATCTCAAAGGTATGTGTATGTGAGAATATTAAATTATATTCCTATGAATTATTATGTATATACCCATGCATATGCATCCAAGTGTGTATTAATTTATGGTCATGGATATGTAGAGTGAATGCATATGCATGGCATATGACCATAAACTTTCTATCAATGTGCCAATATCTATCATGTATTTGAATCACTCTGAATCTCTAAAATATGTGAAACCTATATTCTAGTCTAATTTTCTGCTCATGGAGACCTATGTCTCTATGATAATCCCACATAATACCCCCATTTTGATAGGAGGGATTCATCATGTAAATCATTGATTTAAAAATAATAGCTAAATATATTTTGTTATGTGTAAAGATAACATCATGTAATATCATTTAATCATGTGGAGAATATGTCATCATATTAATGTATATATCAATCAATGCATGTATGTAACATATAGAATGTAGTGCATGTAAGTGTCATGTTTAGATAGATGTATCAATGAAGTACATTGTAAAATTATCTCTAAATAATACTATGTAGTAATAGTGCATGGTATAAATCATGGCATAATTCAATGTCAACAAGCTCAACAAACACAATTGCTAGTGTCACACATAGGCCAAAGGCCACATATAAGGAGCTTAAATGTCACAAAAACCAAGGGTAAGGGTCACCCATAAGAATACATAAATTTTTTAAAAATAAGGGACATCAAGTATGTCACATCAAGCAAATCCAATGGCCACATGTAGGTGGACATGAAAATGTCAAACATAAGGGACGTTAAGGATGTAATTACAAGCAATGCCAAAGGACACACATAATAGTCACACATAAAGTAACTTATCATGTAAAATAACATTAATGGAACATGGGACAAGGAGTTATTCTATACCTTACATATGTATCAATGTCACATCATAGTATAATGACATATAATGTATCACTATGTAATAAATGAGTAACTAACAAGACTTGTGTAAATAATGTAGGTAGCTCAACATCGTACAAATTTGATGGATAGATATACCATGTAGTAGTGAAATTTATGGAATAAGATGCCCCTAGTATTGACATGGTCACTTGGTAGAGGGAAAACCAACATTTTTATGTGTATGTGTAACCTGTATGTCTTTCATAACACTCAAATACTATGAAATGCATGTGTATATGCATAGAATATGCTATATACCAAACATGTGATAAATAACACATGTAAATAGGAAAAAAAAACAATCATGTCATGCTCAAGTCTTGATTTTGGATTTTTTTTGATATTTGAATGGTTTAGTATTATATGATTATTTTATTTTTTTGTATTTTTGAAATATTTGAAATTTAAAAAAAATAACCAATGATCCTATCAATAAGAGTGCCATTTAAAGTTACTATATCATGTGATGGAGGGATACTCTATCATGGTTGGGAAGTATCAACTAGGGATGAAACAAAATCTGATAGGGAATCATATTTTGTACCATGTTCAATGCTTATAAAAGTTGAGGTACAATAAATGGATCTAGAAGTTTGAGAACTCAGTGGTGTCCACTATATAGTAGGAGGGTGTATCAAAACTTGTGTTCATTGCGGAATACACTGAACTGCTTACATTGATAACTAAGTATGTAATTTAGAATATAGTTCCCTCTGTTGTCTTTGAGTAACTCTCTTACATAATCCATATGGAATAATTGGTTGTACAGATGGATCTTATATATGTGTAACAATTGATTTTGTATGTCGATCCTAAATAAGTGTATTGACCATCACTAAATCGTGGTCCTAAATATGCATATTTACCCTATCTAAATAATGTACCTAAATATGTGTATCAACCAATCATGGTGGTGGTGGGTGTCGAGGAGTTATTGCTGACTACACTTGGAATTATGACTAATCTATTGTAATATATGTAATTTAGGCATCAATGTACTATATATGGAATTACACTAAATATTTTCATCCATGGGCATCCTAACAACATGTTGAAGACCCCATTAATTTGTTACAATAATAATTTCATGGTTAATATAATTGATCCCACATGAAGAGGTAATACTATGCATCCCAAGGTATTATGTCTTGGTCTATAAAGTCCTCTAACTATTTTTTTGTATCCTCAAAATATTTTCATGTGAATCCAAGATATTTGAGAAGTTATATCATGCATTTCTCACTTGAGTTATTGTCAATCATAACAATGTATATTTTTTGTTCCTCAATGTAGTCTTGAATAAATAAGGCATGAAGATATGAATCATCATTGACTGTCTCACTATCATCAAATGTAATCATGGGCCACTAAGGTAGAATATCACTAAGTGTACTAATGATAACATCTAGTGGATGATCATATGTCACTAGTGGAGGATACATGTTGTATGTATAATGTACCTATGAAGCATCTTTAGTTTTTATTGACTCATGTTTAGGAAAAGGATCATTAAATATCTTCATATTTTGATTTCCATTATGTTGTGGTCAAGATTAATCTATATGAGTGCCTAAATTGATAATGTTATCATCGATAAGATCTTGTATCTTATCTCTTAGCTTGAAACATATGTTAATTGAATGCCTTGAAATATGATAATACTCATAATATGCATCTCCATCATATCTCCTCGGTATAGGTATGATTAAATTGAGCTCTTGTGGTTGAATAAACATGAAGTTTAGACTCGAGAAAATTATTTAATAGCACATGGGGAGGTGATGATAATCATGAAAACTTCCTCTTTGGTGGATTTGTCAATTGTAATTGACTTGTGGGTTTTGACACTGCATTGAATATAATATTTGCCTCATTCTTGTCATCACTTGGTTTGACCTTATAATTAGGTTTGCTTTGAAACTTCATTATTCAAGTGGTTTTAGGAGTTTATGTATACTTAAGTTTTTTCAAATCAATTAACTTGAATTATATGTCCCTCATTGTATGGCATAACTCATCAAATGATTTGAATCTCTTGAATATTATTGATTGGTGGAGTGGTGCTAGCAAAAATTGTTTAAATATACATTGACATTTATTTTCAGCCATAACATTGGTCATCTTGGATAGCATGGTCTTGTATCAAATCACATAGTCAGTGATTGGTTCATTAGATCCTTATTTATCTTAGAAATTTATGCATATTGTAACTTCTCATCAATGCTGATGGCAATGTGTATTAGGAATTGGTAATCCAAGGGGTTGATTGCTCTTATGGATTAGAGAAGGAGATCATAAAACCATATCAATGCATAATATTTAAGAATTCTTGGAAATAACTTGGTCAATAATTTGTTGTTATATGCATAGTCCAAGAAAGCTACATGGAATGATCTAAGATGTTGCTCAAAATCACCTTTACCTTCATATAATTAGATCTTAGGAGCTAGTAAACGTATTGGTAAGGGGTAAGATACAATATTAGGGGATAATGGGTTATGGAGCAAGGCATGTGAATCCATGGCATTGGTAACTCTTGATGCAACTTGCTCTAATTACAACACCTTGGTATGTAGAGCTAAAATAACTTACAGAAGGGAATGTGCATTAAGAAAGGGTAACAATGGAATGTGTAGCCATCATTGGAGGAATGAAGGTTGATTGCATATGGATAGGCATTGGAATATTATAAAGGCCTTGTGTTACCCCAAGATTTTGGGTGGATGTCACATAGGTCATTGAAGGCATGGGTATGTAAGTAGTACAAATAGTAATGGTTTAAATACCTAATTTAGAATTATTAACTTAAAAGGATTGAATAACAATGGTAAAGGGATAATGTTGAGGTAATTGAGATGTAGAAAGCTCAAATTTGTGTGCAACCTTATATGCTATAATCAATTGGACAACTTTATCACATCATGAGGACATTGGCATAGTCCTTCACAAAATTTCAATAAGACTTTAACTTGGTTAGGATCTACCCCATTAATTTCATTAGGATCAATTATATCTAGGCCCTTATAAGTATTTTGATCATTATGTTTATTTTTATTAGCTTTATTATCATTTATAATGGAGGCATATTAGTAAAATAATCTATTTTAACATATTCATGAATAATTACATCATCAAAAGAATAAAAAACATTCATTGTATCTATTTTAGCTAAATTAATATGAATCTGATTATGATTTATATGGGTCCCACTTAATCGAATAATTTATATTAGAGGTATGAGGGAAATATACTTCTTGAAAGGAATAAAATGGGATAGATGAAGAATGTAAAAGGCTAGGCCAAAGGTGAATATATCAATTATCTTTTGTATGGGAAAAATCAAAATTTAGATCTAAAACCCTAAGACAAAAATATGAAACTCTTAGGGAAAACCTAGGGATTTACACTATTTAATATCTGTACGGGTCCACCAATATGTTTTACCCTATTTTGGATTAATGGGTGAGATTAATATAATTAATATATAACCTTGAAATGTAATTTAGATTAGTAGTTATGGCATTCAAGCATACATCTAAATGTAAAAATACTAGGATTGATTTTTTTGATTTGACAAGGGCATATGCTAAAATGGAAAGTATTATAGAAATCACGATACTCAAATTCTATATCTGACTGTCTAATTGTGGCTGCATTTTGGTAGTGGAAATTAAGGATAAATATGCATGTGGTTCATTAAGTTTTGAAATTGATCTACTTTCTATGCTATGTTGATTCCTTAGGATGAAGTCAATATTGTTAGTTGATACTAACCTATTAGTTAGTACTAACTAGTATGAAAGTATGACATAATGACTATATGGCAATATGTGACCATCTTTGCTTAATTTTTGTTTGTGATCCTGAACCTTGATGACACACACAAATCCAAAAATCAACCTCCTTTAACTTGAAACCCTAGATGTGTTTGTGAGGGATAAAAACTTGTAAAAATGGGGGATGTTTAATGGGATGAGCTAACCTCAATCACCCCCACATGTTGATTGGCCACAACCTATGTATCTAATGTTACTAGGAGGGAAATCAAATAATACATAGTTCTCCCATGTAGTTTGATTATAAAATTATGCTCCTTCACTATGTGTATCTAACTAGTGATTGATTTTGATACTTGACAAAATTACTTTAACTTAGATTTTGAGTGCTTTAGACTTGGATTGTGGCTGATCATAGTGATTAGTTCACAAATTAGGAAAAATAGGGAAGATTTTCTTAATGTGAAAAAGTGCATAGATGTATAACATATAAGTACCAAGTCCCTTTTGAATGAGACCTTCATTTATTTATATATGGATCCAATTGAATAATTCCTCATGATACCAATATATTAGGCTTAAGGGTTGACCCTAAGGATAGGTTTGATTTTATAAAATAATTTTTGTTGGGAGTAGGTTATTTCTGACCAGTGTAAGTTGTTATTGACTAGAGATAACTACCTTAACTAGTGAAATTGACCCATCTATAGGTGGATTAAACTGAGATTCTGAAGATGTATGTGCAAGATATGTTTCATGTTTGAAATAAATAGTGAGATTCTTGTATGTGTACAATAACATAACATAAGGGTTGAATCATAAGATAACCTAAAATTTTGACAGGATGGTGAATTAGGACCTTATTTGAGTGCTTAAGACACATGTGGTAAATGTGTGCCAAACATGTCAATGTCAAGTACCAAAGACCCAATTTCAGTATCTACAAGATGGTGTATTGATAGTTATATTAGAGTTGTTAAATCTTTGAGAAGTATATCTCCTTTAGGGGGTTTTTAATGTCTGGTAACAAATCTTTTTGAGTGGGGTTATGTTAGTATTTAACCTTTTCTACATTAACATATTGATATTTTATGTAGTATTAATCATAATTAGCATTGATAACACCTAAAATGTTGTTATTAGGAGCATTATTAGAATTTGAAGTTTATTAATGTTTTTGTTAATATTTTTTATTTTGAGATTGATTGAGTGATATGATTGGTTGGATCAAGTTTTAAAAGCTTTGAGAAATTCCTTATAATTTATTTAGTGAAATCTTCATGGTTCAAATTTTCACCTAGCATGAGATCATAAGAAAGTTTCTTGAGTTCACGATAATTTTCATGAGAATGACTAACATTAGCATGATACCAACAAAACTTATTAGAATTTTACCATGGTGGGAGAGGCTTATAAGAGTGAAAAATAAAGGGTAATTGTTTAAATACCTAATTTAGAATTATTAACTTAAAAGGATTGAATAACAATGGTAAAGGGATATTGTTGAGGTAATTGAGATATAGAAAGCTCAAATTTTTCTGCAACCTTATATGCTACAATCAATTGGACAACTTTATCACATCATGAGGACATTGGAATATTCCTTCACAAAATTTTGATAAGACTTTAACTTGGTTAGGATCTACCCCATTAATTTCATTAGGATCAATTATATCTAGGCCCTTATAAGTATTTTGATAATTATGTTTATTTTTATTAGCTTTATTATCATTTATAATGGAGGCGTATTAGTACAATAATCTATTTTCACATATTCATGAATAATTACATCATCAAAAGAAGAAAAAACATTCATTGTATCTATTTTAGCTAAATTAATATGAATCTGATTATGCTTTATATGGGTCCCACTTAATCTAACAATTTATATAAGAGGTACAAGGGAAATATCCTTCTTGGATGGCATAGAATAGGATCAATGAAGAATGTAAAAGGCATGGCCAAAGGTGAATATATAAATTGTCTTTTGTATGGGAAAAATCAAAATTTAGATCTAAAACCCTAAGACAAAAATATGAAACTCTTAGGGAAAACCTAGGGATTTACACTGTTTAATATCTGTACGAGTCCACCAATATGTTTTACCCTATTTTGGATCAATGGGTGAGATTAATATAATTAATATATAACCTTGAAATTTAATTTAGATTAGAATGGAAAGGAGAATGACGGGCTGCAGCGTGTGCAGGTTACGGCCGAGCTAGGGCAGTCGTGCCCTAGCCTATTCAAAGCAGTGAATTGGTGTGCGCAGGTGTAGTTTGGGGGAGTGAGGGAGTGGTGAAGGGTTGAGGTGTCAGGCAGAGGCATCATAGGGTCACGCTGGACCAAGGAGGGCATGACCATGGCTTAACAGGAGCCTTTAAAAATTGTGCTTGGCAAAAGTTTTAGTGCAGTTGTGGGCATGAACAGGCAGGAGTAGCAAGGTAAAATAGTAGGTCAGGAGTTTTCTTCCCAGAATCCAGGAGCAATGGAATGGAGCTTGCCCAGGGGATCCAGGATTATGAAGATTAATGGTTGCCTGGAGAAATGCAAGGAATGACCTAAACTGGTAATTCCTTTCGATATGATTTTAGAGGATATGGAATATTATTCCAAGCATTCTTTGTATTGCAATTTTTTGGGTCTGAAAGTTTCCCTTCAATTTTTGGAGGGTTGGGCCGGGAGAGTGTGGGAGCCAGAGGGAGAAATGGAGGTCACGTTATTGGCAAATAACTACTTTATGGTCACATTTGTATGCCTAGCTGACTGCAACAGGGTTTTTGAGGGAGGGTCATACTTTTACAATCAGGTCAGACTTTTTGTTAAACCTTGGCATGCTAGGTTTAATCCTTGTGAGGAATTACCAACTTGGGTTCTAGTATGGGTTAGGCTCCCCAGACTTCTTATTGAATGCTGTCGTGAGGAAATTCTCCTGATGTTAGCTTCGATGCTTGGAAAGCTGGTGGGGTCTTCAACTCAGACTTTAGGAAAGAAAGTCATGACTTTTGCCTGAATTTGTGTGGAAATTGATTTGAGAAAACCACTACCTAATGTCCTAGAGATGAGTGCGGGTTCATACTCCTGGGTGTAACAATTAGACTATGAGACCCTTCCCTTTAGGTGTCACCTTTGCCATGAGTATGGACACCTGTTGCACAGATGTCTGAAGGCTAAGCCAATAGAGTAACATCCCCAACTACCACCTAGTAGCATTACCATCACCGATAAAGGGAAGAAATTGGGGGTTGGGGAGAGCAGGGATGCTGAAGGTTTTTTACAAGTGAAAGATCGAAGCCATAACAGGGGCTAAAAGAGGACCCTTAGGGAGAGGCAGGATGATGACTCTTTCAACATGTTTGAAATCTTGGATGGATTGGGCCAACAAGAAGTAATTTTGGGATTAATGAGTGTGGAGTAGTTCGTGGGAGGTTCAGTACTGAAGATTAGTTCAACCAATCTTCTGGTGGTTCTTCAGGAAGAGTCAGCCTTACCCATGGCTGTTGAGGGGTAGATAGAGGAATTGGGGGGGAGGTGATAGATAGGGACCTAAAACAGAATGGAGAGGACCTGTACCCTTTGGCAAGGGTTGTGGGGATAGAATTAGATAAGAAAGGAAAATATTCTCCTCACCTGGGTATTCTCCATAGGGAGGGAAATAAGGGGATGTTAGAAAAAAGTGATAAAGTGGGGCACAAAAAGGATACAGACAGACTCAAGATGATTAGGGAGACCTTGGTAGAGTCTGGTGCAGTTAAGACCTTAGACTCACACTTCTTAACTCCCCCGAAATGATCATTATCTCATGGAATGTAAGGAGACTGAATAGTGGTCCTAAACAAAAGGCTGTTAGGGAATTAGTTAGATGTCAAGTACCTGATATTCTCTTTCTTCAAGAAACAAAAGTTTTTGTGGATGATATGAGGAATATTTCACCTAAGTTATGGAGGTATGGTTCATGGTAGTGCATTGGAGCTCATGGATCTTCAGGGGGCATGGCTTGTTTCTGGAATCTACGCAAGATCCAACCTGTGTCCTAGATTTCCTTTAAATCCTCTTTATCTATGGTGGCTTCATGTATTGAGTCAGGTGAATCAGTCCTTTTTTCTAATGTTTATGCTCCTACAAATCTCCAAGGTAAACGTCTTGTTTGGAAAAACATCCACTTTTTCCATCAATTATTTCCCTATTTGCCTTGGATTGTGGCAAGAGACTTTAATGCTATTCTTGATTTAACGAAGAAGAGAGAAGGTAATGCATGGCTGGAACCTCTTTCTCTCCTACTTCAGGATAATATTGAGGCACTCAATTTAGTGGATATCAAGTTGGTTAATGGATGCTTTACCTGAAACAATCAAAGAGTGGGGGACAGGTGCATTGCAGAGCGTATAGATAGATTCATGACCTCTTATTATTGGGTGGGGGGTTCATGGTCTTCCTGCCTTGAGATTCTTGATTGGAGGGGCTTGGACCATTGGCCAATAAAATTGGTCATTTCTTCTACCCGTGAGCCTCTGAAGGCACCTTTCAAGTTTTAGCTTATGTGGTTCAGGGACCCAGACCTGTTTGGACGAGTGGCAGATTGGTGGAGGAGGGGTAGGCCTGCTGTAGGAACAACAATGTATACTTTTGTTAAAATTCTCCAATTTGCCAAGTACCAGCTCAAAAAGTGGAACCAAAAAAGTTTTGGAAACATTTTCCAAAATAAAAATGAGGCGTAGATGGAGCTGAATGTCATTACCAGAACCATTCGAGATGAGGGAATGACTAAGGTTTTGCTAAGGGAGGAAGCTAGGGCCTTAAAAGCTTTGGAAGAATGGGAACTAAGGGAGGAAATATTTTGGAAACAAAAGGCCTAGATCAAATGGCTTAGAGAAGGGGATAAGAACATAGCCTTCTTCTTCAATTCAGTTCAGGCTAGACAACATGGCATGGGGATTGCTTCTTTGGTGTTGGATAGCAGGGAGACTATTTCTTCTACATAGGGTATCTTTAATGAGGCAGTGCAGTATTTTACTTCATTATTCAAGGAAGAAGTGCAGGGGGACTCGGCTGAAGAGGTCCAGATCTTGTCTTATATTCCCTCTTTAGTGACTAGGGATATGAATGAGCATTTGATGAGGGATATATCCTTGGAGGAGTTAAGGAGGATATTCTTTATGATGCAAAAAAGAAAGGTGCCTAGCCCAAATGGCTTCCTGATTGAGTTCTTCCAGAAATTTTGGGAAATTATTAAATTTGACCTCCTGGCTATTGTTCAAGAATCCGAGAGGAACAAGCAAATGCTTCGAGCTTTGAACTCCACCTTCCTAGCTCTCATTCCTAAGGGTGCAGGGGCTGATAGGTTGAGTCTTTTTAGGTCCATTTCTCTCTACAATGTTGCTTATAAAGTTATTTCTAAGCTAATCACTGAGAGGTTAAAAAAGTGGTTGCTTGCACTTATCTCAGAAGAGCAAGGTGGCTTTGTAGAGGGCTGACAAATTTTGGATGGGGTGGTGATGGCTACTGAGACTATACATTCCATGAACAAGCCAGTGAGAAGGTGATGTTTATCAAGCTGGATATGTCAAAGGCCTATGATAGAGTTTGGTGGTCCTTCCTCCAGAAGGTCTTGGGTGCCTTTGGTTTTACAGAGGATTGGATTCATTGGGTTTTGAGTTGTGTGAACTTGACCTTAGTTCTGATTAATGGTGAGCACTCTAATCTCTTTGGGGCTTCTTATGGATTGAGGCAAGGTGACCCTCTTTCTCCTTACTTGTTTCTTCTATTGGCAGAAGGCTTGGGTCGATTGATCAAAATAAATGTGGGTGATGGTGCTATTCAGGGTTGGCAGTGGGGAGAGGAAATCCCTATATAATCCCATCTCCAGTTTATGGACGATGTGGCTTTGATGGGTAGGGATACTATTAGGGAGGCTTCTAACATATGCAAGAGCCTAAATGTTTACCTTGCTGCCTCTGGATAGGTAATTAATGAGGGCAAATCATCTATTTTTTTCTTTAACACTCTTCTGGCCATACAACGAAGAGTGGCTCTTATCCTCAGGTTCCAAATTGGGAGTCTCCCACTGCTTTATCTCGAGATTCCTATCTTTGCTGGCTGACTGGCTAAGGAGTCGTGGCAGGTGATCCTAGACAAATTTTAGGACAAGGTGAATCATTGGACCCACCATTGGTTATCCTTTGTGGGTCAGGTTCAACTGATTCAATCAATGGTGCAGGCTCTTCCTATCTACAGGTGTATGATCCAGGTGGCACCGATGAGCTTTGTTAAGGACTTAGACTCCTTAACAAGATAGTTTTTATGGGCTGGGAATTTATCTTTGACCAAGTGGAGCCTAATTAAGTGGGAGACAGTTTGCAGCCCAAAGAGGTTTGGCAGGCTGGGATTACGGTAGTCTGTGCTATCTGGTACTGCTTTGGCTGCCACACTATACTAGCATTGGTGTGTGGAGCAAGATTGGATGTGGGCTAGAGTGTTGTCCCACAAGTATTTTTTTGGGATTCCCAGGAGGAATATTCCATAGTATGATTTGGTTGGCAAAGGCTCAGCGATTTGGGCAACTCTCAAGAAAGGAGCCACGCTGATTAAGAGGGGTCTTTTTTGGATATGCAAGAGTGGGGTGGAGGTCCATTTTTGGCATGACTCGTGGGATGATTTCCCTCCTATAATTAGCCAATATCCTCAGCTGAGTACTCTGGCCCAGAGGTTTTTTGAAGTTGGCTTGAAAAGGGTGTGCGACTTTAAATCCCTTTCCTTTTAGGGGTAGGTGGCGATTTCCAGATGGAAGTCCTCAAAAGAGTGGCCGATTCTTGGCTTGGAGGTAGAGTGCGTGGACTTGTAGAATATTCTATCCTGATGTAGTTGCAATGCACTTATGGACAGTGATGTGTTAGCCTAGTCCCCGAACCCCAAGGGGAAGTATACGGTGTCCTATGGCTATCAAGAGTTGATTTCCTAGTAGTATGAGGATAGAGGGGAAGTTCAGTGGTGGAAGAAAGTTTGGAATGGTTTCTTGTGGTCGAAGTGTAACTATTTTACATGGACTTTAGTGTGGAACAAATGTTTGACTTGGGACAATATTCAGAAGCAGGGATTTGCTGGTCCTTCAAGGTGTGTGCTTTGCAATAGAGAGGAGGAAGCCTCCTCTCACATTTTCTTTCATTGTCCCTTCACTCTTCAACTATGGCACTTCTGGTGGGACGCGTGGCAGTGCCAGTGCATCCACGCTGTCTCTTTGGTAGATTTTTGGTCTAGAGTGGGCTGTTACCCTTTTTTGACTTCCTTCTTACAGGATCCGTGGTACGCTGGCCCTATTTTCCTGCTCTGGCAAGTTTGGCTGGAAAGAAACCAGAGGATTTTTAAGGGGGAAAAATTGGTGACTCAACAGCTCTGGAGCAGAATTAAGGGAATGATCCAGGAATCTATTGCAGTGAAGAGCGAGGTTATGGTGCCATTGAAGAAAGGGGACACTGAGGTGCTAGAATGATTTGGCATAAGAGAGTTATCTCTAATCTTGGCTTGTGTCAAACATGGTACACAGGGGTAGTAGAAAGTTCAACGGTTGGGGAAGTGGATGCCTCCACCTACTGGGCTTTTGAAAATTAATACAGATGGGTCATCCAAGGGCAACCCAGGGGCAGCTGGGATTGGTAGGATTGCTAGGGATTTTTCAAGATTTGTTGTTTTTATTTTCTTAGCATATCATGGAGTGCAAACAGTTAATAAGATGGAAGGTTTGGCTATCCTATATGATTTTAGGAGAGCTTATGCTTTGGGTTGGAGGAGGGTGATCTGCGAAGTTGATTCTCAGGTCCTGATTAACTTGATCCTGGAAAGGAATTTTTTTGATGTGAGCTGGTAGTTGGCCACGATAGTGCAACAGATTTTACAGGTGAGTTCTTACATGGAGTCGGTATCCTATGCCCACATTCCATGGGAGTGGATTAGGGCAGCTGATTATTTGGCAAAATGGGCATCAGAAAAGGGAGAAGGCTGCAAGGCAGATGAATGGGAGCAGCTACCTGGCAATTTACGTCAGGAATTGGAACCCATTCTTGCTAGAGATATTGGTGGAGTTGAGGCTTGAGGCTGTTGTTTCTGGTTTGCTTGTCTTGTGGGCTGTTTGGACACTTTTCTAATATGATGTTTTAAGTTTAATAAAGTTTTTACCCCTTTTCTAAAAAAAAAAAAACAATGTAATTTAGATTAGTAGTTATGGCATTCAAGCATACATCTAAATGTAAAAATACTAGGATTGATTTTTCTGATTTGACAAGGGCATATGCTAAAATGGAAAGTATTATAGAAATCACGATACTCAAATTCTATATCTGACTGTCTGATTGTGGCTGTATTTTGGTAGTGGAAATTAAGGATAAATGTGCATATGGTTCATTAAGTTTTGAAATTGATCTACTGTCTATGCTATGTTGATTCCTTAGGATGAAGTCAATATTGTTAGTTGATACTAACCTATTAGTCAGTATTAAGTAGTATGAAAGTATGACATAATGACTATATGGTCATATATGACCATCTTTTCTTAATTTGTGTTTGTGATCCTAAACCTTGATGACACACACAAATCCAAAAATCAACCTCCTTTAACTTGAAACCCTAGATGTGTTTGTGAGGGATAAAAACTTTTAAAAATGGGGGATGTGTAATGGGATGAGCTAACCACAATCACCCCCACATGATGATTGGCCACAACCTATATATCTAATGTTACTAGGAGGGAAATCAAATAATCCATAGTTCTCCCACATAGTTTGATTATAAAATTATGCTCCTTCACTATGTGTATCTAACTAATGATTGATTTTGATACTTGACAAAATTGCTTTGACTTAGATTTCGAGTGCTTTAGACTTGGATTGTGACTAATCATAGCGATTAGTTTAAAAATTGGGAAAAATAGGGAAGATTTGCTCAATGTGAAAAAGTGCATAGATGTATAACATATAAGTACCAAGTCCATTTTGAATGAGACCTTGATTTATTTATATATGGATCCAATTGAATAATTCCTCATGATACCAATATATTAGGCTTAAGGGTTGACCCTAAGGATGGGTTTGGTTTTATAAAATAATTTTTGTTGGGAGTAGGTTATTTCTGACTAGTGTAAGTTGTTATTGAATAGAGATAACAACTTTAACTAGTGAAATTGACCCATCTATAGGTGGATTAAACTGAGATTCTGAAGATGTATGTGCAAGATATGTTTCATGTTTGAAATAGATAGTGAGATTCTTGTATGTGTACAATAACATAACATAAGGGTTGAATCATAAGATAACCTGAAATTTTGAGAGGATGGTGAATTAGGACCTTATTTGAGTGCTTAAGACACATGTGGTAAATGTGTGCCAAACATGTCAATGTCAAGTACGAAAGACCCAATTTTAGTATCTACAAGATGGTGTATTGATAGTTATATTAGAGTTGTTAAATATTTTAGAGGCATATATCCTTTAGGGGGTTTTTAAGGTTTGGTAACAAATCTTTTTGAGTGGGGTTATGTTATTATTTAACCTTTTTTGCATTAACATATTGATATTTTATGTAGCATTAATCATAATTAACATCAATAACACCTACAATGTTGTTATTAGGAGCATTATTAGGATTTGAAGTTTATTAATGTTTTTGTTAATATTTTTTATTTTGAGATTGATTGAGTGATATGATTGGTTGGATCAAGTTTTAAAAGCTTTGAGATATTCCTTATAATTTTATTTAGTGATATCTTCATGGTTTAAATTTTCACCTAGCATGAGATCATAAGAAAGTTTCTTGAGTTCATGATAATTTTCATGAGAATGACTAACATTAGCATGCTACCAACAAAACTTATTAGAATTTTACCATGGTGGGAGAGGCTTATAAGAGTGAAAAATCAAGGGTAATGGTCTAAATACCTAATTTAAAATTATTAACTTGGAAGGATTGAATAATAATGGTAAAGGGTTATTGTTGAGGTAATTGAGATGTATAAAGTTCAAATTTGTGTGCAACCTTATATACTACAATAATTTAGACAACTTTATAACATCATGAGGAGGTTGGCATATTCCTTCACAAAATTTAGATAAGACTTTAACTTGGTTAGGATCTACCCCATTAATTTCATTAGGATCAATTATATCTAGGCCCTTATAAGTGTTTTGATCATTATGTTTATTTTTATTAGCGTTATTATCATTTATAATGGAGGCATATTAGCAAAATAATATATTTGCACATATTCATGAATAATTACATCATCAAAAGAATAAAAAACATTCATTGTATCTATTTTAGCTAAATTAATATGAATCTGATTATGCTTTATATGGGTCCCACTTAATCTAACAATTTATAGTAGAGGTACAAGGGAAATATCCTTCTTGGATGGCATAGAATGGATAAATGAAGAATGTAAAAGGCATGGCCAAAGGTGAATATATCAATTGTCTTTTGTATGGGAAAAATCAAAGTTTAGATCTAAAACCCTAAGACAAAAATATGAAACTCTAAGGGAAAACCTAAGGATTTACACTGTTTAGTATCTATACGGGTCCACCAATATGTTTTACCCTATTTTGGATCAATGGGCGAGATTAATACAATTAATATATAACCTTGAAATGTAATTTATATTAGTATTTATGGAATTCAAGCATACATCTAAATTTAAAAATACTAGGATTGATTTTTCTGATTTGACAAGGGCATATGCTAAAATGGAAAGTATTATAGAGATCGTGATACTCAAATTCTATATCTAACTGTCTGATTGTGGCTATATTTTGGTAGTGGAAATTAAGGATAAATATGGATGTGGTTCATTAAGTTTTGAAATTGATCTGATATCTATTCTATGTTGATTCCTTAGGATGAAGTCAATATTGTTAGTCGATATTGACCTATTAGTTAGTACTAACTAGTATGAAAGTATGACGCAATGACTATATGGTCATATGTGACCATATTTGCTTAATTTGTGTTTGTGATCCTGAACCTTGATGACACACACAAATCCAAAAATCAACCTCCTTTAACTTGAAACCCTAGATGTGTTTGTGAGGGATAAAAACCTTTAAAAATGGGGGATGTGTAATGGGATGAGCTAACCCCAATCACCCCCACATGATGATTGGCCACAACCTATGTATCTAATCTTACAAGGAGGGAAATCAAACAATACATAGTTCTCCCATGTAGTTTGATTATAAAATTATGCTCCTTCACTATGTGTATCTAACTAATGATTGATTTTGATATTTGACAAAATTTATTTGAATTAGATTTTGAGTGCTTTAGACTTGGATTGTGACTGATCATAGCGATTAGTTCAAAAATTGGGAAAAATAAGGAAGATTTGCTCAATGTGAAAAAGTGCATAGATATATAACATATAAGTACCAAGTCCCTTTTGAATGAGACCTTCATTTATTTATATATGGATTTAATTGAATAATTTCTCATGATACCAATATATTAGGCTTAAGGGTTGGCCCTAAGGATGCGTTTGATTTTATAAAATAATTTTTGTTGGGAGTAGGTTATTTCTGACTAGTGTATGTTCTTATTGACTAGAGATAACTACCTTAGCTAGTGAAATTGACCCATCTATAGGTGGATTAAACTGAGATTCTGAAGATGTATGTGCAAGATATGTTTTAGGTTTGAAATAGATAGTGAGATTCTTGGATGTGTACAATAACATTACATAAGGGTTGAATAATAAGATAACCTAAAATTTTGAGAGGATGGTGAATTCAGACCTTACTTGAGTGCTTAAGACACATGTGGTAAATGTGTGCTAAACATGTCAATGTCAAGTACCAAAGACCCAATTTCAGTATCTACAAGATGGTGTGTTGATAGTTATTTTAGAGTTGTTAAAACTTTGATAAGCATATCTCTTTTAGGGGGTTTTTAATGTCTGGTAACAAATATTTTTGAGTGGGGCTATGTTAGTATTTAACCTTTTTTGAATTAACATATTGATATTTTATGTAGTATTAATCTTAATTAGCATCAATAATACCTACAATGTTATTATTAGGAGAATTATTAGAGTTTGAAGTTTATTAATGTTTTTGTTAATAATTTTTATTTTGAGATTGATTGAGTGATATGATTGGTTGGATCAAGTTTTAAAATCTTTGAGATATTCCTTATAATTTTATTTAGTGATATTTTCATGGTTGAAATTTTCACCTAGCATGAGATCATAAGAAAGTTTCTTGAGTCTACGATAATTTTCATGAGAATGACTAACATTAGCATGCTACCAACAAAACTTATTAGAATTTTACCATGGTGGGAAAGGCTTATAAGAGTGAAAAATCAAAGGTATATAAGGTGTCATCCTTTGCTTGAGCTTTTGGAGACTCAAAGGAGGGTAGGTAGAGTGTTGATTATTTGGATTATTTGAAAAATATACTCTCGATTTAGGTTGGGATAAGTTTACTTTATGTTATGTTGGTGTTGATTGAATTAGATGATATTTGGAAAGATTCCCTGCTATAATTTTAAAAAGGTCCAATTTTTTTAATAAGGTAATATTTTCACTTAGCTTGATCAAAGGCTTGTTCAAAAGTGATAAGGGATAAGGACCTTAATTTATATTGAATTTGAGGATTTAAAGTGGAAATGAAGAGTTTTAAAATATTTTCTTCACTCATGCTATGATTTTATAACTTTTTTGAATCCATATAAGAAAGATCAAGCTTTGATATCCCAAGAAACTGTGCTAGTATCCATTTATTCCCTAAAGTAAGACATCTTTGCATAAGAGTGAAGAATGGATGGAGATGGAATTCAAAATCATTACAAAACATTAAGCCTTAAAAATATATGCATGTATAAAGATATATTTGTGCACACACACACACAATAAATTCAATTATTATCTCCTTTCTTCATTGGCCACATAACAGGAACATGTGATTGGCCAACTTAGAGGTGGAACACTAGCACATAACATTAAATGCTTACCCTTATTTTATTCTAAGTAGGCCTAAGAAAGTGTATCAAAACACACTTCATATATAAGCTAGACTAAGTTAACTTAATTAAATGTACACATTAAATATTTCACCAAAACCCCCATTAAGTATAACTTAGGGAGGCCTGCACATAATAAGAAGGTTTAGATTCCTCTAAAATTAGTCCAAAAAATAGGCCTAGCGAGGTACCCATGTACAGAAATAATGCAACTAGAAAAATGAGACATGTTACAAGGGTATCTCAAAAACTAATAAATCAATATAATTTACTAGAGGTGATGAGATATGCTACAAAGATGGGTTGATCCATCATTGCAGAAGGTATTAAAACTCTCAAATAATACAAAAATATGTTGGAAGAGGATGGGATGATCCATCACTGAAGAAAGTGCACAATATGGGTTAAAATTATCATTAAAGAAGCATTGAGTGGGCTGAACCATCACTGAAATAAGATACATTAAATGTTTCTCTTGAGGTGATGCAAAAATGTCAAAGTAGGTGACAAGTGATAAAATGTTATAAGTAGGAGAATAGGACACAAACATGTACAAAATGATGCATAATTCATTTAAACTCTAGTGAAAGATCCAAAAATAATATAATGGGGATGCCTAGCTAGTATTACTAGAATATTATCACCAAGTGATTCATTAAATTTGGGTTCCTTAAGACTACAATGTGGGTTGATCCACATGATTATGTATAATATGGGAGTGAAAATATAGAAATTACATCACAAAGGAACCACCAAAAGAGATGCTAAGATGTTCTGCAAAAATAATAACCAAGAGAGATACACGCTATACCCAATGAAAGCATTATAAATACACCCCCCATAATGTTGAATGGGTGGAGTGGAGAAAAATATATGTAAAAGTAGTCCAAATACACTACTCAAATATTTAATGACTAATAAATGTTGTGGATTACATAAAATTTTCACCTTAAGGATGCATAGATATTATCAATGTGTCAAAAACATAGAGGAAAAAATATCACAAAATATACCTAAAAGTAGAAAAAGATATGCTAGGACACCATAATTTTATCCACATAAGGATAATGTCAATTTGTCAAAAAAGCCACTATGAATATGAGATTCCCTAAAAAAAACACTATTACATAGTATGAATGATGTATAGATGACGTGATAGAATAGTGAAGGAACCAAGCTGATAGAGTTCATGTAAGAAATGCTGATGAAATCATCATAGTTGGTCTAAAATCATACCAAATGAACATGAATAGAGTAAGAAGATAATTTCATGTTATTTGGTGTCATGTTCATAAACATTATATGTAAGGAAATATTTGAATAAGATTTAGGTCTCTCTTGCCTATGTGAATATGAAAATGTGACATGGCTCTCACACATGACATAAATAATCTCAGGTCTCACATGATAGAGTGAAGGTGAAAAATATCTCATGTGTTTTTTTATGTCCTCATAAAGAGTGGATTGATAAAATGCAAGTTTAGAGATCATGTGAGGTGATCCCAATGAAAATGTAGCAACTTCGTAATAGCCAATGCCATGGTGAGGAGTCTAATGGATAGGTTGGATGGGTGATACAATACATTGTAAGTGATTATCAATACCTCAGCCAAAATAATCCATGAAACAAAGTAAAAGAGAACTAATACCTATAGTGTGCTTCTTGAATGAAGCAAGGACATCTAAAAAATTATTAGAAGTGTGGGTTACTACATGGGAAACCATATGTGGTATAAGATCAAAAAATGATTCATGGTTTCATAAACTAGAGTAAAAAATAATGACAAGAGGTACACTAGATGCAATAGAGTCTGTTGACGCAGTGGATTGCACCCTTGATAGGAGGCTAAGCTCCTGCCTTCCACACGTCACAATGGAAACTCCCCTCTTGCCTGTGGGCCTGGCAAAACTAAGGGAAGAGTCTCTAGATAAGGGCTAGCTCCCTTTGATGCATCTGAGTTATTCCAATAAGTTACTAATACGTGTATATATATATATATATATATATATATATATATATATATATTGGGGGGTTGAAAAGGGAGAAGGATGCTAAAAACAACAGAACCTAACCTAATAGGGTGATGCACCAAACAAGTTTGATCTACTCACACTCACACTCGAAACCATAACAACACATACATACACTCTAACTGGTAAGAGGACCAAATTGCAGGGAGCTTGACAGGGAGGCTTTAATGGAAACACACAGAAAAATGACTTACCATAGGCACTGTAGGAAGAGCACACTGTCTAGTAACCTCCTTCTGCCTCTACATTCTAGGAATAACTCTTCTTATCACCTACTGGAATGGTGCTTTATATATACTACGTATGTTGGTGTCAACCTTGTGAAAGCATTAGGAAGCAATGACTGGACACAAGACTAACACTCAGATGCATTCAGAGATATATCCAACCAAAATAGAGGTAAAAATGTGTATCTATTGATTCTAGGTGAAAAATGGCAGGGCTTCGCCTTACAATATGAAAGATGATCTTTCTCAAATGAGAAGTTACAATATATATAGAGAAGAGAGAAACAAAAGGTGCCCCTTTTGGAAAAGACTTTTGGCACCCTTTTACAAGTGGCCCATTTGCATTCTGAGCCTTGGGAAGAGGAAGCCGCTTGATAGATAATGCTGTGTCAGCTCCTGCTTTGACTTCAAGCATTTAAAAACATAGGCCGTGCCATTTGTCTACAAACAAGACCACTCCTTGAAGGCATTCATGCAGTTTGTCTGCTCATAAATGCAAAATGGAAAAAAATGGGTCACACCGTTCACTGTTTGCACCCCTTGATGACCACTTGGCAGGCACTATTCCAATCGCTGGAGTAATTCCTTGAGTCGACGCCTTCCTTTGCCACTTGGAATATTTTTTTTGTTTCTGCACTTGGCTCTTTTGTCTCTTCCTTGATTTGTCTTTTCTGGCTCCTTCGACCCTCGGGGGCTATCTTTTGCTACTTCTTTGGCTCTTCGGGCTCTCTCATCAGTAGGTCATTGAGTTCATTCTTAACTTTTGTCTTTTCCCAATGTCATCTTTTCCTGGTTTTGTCTTTTTCTAGCTTTTGTCTCTTTCTCTCTTAGTTCTTTGGGCTCCCTTTTGGTTGGCGCTCAAGTATTTAAAGATCAATGACTATTTCACCGCCTTAAATTTGACGTCTGTGCACCTGTCACTGGGCGTTTGAACCTCCAACAGCTAGTTCATAGTGCTCAATTTTGACATCTTCGGGCCCATCACCCCTTGGAATTTCTTTGGCCTTTTCCTTTCCTTCAACTTCTTGTTCTTGTCGGGATTTTGTCCTAGTCGGGTCTTCATTGTCTTAACAGTCAAATTTCTTCAGACTTTATCTTCTATTTCCTCTTTTCGTCAGCTTTTCTCCTACAGACAAAATGGCTGCAAGAATTATCTCACTCACTTCCTTCGAAATTCTCCTTTGGGTTTTTTCCCATGGCTTTTCCTAAATTTCTTCGAACTTTTTGTCTGAAGAAATTTCTTCGAACAAAAGTCCGAAAGAAATCATTTTTGCCTTTGCCTTGTCTTTTCGTTCGGTGGGATTTTCTTTCGAAGGATTTATTCAAACAAAATGTCTGAAGGAGTTCCTTTAGACATTTTGTCCAAAGAAATTCTAGTCCTTTGCCTTAAAAAAAACTCCAAATAAAACTTACTTTTTCGGCCTTGTTCACTTTTTGGTCCTTTTTCAAGTGTTCCCTGCCCTCCGCAAGGGCATTTGTCCTTCAAGAGAATCTCTTGAACCTTCCCATTGAACTATTCCTTTAAACCAAACATTGAACCAGCTCATTGAACGAACTATTGAACCAAGTCATTGAACCAAGGCATTGAATTGAATGCTCAAACTAACTGCTTAAACCAAACTAATTGAACCAAGGCATTGAATCAAACTGACTGAACCAAGTACTTGAACTGATTGAACTAAACCAACTCATTAAACCAATTAAACTAAACCAACTCAATGAACCAATTGAACTGAAGTGAACCAACTCATTGAACCAATTAAACTAA
The DNA here is from genome assembly GCA_037957365.1 of Torreya grandis. Lineage (NCBI taxonomy): Eukaryota > Viridiplantae > Streptophyta > Pinopsida > Cupressales > Taxaceae > Torreya > Torreya grandis. The sequence goes on along the minus strand of JARHVA010001896.1, from coordinate 69,676 downwards.
ACCAACCTATTGAACCATTTGAACTGAACCAACTCATTGAACCAATTGAACTAAACCAACTCATTGAACCAATAATGGTTCAAAGTTCAAGTTCAAAGCTCTTTGAAAGCTCAAGCCATTGGACACCGATGTCAAACCAGTGAACTAGTTCCTTCTTTTGTCGAAAGACTTGTGCACAAAATCAAAATTGAACTGGCTCAGAACAACAAGGAAGAAGGAGACTAATTTTGGCCTGCTGGACCAAAAATGGTCAACAAATTAGCGACTCTCAGGGGAAGCATGCCTGCTATGCTTAAAAACTAGTTGCCTTTAAGTCCATTGGACACAGAGTCAAGATGCAGCTTTAAAAGAGTTAGAAACCACCTTGAGATATCTGAGAATCAATCACACAGGTTTTACCCCCAAAAAGGAAATGAAAACACACACAAGACTAAGAAAACTACTAACATGTGCAAAAGCACTTAGGGAAAATAGGAAAGAAGCAAGGAAAATATATACATGATGGGAGAAGGGCTCAGTGATAATGTTTAATATGTATCCCATTAACTGGGATATACAATTCTTTGCCATCCAACCTAGAGAGTTGGAATGCATTGTGCTGCTTACACTGAGTGATGACGTATGGACCACTCCATAGGGTGTCAAACTTTATGTGCTTTCCAAGCTTGGCTTAGTCTGCATCCCATTTCAAGATGATGTCTCCTTCAAAGAAACCTTTTGATGAAGATTTTTTTATCAAAGTGCTTCTTCATTTGCTGTTGGCAGCTAGTCATAGAAGCCGTAGCCTAGTCCCTTGTCTCTTGGAGCTCCATTAGCTTGCATAGCCTAACCTCTATGCTATTGCTTTCTTCTAACTGTAGTTAGTGGGTGAGGTCCAAGGATAGAAATTCAAGTGAAAGAGGAAGCCTAGCTTCTTTTCCATATACGAGCATGTACGATGATTTGCCAATTGACCTCTTTGGAGTGACCCTATCTGCCCATAGGGCTGTTTTCAACTTGACATGCCAAGTCCTTTGATTCTCCTCCATTGTTCTCTTGATGATCTTGATTAGATTATTATTGGTGGAATCAGCCAACCCATTCCCCTGTGGGTAGTAGTTGGATGAAGTGCTAAGATAAATACCATATCTCAGCGCCCATTCACTTGTTTTAGTTCCCAAAAAAGCCAAAGCATTATCTGAGATTATGGTAGCTGGAACCCCAAACCTTGCCACCAGGTCTTCATAAAAATCTAGGACTGAACTTTCATTGGCTTCCTTCAAAGTGATAGCCTCTACCCACCTTGTGAAGTAATCTGTGGTGGTTAGGACCCACTTGTGTCCAGCACTATAAAGTCAAGACCCCATTGCATGAATGGCTGCTCCACTTGAATAGGCTGTAAAGGCATGGCAGCCAGCCGTTGCTTCCCATCAAAGAGCACACACTTCTAGCACTTTCATACCCAGGCATGGGTGTCCCTGAATAGAGTAGGCCAAAAGTAACCAGCTCTCATTATTCTTGTAGCTATAGGCCTAGGAGCAAAGTGACCACCAGCTGGTCCATCATGGAACTCGGACAACACCCTGTCATCCTAACTTGGGTCTATGCACCTTAAAAGGACTCCTGAGAGATCCCTTCTAAATAGTACTCCATTAATTAGGAAATAAGGGAGAGAATGGAGTCTGAAATATCTCCTCTTGGTCCTATTAAGGCCTTGCAGGCACTCACCAGTGAGAAATAAATGCCTCAAGTATGATGTCCAATCCTTCATGATAGCTGGTTCTTCTGCTGTAGCTGCATTATGAATTAGTAGAATATCCTCTCTTTGCTATTTAAAGTCTATAGCAAGGTGTTCACATAGGCCTCTCCCTCTTACTAGCTTGGTGATCTTGATATCCACGTCCTATTCCATCACCTTAGTGATCTACCCCGCTCTCTTTTCATTAAAGTCACAATTGGTCAAGAAATCCTTGATGCTGGGATGTGGAACCATGAGGTGAATTCTGCTATTGGATAGCATATACCTAAATTTCTTCAGACTCCATATCACTGCAAGGACTTACTTCTCCACATATGTGTATCTGACCTCAAAACTCTCTAGGCCTTGGCTAAAAAATGCAAGTGGTTGCTCAAGGTTATCACCATTTGCTTGGGTAAGCATGGTGGAGATTACCTCTTCATTTTCAAAGGTGTAGAGGTTGAAATATTTGGTGAAGTCAGGGCCGATCAAAGTAGGAGCCTGGGATATAGCCTGCTTGATCTCTTTGAAGCTATTCTTTCTTTGTGTTGTCCATACAAACTTCTCATCCTTCTTCAGCATAGAGGTGAATGGCTTGACTACCTCCACAAAATTTGGAATATATCTTTAAATGAAATTTATTTTGCCGAAGAAGCTCTACAGGCCCTTCTTGTGTTTAGGCAAGGACAACTCTAAGATAGAGTGCACTCTCTCTGGGTCAATGGTCAAGCCTTCCTTGGAAACAATATGGCCAAGGAGTTTCCCCTCGTGGACAGTGAACATGCATTTCCTTGGGTTGAGAGAGATATCAAACTCTCTACACCTCTCAAATATTTGTTTGAGGTGTTTCATGTGTTGGCTCACCTCCTTGGAGAAAACTATCACATCATCAAGATACACTAGTACAATGTTATTTATCAGGCCCTGAAAGGCCATGTCTATGGCTCGTTGAAAGGTGGCAACAACATTGGATAACTCGGATGGCATTTTCCTATAAGCAAACATTCCCCATTTGGTAATGAAGGCTGTCTTGTACTGGTCACAGTCTTGCACCAAAATTTTATTATACCCTGAATACCCATCTAGGAGGGAGAAACGCTCACTGCTTGTCACCATTTGAAGGATCTACTCCATGCTTGGGAGAGGATAATGGTATTTCAAAGAGACTCTATTAAGGTATTTGAAATCAATGCATAGTCTGATCTCCCCATTCTTTTTCCAAATAGGAACAAGATTGGCCAGCCAAGAAGAGTGTTTGAATGGAAATATTATCTTGGACTCAATCAACTTGGTGAGTTCCTTCCGCATGAGAGGCTCAATCATTAGGTTGACAGGCCTTTGATTTTACTTGATCGGCCTAGCACCTTCTTCCAACTCAATGGTATGTTGGGCCAAACTTGGGTCGAAGCCCTTTAAATTGCTATATTCCCAAGTGAAGACATCAACAAACTCTTGGCACAACAAGATGAAGGCCTGCCTTTCACAATCTGTGCACACTTTTCCAAGTGCAAGCAACTTATCTTTGAATATTTGAACCTTCTCATAATTCTCCTCCTTTGTTGTGATGCTTGCTTTGTCACTTTTTAACTGGTCATCTTCATTGAAGATACTCTCTAGAGTGACCAAGCCTTTGGGGAGTTTATTGTTCTTCAGCTGAACAATTTGGCTACCATATTAATGCTGTAGCTTTGCCTAGTTTTTAGCAGTGAACTCAGCTTCTTCTTGCAAGAAGAGTGCTATTTGTTGGTCACTATCAAAGACCTACTAGTTAGTGATGTTGTCAGGCATAAAGGGCTAGACTACTACCTTCAAGTGGTGTGAACTATGGTCTTGGCCTATTTCCCTAGGGATATCAAACTGAGCACCAATTGCTGCCAGCCTATCTTCTTGCTTGTTCTGCTCCCTAGGAATGGAGGTAACATTGAAAGCAAAGAAATTTTACACTATGTCCCATATCCTATGTTTGTAGGACTTTAGTAAAGAATTCTTTGTTAAATTTTGGCCTCTTACCTGATTGACAATCAACTCACTCTTACCAAAAACCTATAGCTCTTTGATTCCTCATTTCTTTGCCCACTCCAAGCCATGGATGAGGGATTCATACTCTGCAACATTTCTCATGCAAGAGAATTGAAACCAAAAAGCTGAAAAGTATTTCTCCTTTGAAGGAAAAACTAGCACCACTCCACCACCAGCTCCCAACTTACTTCTTGAGCCATCAAAGAACAACTGCCATAGACCCGAGCTTTCTTGGCTTGCCTTCATTAGATTTGGTACAAAATTACCCTCTTCATGTATGAAATAAATTCCAAGGCCTGCCTCCTCTATGAACTTGTAAGGATCATGCTCAAAGTTGTCACTTGCCCATTCATCTAAGAGCAAGTCAACAACTCCTTCAAGGCCAGAGGATGGAGATTGATCCACTTGGAACTCTTCTTGGTCAATAATGGCATAGCTAACATTTGCCATCTTGAGCGAGTATGGTTCTAGATGATCTCTATGGAGTGACTCAGATTCAATCTTAACTTTAGTCCCATACTTGGTTCTAAAAACTAGATAAGACCAGTTTGCTGCTAGGTAATCACTTATCTTGGATGTGAAATCCCTGGATAAGCAGATAGAAAAGTAAGGAGGGACATCCACCACTACCACAGCATGAGGAACTAGGAAGATTAGGCAAGCATGTAGTGTCAAGCTCAAACCTTTCACCACCCCAACTATCTTTGCTGGTGTTCCATCCAGCTGTAGGACTCCCTTAGTCATTTCTTCATATTTCAACCCCAGCTTGTTGGCTATGCATTTGGGCATTACTGAGGTGCTTGCTTCACTGTCAATGATGAAATTGTCACCAAGAAATCTCCTATGACCAAGGAAAAATAAAAACTGGGAACATTTTCTTCTTTCCTAACTTGGCCTAAGGTGGAAGGCTATCCATTCATCATTAGAAAATTATTAGCTTTTACTGGCACAACTTATTCATTTAGCTCATGCAATTCCTTTTACAGCATGTCCTTTTACCCCGGTATTGACAATAAATCCCACAAGGAGATGTTCATGTGTAGCTTCTACATCTATTCTACCACATTGACTCAAGGGTTGCCTTCAAATTTTCTTTGGGATTATTTGTAGCCTGAGGTGTAAGCTGAGGAGCTGAAGGTACAACTGATGGTCTGAAGTTTGGGACCCTTTGGTTTACATGTGATGAAGAAGGTACTACTGACATTTAGGTAGCAACTTGAGCTTCTTCCATTGCTCTCCTTTTGGCCCTTGTGTTGGTTGTGACATAGTCGCCCTAATTATCCATAATACCCATGTAATTCACTGCATAGAACTCACCTTCCAGGTGATTCATGAGAGTAGAATCAGGTTGAGTTTGACTTTTGCTCATGCTAGATTGCATTAAAGCCTCAAAACTTGGGAATTAGGTAGCTTCCTGATTGTCTTGTACATTTGTGTAGTGACCCGACATTTCATTTATATAAACAACCTACTCTTGACCATATCCCATGGTTAAGCAACTTGGCTGTTCTTGCACTAGATTATTTTAAGCGGGCACCATAGCCTTGGATGATGAAGGGGCACCTGGATTATAGCCTTGAAAAGGTTTGGCCTATGTAAATTGACCCTACCCTTGATTATAATTTTGGAAAGGGGGTTTATCTGCTTGACCATACTGCTGATATCCTTGATTTGATCAATTGTTTTGAGCTTGCTACCTTTTAATAGCCACTAGTTCATTTGTTATGCTTTGTAACAGGATTTTGACTTCATGGAGGTCATTGGATGAAGTAGCAGCTGGCTTTTTTATGCTGGGTAGAAGAGCTAAAGTTGGAGTAACAGTCTAAATTAGAGGCAACATTTTAGGAAAGAGTGGCATGTGAGGCCTAGGAGCTATTTTTCTAGCCTGCACCAGGCAATTCTCAGCCACTATAGCTATGTCATAGGTGGCAGGTAGCACATGTCCTCCCATGGATTGTATCATAATAGCGATGTCACTATTCAATGATCTCAAGTAATAAAGGAAAGCATAGCTCAGAGTTGGCCTTACCAAAATGGGGATCCTATCCCATGTCTTCTAAAACTGAGTGTTGAAATCTTGCATGTATTCATGTGGAGCTCTTTTCATTATAGTCAGCTGCTCGACAAGTGAGAGGTGGTCGCTCTTCTCCCCAAATCGATTCATCAAGAGGGTGCCCAATTCATTCCAAGAATTGATTGAATTCATAGGTAAAGTCCCATACCAGTCCAAAACTTTGCCCTTGAAAGACAATGCCAACAATCTAATTGCAATATTCTCTTCAGTGACATTGTGAATATTGCAGAGGTTAGCAATATTTTTGATGTGTTCAATAGTGGTAATGGGCCCCTCTCCATTAAAGGGAGGCACACTTTTGAGGACTGCTCCTAGAATTGGGTCATAATGTGGGAGATTCAAAGGACTTTGACAATGAAAAGTCACAAAGGGTAATTCCATTGCTATGACAGAATGTAACCAAGGCCTTCTTACATAGGTGTATTTTATAGAAAATTTAGGAAAGTGATTTGCTGAATACGGATGAGTCCTCTCAAACCTTAGTCACTTTGTTGAGTTAAAAGGCAATTCAATGAATTCAAAAGGGACACCCTTAACAACAGATCATGTGGTGATTTTAGGCATAGGAGGTCAGACTGGTCTTTGATCAGAACTGAAGCTCTTACCAGTGGAGTCACCAGATGCTGAAAATGGTTGGTTTTGCTGTAACAGGACTAGCATAAATCCTAAAACTTTACTAAGTGTAAAAACTAAGTCCCACTAGGCATGCCAAAAACTGTTGATGCAGTGGATTGCACCCTGGACAAGAGGCTGAGTTCCTATCTTCCACACACAATAATGGAAACTCCCCTCTTACCTGTGGGTATGGAAAAATTGGGGGGAGAGTCTCTAGATAAGGGATAGCTCCCTTTGATGTATCTCTGAGGTCCTAGATTTCCTACTGCTAACAAAAAAAAGGGGGGGGGTTGAAAAGGGAGAAGGATGCTGAAAACAATAGAACCTAACCTAATAGGGTGATGCACCAAACAAGTATGATCTACTCACACTCACACTTTGAACCATAAAAGCACATACATACACTCTAACTGGTAAGAGGACCAAATTGTAGGGAGCTTGACAGGGAGGCTTGAATGGAAACACACAGAAAAAGGACTTACCATAGGCGCTGTAGGAAGAGCACACTATCTAGTAACCTCCTTTTACCTCTGCATTCTAAGAACATCTCTTCTTATCACCTACTAGAATGGTGCTTTGTATATACCAAGTACTTTGGTGTCAACCTTGTGAAAGCATTAAGAAGCAATGAATGGACACAAGACTAACACTCAGACGCATTCAGAGATATATCCAACTAGAATAGAGGTAAAAATGCGTATCTATTGATTCTAAGTGAAAAATGGCAGGGCTTCACCTTACAATACGAGAGATGATCTTTCTAAAATGAGAAGTTACAAGATATATAGAGAAGAGAGAAACAAAAGGTGCCCCTTTTGGAAAAGACTTTTGGCACCCTTTTACAAGTGGCCCATGTGTGTTTCAAGCCTTGGGAAGAGGAAGCCACTTGATAGATAATGCTATGTCAGCTCCTGGTTTGCCTTTAGGCATTTAAAAACATAGGCCGCACTATTTGTCTACAAACAAGACCACTCCTTGAAGGCATTCATGTGGTTTGTCTACTCATAAATGCAAAATGGAGAAAAATGGATTGTGCCATTCATTATTTGCGCCCCTTGATGACCACTTGGTAGGCACTATTCCAACCGCTGGAATAACTCCTTGAGTCGATGCCTTCCTTCACCACTTGGACTATTTTGTTTGTTTCTGCACTTGGCTCTTTTGTCTCTTCCTTGCTTTGTCTTTTCTGGCTCCTTCGGTCCTCGGGGGCTATCTTTTGCTACTTATTTGGCTCTTCAGGCTCTCTCATCAGTAGGTCACTGAGTTCATTCTTAAATTTTGTCTTTTCCCAGCGTCGTCTTTTCCTCATTTTGTCTTTTGATGGCTTTTGTCTCTTTCTCTCTTAGTTCTTTAGGCTCCCTTTTGGTTGGCACTCAAGTATTTAAAGATTAATGACTATTTCACCGCCTAAATTTGACGTCTGTGCACCTGTCACTGGGCATTTGAACCTCCAATGGCTAGTTCGTTGTGCTTAATTTTGACATCTTCGAGCCCATCACCCCTTGTAATTTCTTCGACCTTTTCCTTTCCTTCTACTTTTTGTTCTGGTCAAGGTTTTGTCCTAGTCAGGTCTTCATTGTCTTGGTGGCCAAATTTCTTCAGACTTTATCTTTTATTTCCTCTTTTCATAAGCTTTTCTCCCGCAGACAAAATGTCTGCAAGAATTATCTCGCTCACTTCCTTCGGAATTCTCTTTTGGCTTTTTTCCCATGGCTTTTCCTGAATTTCTTTGGACTTTTTGTCCGAAGGAATTCCTTCGGACAAAAGTTTGAAAGAAATCATTTTTGCCTTTGCCTTGTCTTTTCATTCGACGGGATTTTCTTCCAGAGGATTTCTTCGAACAAAATGTCTGAAGGAATTCCTTCAGACATTTTGTCTAAAGAAATTCTCATCCTTTGCCTTAAACAAAACTCTGAAGAAAACTTACTTTTTTGGCCTTGTTCACTTTTTGGTCCTTTTTCAAGTGTTCCCTGCCCTCTGCAAGGGCATTTGTCCTTCGGGAGACTCTCTTGAACCTTCCCATTGAACCGTTCCTTTGAACCAAATGTTGAACTAGTTTATTGAACCGACTGTTGAACCAAGTCATTGAACTAAGGCATTGAACTGAATGCTCGAACCGACTGCTTGAACCAAACCAATTGAACCAAGGCATTGAACCAAACCGACTGAACCAAGATGTTGAACCAAGCACTTGAACTAATTGAACTGAACCAACTCATTGAACCAATTAAACTGAACTAAATCATTGAACCAATTTAACTGAACTAACTCATTGAACCAATTGAACTGAACCAACTCATTGAACCAATAATGGTTCAAAGTTCAAGTTTAAATCTCTTTGAAAGTTCAAGCTATTGGACACCGATGTTGAACCAGTGAACTGGTTCCTCCTTTTGCCAAAAGAATTGTGCACAAAATCAAAATTGAACTAGCTCAGAACAACAAGGAAGAAGGACACTGATTTTGGCCTGCTGGACCAAAAATGGTCAACAGAGTCCACATTAATAATCTATCGTTGCAACAAGGAAACAATATCTTGAAAAGATGAGGGCATATTTTTCTATAATGTGTGTGAGACATAAGGTATTTTATTTATTCACTTTCATATCATCCTCAACAAATATAACCGTATCCTCTTGAAGTGCACATACTTTATAAAATAACATGTTTTTAACTTACTAGTTAGTATTGTCTTACGTGAGTAAAATGAGGTTTTGGCGTGAAGACAATATAGTGAAACAAGGTAGAAAAATACCTTGAAAATAATCTCAAACTATTGAAAACTAAAAATTAATGGAAATGGAACCAAAATAAATAAATATAATGGGTACTTAAATTGTGCCTTGAAATTGCACTAGAATATGTATTACACACCAAATGATGCGAAAAGTTACACCTAGTAGAAATAGGAAACAATTTGTAAATAGTACATTTATAGATGCTTTGAATTTTATGTTTAGGAAAAAATTGATAACAAATAAAAAGTTGATGCAAAATAGAATAAATAAAAAAATATATATTGAAAGAGACACAAAATCATGTACTTAAACAAAAAACAAGTTAATCCACTATATGGGTCAAGATATATGGCTCCTAGACATTCTTAACATTGAGAACTATTCACTAAAGTCTAGAAATACCTATAATTTATGGGAAACATAGTTAAAAAAAGAGACTATAAGTCTTCACCAAAAATATCAATGTCAAATCCATGATTTTGACAAAATTACAAAACCCTTCTAGCCTTCCTGGATCAAAAGTTATGGCCTCCATAGCAAAAATAACTACCTAAAAGTGCTCAATGAGCAAGGGGTGATACCTTGGTGGATTTATTGGTTGAATAATTAGTACTATTGACATATTGATGACTCATAACACAACACAACATAACAAATCATGACATAACACATCACCACCTACCACATTTTGACTTAACACACCATGACATAACACATCATGAAAACAAGAGATTTTTTTGGAAAGTTGGATATTTGGGAAAGCTGACAAAGACTAGAGTTAAAAAACATTAGGGTATGGTTTTCAACCTATGAAAAATGATTTTTTTTAGAAGATCCCTCTTTATCTTATTTTTTTTTAAAGTGTCAAATTTTGTTAATTCATCAAAAAAAATGTCGAATGAAAAAAATACAATTTTATTTTGAAAATTTTATATTTTTCTAAAGTTTATTAGAAAAATCATACCACTATCCATAAAATTTGCATTTAAACCACCATAAAATTCCTAAAACCATTATTTTAGGCCAAATAAAATATACATAGTAGGTAAATTTGAAAACCCAAAATGATGGGAAGCTAAAAATGTGATAGGAGGTTAGAGAGACATATGGGAATTCTGAGAAAATATTAGAAATCTAGAAATTTGACCTAGGGAGAGATAGGCTCTGGTACCATGTAGAAAAAATCTGAATGCATGTAAGAAAGATAAAAGCTTCGATAGCCCAAGAAACTCTCCTAGTATCAATTTACTCCATATAATATAACTTTGCACAAAATTGAAGAACAAATGAAAATTATATTTAGAACCATTACAAAGCATTAGGACTTAAAAATATATTACAAAGATACACATATATAAAGAGATGAAGTATATATATAGCAAAGTCAAGTGTTTGCTCCCCTTTCCTTACTAGCCATATAATAGGCACATGTGATTGGCCTACTTAGATGTTACACACTAATACATATCATTACATGCTTATCCTTATCCTATTCTAAGCCTATAAAAGTGTGTCAAAGCACCCTTAATATGTAAGCTAACCTAAGTCAACTTAATGATATATACACATTATATATTACATCAGTAGTGATCCAATTTATGCACCAATATTTCATCTATATTTTGATGAAATCATGGGCAAATTCCTTAGGTAATTTCTTGGCATTGACAAATTTTCCAAGGCTATTTTCAAGAAGATCATGATATTGGAATTATTTAAGTAGATAATTGACTTGATATCCTAGATATTTAATTTAATGGGTTGGAAGTTGATTGTAGCAATCCACCAAATATATAACAATTTTTTTGGATAGAATTTTGGTAGTTACAAAAGTATTAGTTTAAATACATTATTTACCTGAATATTTCTTTACATCCATTCTTGCTTGGAAAAACACCTCCAATGTCCAAAGAAACAATATAAGTAGCTAGAGGTTCATTTTGGATAGTTTCAATCATATTGTTGTGAATTGGAGGTTTTGGAATATGAATGCTATTATCATGCTTAATGGGAGAAGGAGTGGAATGCTGATTCCAAATAACTTTTTGATGTTGACTAACCATTTTAAAAATATGGTTTTGCATTTGTAATATTTGATTATTTTAAGTAGCTTACATAAAGTCCATTTGGTCTAACACCTTATCAAGGACTTATGTACTATCAATAAGAAGATTATAAGTAGGGTTATTTATAACATTGTTGATAGGATGAGAATTATTATGATAAGTTTGATAATGTTATTGTTAAAAGTAAAAATGTAAGTTGATGCTTTAGCTACTGATGTAGGGTTGTAAAAGTTTTTAAGGATTCCATCTTTGGAATGAGTATAAATAGATTTTGAGTCAATATTTGATATGTTGATTTATATTTTCTATATCACTATGAGAAGAGAGTGAAAATGTATTGCATTGGATATATCCATATTGAGATTTGGAAAAATTTCACCATGAGGAATTACCTTCAATGGTGTGCATGGGAGGGATAAAGGAGTTATCCATATAGAATATAGGTTGAGGATCACTAGAAAAACTATAAGAGGAGACATCAAATGATGGAAAAATATTAGAAGATTGAAAATAAAAACTTGAAAACTACCCAACATAGTGTTGGGGTAAGATTTCACAGCAATTTCACCAAAATCTATGTAGAGAGAATATGGCCAATAATATAAATATCCTTTAATATAGGAAAAGGGATAATACCATACTAGATACAATAGACATACATGATGTAGTGCCATAAGTTAGGGTTGGGTTATAATCAAGAGCTATTTGTAATAAAGGTATCAAAGATATAATAAGAAAGTTTATGCAAGGAATTGAAAAATAAAGACTCACCTAGATCCTATATGTAAAAGAGATAAGCTAGAGATATGGAAATTCCATTAGGTGGTAATCAATATGTATTTAATTAAGGGGTTTTAACCAAAGGAAATAAAAAATTAAAATAAAACATACATTAAAAATCATATAGCTATCTTAATATGAAATATAAAAATATACCAATACAACACACACACACACCAAAAAAAAAAAAATCCACCAAAGAAAGGAAAGAAATAGTATAAGGAAAAGGATACTTACCTTAGGTTGAATTTTTGGCACATCAATATCCCCCTTCACACAAGTGGCACTTTGTGAGAGATGTTGTAGGTGAAGATCAAGATGTAAGGAAGAAGGCATAAGTATCCTTAGTTAAGGAATCTAAATACTAGGTTTACCTTACTAGTTTAACTTCACTTCTTATGACCTTCAAAGACCTTGTGAAAACTAAACCTTCAAGTATAAGCTCTTATACCCTAATTCATCATCTTTTTACTAATGGTGGATTAATGTGCAAGAAGATAAGATCAGATGTGTTCTTTCTTACAATTGATATTTAGGAACCATATAAATATAAATCAAATCCCTAAAATCCACTTATATCAAAAGTTGATGTACTTAGCCCAACTAAATATGTAGAAATGAAAATAAGTCAAAAATAATATGGTGTCAAGTTGATCGATATAGTATGTAAAATGAAAACATAGATAAGATTATGTCAACCTAACCAATATATTAAGAAAATGTTTGGAACACTGTAAAAATGACTCATCAGGCCTAAGTTAGTAAGAAAAAGGCTCAAAAACATGAAGATGAGGAGAAAAAGAGGAAAAAAGGGAACAAATAGAGGCTAGACTGAGCATATGACATGATAATTAATATAAACATATACAAGAGATGATCATGGGGGAATATCTCACAAAGTACCATGAGCCAACCCACCTTGGTCTTGGTGCACTCCTTAGGACATGCACTCAAGAATATTGAGGCTCTGATGAGTCCTGTAAGAAAAATTACAAGTAAATGAAAAATATAGGTGTATGCAAGGGTCATGTTCAAATTCCATAATTATTTTGATGAGCTTTATCTCAATTTTAGAGAATATGAAATCAATCTCTAAGATGAAAATATTCTTAAGAATTCTCCCAATGCTTATATATTCCCAAACAAGTCAAGATTTAAGAATAAATTAATAATAATAAATTTATAACTAATAATATCATATAAATGATGAATAATCAGTAAATAAAAATCACAAGTGAAAAATATAGGTGTATGCAAAGGTCATGTTCAAATGTCATACTTATTTTGATGAGCTTTGTCTTAATTTTAGAGAATGTGAAATCAAGCTCTTAGATGCAAATATTCTTGCACATTATACCAATGCTTCTATATTCCCAAACAAGTCAAACTCTAATAATAAATTAATAATACTAAATTTTGAACTCAGAATATCATAAAAATGAAATTAATGTCATGAGCAACCATATTAAAGAATTATCTTGACTCAAAAGAGATGACATAAATAATTTACTAAGCTTAATGAGTTCCCACAACAAATCTTAGATAAATTTATTGAATGCAATATGATTACCTTAACTCCACTAAAGAAGTTGGATCCTTCACAACCCTAGTGCATTTTGTGTCTATCATAGATTTTAAGGGCATTCAAAAAATTCTTGCATGACTTTAAAACATTATATCCAAGATCTAATTGATAATAATATAAATCAAATAGAGGGATTCAACCATAGTTAACTTAAATAAGAGAAATAAAGCATCTCTTCATATTACCTTCAATTAGAATGATATCCCTTATGATAGTCCATACACGAGACCTTTATTCATAAAAGCATTCATAGATGCAAATGAAAGAGTTTGAGGAATGGTTGATCATAGTTATAGTTTGAATATATACAATAAGGAATATATATATATATATATATATATATATATATATATATATATATATATATATTCTTAGAATTAGTATGGATGATTTAAAATATACTCCAACCATTATTTTAGGATATAATGGTATTGGTAGGAATCCTCTCAGTTGTATTATATTTCCTATTAGAATGGGTCCAAAGACAATTTAAATCTTAGTCCATGTGATCCTTGATAATAAATCCTATAATGTGTTAATTTTTAAACTTGGATATATCAAATGAAATCAATCCCATATATTATGCATTAGTGTCCAAAATTTGGACATAAGGGCCAAGTTATTACAATTCATAGAGATAAATAGTTTCTAAAAGATTGATAACAAAATGAAGTCCTAATATGCAAGGAACCAAGGCCGGTACCTAAAGCAAGAAAGCATAAATTGAAGGTGCATAATTCTATCCTAATAAAGTTAAAATAAGACATAAAATACAACCTATAGGTTTTAGACAATCCAAGGGATATGAGAGTGAAAAAAAAAACTAAAAAAGTAATGAAAGTTATGTTTCAAAGGATGATTTATTATGGCCTTAATCTTGGGTGTCTCAAAACCCCATTTGTAGACTTGACTCTCATAATGATTCTTATAGTGATTTTTTAATTAATGAATCTATTATTGGTTAGTCTTGAGCATTATTTTTATTTATTATGAAATGTTATGCTCTACATTATTATAAATGGCATTCATTTTTTTTTACTTTGATTGAAATATTTTATACCTTGTGACTATATTAGAACACACACATTAGGATCATTTACAGTAAACACATATAGATAGAGGCATATGTTCACTTATTTTTCATATATGGTAATAATGAGATTAGTAACATAGATGAAAAGTTTTCAACAAGTTTTAGATTCATAGTGGGTTAAGGAAATTTCATTTTTACTTGGGGGAACTTTAAGGATAATATAGGACATGTCCTTTTTCCATCACATGTTACACTTTCATTTGTATACATTATTTATATGCTTTCCATGCTTATGTATACATTATTTCTATGCTTTTCATGCTTATATCTATGATTTTATACTTGTATCTTTCCATATTTCCATGATTTATGTCACACCAATCTTGTGCCTCACATAATTTACTTTCATGTCCATCATGCATAGGTATTTTATGTGTTGCTTATCATTATCATTATGTATGATATCCTTGTATGCATAATATTACTATGATTATATGATTTCCCATATATCTTTGATATGTTTATATACATAAGTTGATTTTATATGTGTTTTCCATGCCTTATCTTATGATTACATTGCTTGTAATTTGTGTCTTCATTTTCCTAATGTATTTTCACATGATTGGTGTGTATCTATGTGCATGATGTGTTTTCATATGTTTGACATGTTCCTCACATGCCTAAAGTATTTGATTTGTGCCTTATTCTATATTTGAGAAGCTTTCTATGTTTACATCGTGTCTAATGAGTTTCTTATCATGTTTAGATTGTGTCTAATGTGATTCTTATCATGTTTATATCATTTGTAATATATTAATTATCATGTTATCATTTTTTCCCATAATCCACATCATACATACTTTTTGTGTTCCTTACCTAGATTGTCATGAATTTTAGCATGCATCCATTGGGGGAAAACCCCCTTATTTATGCTCCACATGGTTACATCATGTGATAATGATATTATATTTATTATATATTGAGCCCACATGGGCACACTATGGTTGTTACTACATTTTTTATATCATAGGCCCCTATCGATAATGCTTAATGCATATGCTTTCATGATAATATATTTATATTCTAGATACATCATTAGTTTTCACATACTATATTGTATATATTACATCCAATACCTTTATTTTGAGATATGTTTTTTATAGGGTCACTCCACATCTCAATAAGGGGTGAAATATACCACCCATAATATTTATAAACATGTTTTTGGGGCATGCACATTATCATATTTAACATTATAGATTTGAAGGGCCATGACATATAGGGTGCCTAAATCCAATCTGTAGTGATTCATTTATTATTCCATTGTGGAGGCTCATATTTGATAATGGCTTATAACTTCAATTCAAATTGATATCAATTAACATTTATTTATGATTTTATTTATTGTTGTATTCAATTTTTATTTAAGGTAGTATGCATAATTTCATCTATCTTTTATCCAAAATGCTGGTCAAACACGTATGCAAAATGTTTGTTCAAGATTTTACACAAAATTAAGGGTATTCATATTTACCTAATATTCATATATTTCTTAGTAGAATGAGGTATCTTGTTTTTAGTTTTAATATTTAAATACATTATTATTATTTGGCATTAACCCATGTGTGTGAAAAAAAAGAATGTTTTTATAGGTTTGTAGGTGCATTGGCTTCTATTATTAATATCTAGGCACACAATACTTTATATCCATTCCATGCCTTATTTTCTACTTTGATATGTATGTGCACACATACATACACAAATGAAAGTGGGAAAAAACACCAAAAATGGCCACTAGGAATTTATTAGTAAAAGGAATGAGAACAATATCATTCCAATCCAAGAGTCTGAAGCATTGACATCAAAAAATTTATGATAAGCTTGAAAATAAATGAAATGCAAAGACAAGGCAAATCAAATGATATTCATAAAAACATGCTAGTACAAAGGAAGGCACTTGCTTATATAGGCAAGGTGAAACATAGGACTTGTTAAACTGGCCTATGTGGGATAAAGCCTCACATAAGACAAACTCAGTAGAAGTCAAAATAGATAGCTAAGACACTAGTAAATGTGAGAAATACACACAAAATACATACTCTAATACCCCTCCTCAAGTGAATCTAGGGGATAACAAAAGCCAAAAAAGACATAGTGTCATATCCATAGTATGAGTCCCGATAGCTAGGATTGATAAGGTACTCATGTATAATATATCCATGAAATGGAGAAAGGAATAAAACCCATAGGAATAAAACTCACCCAAGGACAACTGTCATCGATACTAAAGTTATCAATAATCTAAGTTAGGATCACACGATGACCAATGTCAATGTTGATATCCATAGATAGAAGACTATAAAAACTCCATCCACATCAAATAATGTTTCTTCCATTTGACAAAAAAAGAAAATGAATGGTGTACTAGAATTCTACCCATTCTACAATGGAAGATGGAGGCAATAGTACAAAGTTATCCGAATCACATCCAAATATAAAGTGTGGCATAGGTTTAGAAAGATCATGCACATGAATTGGATGTAATGCCATTGAAGTGGATTGATCAAAATAAAGACATGGAACATTCATTGAAAGAATGTCCATGGAAAGTGGAGCATAATGCTCAACAAGTTTACACTCACTAGAACTAGTAGAGTCCTCCAAAGTGATAATATGTAGTGGCTCAACATCATGCATATGAATAAAGAAAAGTTTTAAAAATGGAAATCCCAAGTCTGGTAGAAACTCATCCCATAGAGGTGGCTCAACAAAAAGAAGAGTATTGTCCGTCAGGAATGTGTCATAACAAGAAACTATAGTAGGAGGAAAGAGTACATCATTGGAAGAGAAAACTTCTCTGACAAGAGGATAAGGAAGTGCCAATAGTACCTCACCTATGTCACTATCAAGACTCAAATATTAAACAACATTAGTGTCACCATCAAAATATAAGTCCTTGTTAACAAGAAGAAAAGGAAGTGAAATAGGAGGTGGAGTAAAAGAGGGTGCAAAAGACCTAGAAGACTCAATATCCTTCTCAAATAAAGCTGCAATAGCATCCCAAACTTCTTTTCGTGATGTAGCACATGTGACATAGCACTACAAACCATATGAAACATGGAGGCTAATAAAACAAATATCCTCATCTTGAATGAATGCAATATAATCAAGAACTTCCTCATTTGTAAAATGGGGAATGTTACCAAACATAACACTTCACATGCCTTTCCACTGTAAGTGTATCCACATTTTGATCTTCCAAGTAATATAGTTGGATATGTTAAGCGGATAAAATAAGTAATAATCCATTATCAAAAAATAATAAGAAAGTCAAGAAGAAGAATAACCCCTCTAAAAAACAAATCCCCCCGTGACAATTTAACGTCTCCTGATGAAAATAATGAACCTAAAAAGGTGTAAAACCCCTAAATTTGGCCCTTTATAAAAGTATTTAATTTTTAAAAAATAATTACACTAATGGATAGATAATTGAAAAACATTCACTATTGAAAAAAATAGAACTCAAATCTGAGTTACGGTTCAAAAGTTACAAGCATTACAATTTCCTATAAATGGGTCAATACATTAAAAATTCACTACAAACTAAAATTTGTGACTAAATTAGTAAATAACATAGTCATCCAACCACTCGTTGGAATAAATTTTTTTCCACAAACGTAAAAATGCCAATGAAAGTGTAAAATAACTAGTTGGGTGACCCTTATATGTGTGCAAGCGAGCTAGTCTTCTTCTTAAGGCAAAAATTTAGCCTTGTGAAAGCAAAAAATGAATGAAAATGCTTCTTTTGTGAGAGAAAAGGAAGAATACTATTTGTTTTTATCTAGATCCTTCTATGAGATGCAAACTCAGATCCTTTTAAAAATACAAGTGCTAAAGCTAAATATTGCAACAATAGATTGAGAAAATGATTCCAAGATCAGATCTTTCAACGCAAGTTTCTTTTTCTGATGCCTAGCTAAAAGGTGTCAACACTTATGTTCCTTTATATAATTCTAAGATGTCAAAACTCCAACTCAGTTAAATATTTTAGCAGATCTGGTAAGAAAAACTTGAAAAATGATAAATCTAAAAAAAAGGAACACCTTGCACAAAAGGAACACTGATAGATGATGCCAACTACATAACAAATGAATTTTCCTTCTCCTTAGAGATTTCTCTCAATAGACCAATGCCTCTATTCTATTTATCCTTCCAAGTATATTTAATATTGACTTCCTTCCAACACCTAGTGCTTTATAATGAACAAATGCCAAGATCTCTGCATAATTTCCATACAACAGATAGAAGTTTTAAAAGAAAGACAAAAAACATTAGCGCTTCACCTCCACACTTCAGGTAGATCTAAAAATGACAAAAAAAAAAAGGCCTCCTCCTCAAATCTTGTAGATTCAATGCCTTATTACAAAGTGCTTTTGTCTCAAAATGCCAAGCTGCTTGTTCAAGCTGAAAAATAATGCAAAAGTACCAAGCTTGAAGGAGGTAGATCAAAATCATGCCAAGTTGAGAGAAATACAAAAACAAAAAAAATCTTTAAAAAGTCTCTGCCACTTTCAGGTGAAGAAAGCAGATCTTCCATGATCAAAATATTGAAAGCAAGAGATTCAAAATCTTTGAAAATGTCTTAAAAAAGGGCACCAAGATCCCCGAAGCTTCAAAAAAGAAAAAAATGCCTAGAATAGTAGATTAAAATGACCATAACTTTATTAATACTCAGGAATTTAAAACTTTAAGATGTTATGAAAAGTTGTGAGAGAAGATCTCATAACCCAGAAATGGTAGAAAAATGAATAGTATTATCAATGGATGGCTGCAACCCTTTATGGCTCTGATACCATAAAAGGAATGACAACAATATCATTTCAAACTAGGAGTTTGAAGCATTGACATCTAAAACATAATGATAAGCTTGAAAACAAATGAAATTTAAAGACAAGGTAAATCAAATTATATTAAAAAAAACATGCTAGTACAAAAGAAGGCACTTGCTTACATAGGCAATGCGACACATAGGACTAGCTAAATTGGCATATGTGGGATAAAGCCTCACATAGGACAAACTCACTAGAATACAAAAGAACTAGCTAAGACACTAGCAAACATGAGAAATACACATGAAATACATATTCTAGTAATTATTCATTAAATGGATTTATTTTTGAATGTTTATATACTTATCTATTATTGGTCTGAATTGGGCATTATTGTCACATTTGTGGGTTATCATCATGTATCCCCTTCTTATCTCTTCCAATTTCTCTTCTCTTATATTTCTAAGTGTTGTTTTAATTTATATCAGGAGCATATATTATGCCCATGGGTTTTTTAAGAGAGTTAATCATGTTCTTGGGTCTTTTTGTGGCTCCTTTTGGTCAAGGTGCACCCAATTTTGTCGTCATGTAATTTTTTATTTTTAGATGTTAAAATGTTGGTTGGTCCACCAATAGGTTATTAATTTGAGTTTAATTACCTATAAATACACACTAGTTGTAGTTCCTTTTCATTTAAATAATCTACCTATAATCCACATGAATTTATTTAGGATTCACAATAATTCTAGGGGAATCAAGCAATTATTAGATCATTTATTCATGATAGAGCAATCATCAGAAGGAAGAAGGAAACACATTGCACACCACTAGGTTTTTTTATGTCATTGAAGTTATTTCCAATCATGTACTTTGTTGTTTTTGATATTTTTTATTTTATAGGGGCCTGATAAGTAGACTCTTCTTAAAAAACTAGATAACCTTTAACATAAGCCACAAAACATTTATTATTTTCTTTGAGTTACATATATTGTTGTCATTGTAGGGAAAGGATAAGAAATATGTTTTACAAGTCATAGTTATCACAACACATAAAACAAAGTGATTTTATTTGAAATTTTGACCAAGAGAGTGCAACTATCAAATCATTTTCCTATATACCACTTTCCAAGACCATCTTCCTTGTTTGACCATTAGAATAGGAAATCGATATCCTTGGAGCCTCTCTATTTGATACCAATTTTTTGAGAAAGCCTTATGCCACTCATAGGCATGCAATTATACTATTACATTTTGATGAATATCACAAAATATCATGATAGTCAAATATGCTTTTAAACATTGCATAATTACCTATATCTTGTTTTATAATTTATTAATTCAGTTTTTATTATTGTTTTGTACATGTTATTTATCCTAGTCTAAAGTAATTTTGTGTTTGTATCATAATTTTTTACAATCCATTTATCCATATTACATATGTATTAAATTATCATTAAAGAGTAACTCATATTACTTTAAAAAAGTGGTTTTAAAGGAATTTCATTGGTTAAAATAAATAGAGAGTTTATGCTTGAGAAAAAGGCATGCGAGGTGATTAAGTAATACCATACAAAGTCTAAAAATAAATAAAGTTATAAAAAAAAATCACCACCATCATTAAAAAACATAAATAGAAAATAATAACCTCACATAATAATGGATAATTGTCATTCTTGGGGCATGTCCATGTCTCTTAAGGATAAAATCCTATGATATTATCCCAACTAGTAATCCATACTCAATCTTTCCTTCCTTATTCAAATCCACTTAACACACACTCCTTTTTTCCTAGTGACAACGAGGTGAGATGGACAAGGTTAGACAGAGGAAATTATCACCTTTAGAACATGGATACCATGGAAAATTAAGGCACCAAAGATTTATATAACTCTACCTAAACCATCTATGAGATATGATTTGATATATGCAAGGATGAGGTGGAGTGTTATGAGTCGCATATTCTAGAGACACACTACTAGTAGTATAAGGGATATTTCCCTAAAAGTCTAAAAACTACTAAATTCATTTAAAAACTTCTCAATTATTATTGGTATAGTGCTGGATATGTAATAACAAGTTGGAAATAATAAATTAACTACTAAGAAAAAATGGATCAAAACACCTTTTATTGAATACATCCAAATCTCTATATTTACACATTTATAATTTTTTTGCAATAAAATATGATACTCATGATATTTTTGTAAGAATAAGCATATAATTACCAAATAAATCCATTATCTTAGAAATGGGTTAGGAATGAGTGAATCTTATACAAAGCATTCAATACCTTAGGTCATAACTAAAAGTTGCGCTTGAAGGACCTAGATGACCATTCATTGGGAAAGGAATGGAAGGAGCTCCCATTTATTGAATCTACTCTCTCAATGGTAATCCTTGATATAAAAATTCTATAAAATTTATGATTTTAGGTTTTGTGTGAATCTTATATATGTTATTGAGTCTTCTTATCCAACTAGAGTTATGAGAGTTAATACCAAGACTTCCAAAACCCTTCAATCATATTTTACCCAACAGAGACCCGTGTTCAACACATTGTTTAATGAGATTTTTCCATGGCTCAAAACCTTAAAATTTCATGTTGATTAAATTAAGTAACTCACATTCCTCAAATCTCTCTTAATAGGAAATGCAACTGCCAAGACACACGATGAAACCATTTCATAAATGGGTGCTAAATAAAATAAAATCCATAATTTATCTTTCCAATTTACCATAATTAGTGGTCAAGGGAACCCACTAGGATGAGTAATAAACACAAGTAGTAAGAAACACCTTAGAGAATATTCAAAACTTCAGCATAAGTGACATAGACTTAGTGATCTGACATGGAATATTCTTCTATATGCTTTACATCACATAATTACATAAATTAGTGTGGGTGGTATGAGATATGAATGGATCCAAAATAACTTGAACATATCCCAAAGTTTAATACATTACTAACCATATTGATAAATCAAATCTATAAAGATGTGGGTTAGGAAATCATGACTAACCATATTGATAAATCAAATGTATAAAGATGTGGGTTAATTTCCTATGAGTTTTCCTACATTGAATTTTAGAAATTAATGCAAAATAAATGTCAATATGTATTAAATATCTTGATAAATAGGACTTTCTTCTTTTTCAATAGTGAGGAAAGATTCAAATGCAAAATGCCCATTTAATAGCTATTTTCTAGTCCTATTAGGAAGGGATATTTGCATCATATAATATTTTGAGAGTATTTATGAGCAAAGAGATGCCCAAAGGCCTCAAAATACAACACTAATAATTAGATAAAGGTAATCATTTCCTAGTGGATTTGAATACCAAAGCTTTTTGAAAATCCATTTATGGTGAAGCTGATACAAACCTCACAAAAAAGAGTTTACACAACTTGCACAAAGAAAAAATCAAACCTTAAAGAAATAAACTTTGAAAAGATAAAGGGAAATTAAATAATGTCATGATATTTTTTTAAATCAATTTTCATGAAGATGATAGATTTCTTCAAGCTCCAACCCACTCCATGCCTTTCCAAACTGCCTAAACTTTGTTAAGAATATACCTTCCCTAATGGACCTAATTTTCTTGGGATGAATAATCAAAGGGAAAAGATGTTTTATTTTAAGAGCCAAATATTTAGTATTAGATTTGTAAGATACATTTAATAATTTTATGGGACTCTAGTTTTTGATGAGCATAGGGTCCTCTACCTTGGGAATGAACAAGTGATGTTTTTGCAAAGACTCTAAATAAAATTTACGTAGGTCTAGCCCAATAGTGAAACACATGTCTTGCTCAAACTCACATGTAAAACCATCTAAGAAGAGAACTTAATTATTAACCATCTACATGATAACATTATGAAATTACTATAGAAAAGGGCATCACAATATTTCCTCAATGAATCTGGACACTTACAAGTCACCACGTCATCATGATAAAATTATAGAGCATAATTATGCTAATTAGTCATGATTTGGGAAGTGAAAACATTTTTTAATGCACTAAAAAACATGGGCAATGCCAACGATAGAGGTGAGTCTAGGATAGTCCATCTTAATGGATTTAATTTTCATGGAGGTATCATTGATATTTAGAGCTCTAAAAATTTCTTGAATGGTTGCATCCCCAATTTGGAGCCAAGTTGAAAGCACATGAATATGGTTGATTTAAAATATAATTAATGGTGAAAACTATGAAAATATATTTAAAAAGTTTAAAAAAACCATGAATAAATCATTAAATTCTTTTGTGTATAATGTAAAAAAAGTTTTTATCTCCATTAAAGTAATGATAAATATACCTAGCATAATTTTTATCTTTTAGCCTAAAGTGTATGATGGTTCCAAATAATCACTTGAAATTGAAGTCAAGATCAAAGTTGGGCATCTTTGGAAACAATAAGCTCACAAATTTGGAAAAAATAAGCTCACCAATTTACCAATGAGTTGTGGGTTAGTTGATTAAGTGGCTGGGTTGTTTCAAGCTCCACCTAGGTTCAAATCTCTAGAAAAGCATGTGAGGTCAGTTGTGGCCATTGGTTGTATTCTCATGGTGTCTACTATTAGTAATATTTGGTATACATCTAGTAATATCTAGTAAATAGGTGGTTAATAAATTATATGGGGATATGGCTCTTGATTGTGTCCCAGTCTAGTCTACGCTTCGGTCAAAAGCCATCATCAATAAAAAAATAAGCTCACCAATTTGAGTTTATGCTTCAAATAATTAGCTTGAATTTGGAGCCTTTCATCAAAAGGTTTAATTTCCAACTAGGTTATGAATCTTATGAATTCCTTAGTGTTTTTTTTTATGTTTAACTTTAGTTTTTCAATGGATATTTATTTAAATATTTTTATATGCACATACATCAGGGAAAAAATATTGGAAATTTCAAAGAAAAAGTCCATATTAGTAACACAATTGGCATCTTAAGGGAACTTGTTTATAACCAAATACATGTTCTTTGGTAAATGAATCTCATTATAATGTAACTTTGTCGGCCATTAGATGACTCCAGTCCATTCAAACACATGTTTAAGAAAAGGATATGTATTGTTTTGTTCTTGTTACTTTTGCCAAGGCGATATAATATGGAGATGTACTAAAACTTCAACCAAATAAGAAGAAATATATTCATTCCCTTATTCAAATGTGTTCAGAACAATCTCTCTAACACTTCATAGGTATGTGTGTTTGTGTGTGTATGTGCATGCCACATACCTATTTTATTTTTTTACAAAGCATGTTATAGCCATTTGCAATGTGGTTAAATTGAAGGGAATATTGTTTAAACTATCTCACAAGAATACATAATAAAACAAAACTAAAAAAACCATACAAAATTAATAATGATGGCATGCATTAGAAAATTAATACAACCAACCATTAATAATCACATAGGATATATAAAATATCAACATAACTCATTTTGATCCATAATTAACATGGGTAATCCATAACTTAACTCATCAACATGAATCTTACAAATTCCTAACAAGTCTTGATTGATTTGATTGTAATTTTATTATGAATATAATTAAATTAGTCAAAAAATGTGCTTAATATTGAATTAGAAATGCTCCATACTAAAAGGAAAATTAAAAGTGAAAGTATAACAAGATAAAACACACACACAAACTACAAAGAAGACAAGGTTACCCTAGAGAAACCTAATTTATGAAAAACTATAGAAGAGTGAGGGATTTCTGCTGCTTTCCACTATCCCATTTTGAAAATACAAGTATATTTCATTCTCAAGGCTTTTGCGGACATTATTTACATTAAATAATGTCCAATTATGCATATATTCTCTAAATTTTTTTCACTCACACTTCCTTATCACACTCTAACTCCAAAGACACACAACCAAGAAAAATAATTTCTAGAAAACAATTACATGCCTGAAAGTGAACCATATAGGGTGTATTTATATATTTTTTACATCTTAAGAAGCTTGAAAGGAAGCCAAAAATACTTAGAAGAAGAAACATCATCTACAATTATTTATCCACATGCACTTTGTTTTCATATGAAACCACCACTCTATGTATGGCTAAACCACTATTTAAGGTTGAAAATCACCCCAATGGTTATGTAACTATCACTCAAGGTTATAAAACCATCATGGGATTTATATAACCACCACCTTATTTAACCATCACTTTCATAACATTATAAACTATTTTAAATTTTTAAGACCATAACATTTACATATTGTATATATTTAATTATGGTACAAGACTTGTAATGTAATGTTATTATTATGTTTTTGTACATGTAGATAAATGTTTCAAATTGGATTCTTATTGATGCATTTTACTTTGTGTTGAACCCACAATACCCTTTGATTATCATAATTCACTTATGAACATCTCAAGATTTATCATTCATTTACCGTAGGATACTAACCAACACTCCTACATACTCATTGATATCTATTTTTGAGATTTTATCACCTTGACCATTATTGAGATAGATCAAAGGTAGTCTGGCCATTATCATACCCTCCCAATTCTAGTCATGTTGGTTGTGGGTCATTTTTTCCATCTCATCATGTTTCCTTGTGCCCTAATTTCTAAATTTCCTCTTTCACAATGTCAACTTTCATGTGAATAAGGTCCTGATTTGAATTCAAAAATTCCATATATATATAAACACCCTATAACATTTTATACAACACACATAGATCACATCTTTTTGCAATTATAATGAAGACAACTAGATATCACATCTTAGCTTTATTTTTATTATATTGAAGTGTTTTTATTGCATATTTGTGCTAAAATAAGGATATTGGATTTATGAAAGAGCATATAAATCTCACCCTAGTTGCATATTACATCCCAAATTATAAGAATAAGGGATGGGATTATCATATACCCAAATTTTATTTTTCACATGCATGAGTGTTAATTTTAAATCTATCAAAAAAGTAGGGGCTTGAGGAAAGTCCCTACAGGAAAACCCAACATTTATATTTATTTGTAAGGATTAATATTGTATATTAGGCATGATAAAAGGAGTAAACACTTTGGTAACTTTACACACCAATTTTCAAATCCAAGGGAGGTTTATATCAAGTAGGTGCAGGTGAAAGGATATACAAAGTTTCATACTAGTTTTGATCAAGACATCCACTATCAGAATGGGATTACCTCTTTTAGGATAGACTACCAAAATCATAATACTCTGATTTTAGTTGGTCACTATCAAGACAATATGATCTGGTCACTTTAGGAAATCACAATCAATTTTCTAAATGTTTTTATACATAGTTTCTAGACCTTTTTCATAGCATTTCTAGTTTCTATTAGAGTTTAGGTGTGTTAAAAATTAGTTATACACCTATAAATCCCCTTATAATTTATTAATCATTCTAGGTACTTTCATTTTATATCCCATTAACATTTAGGGCATAGGTTTATTTAGTGTTTTATTATATTTAGATCACATTTTCCCTCATATTCTCATTTTGATGGATTAGTATACTTTCACTTAGTGTAATATCCCTTGTGCATTTATTCATCATTTTTTTTGGTGAAATTGATCCTTATAACATTTAACCTTAGGGTTTAATTTTCCACTCATATCTAGAGTTTGATTATATTGTAATTAGTTCAAAGCTATTTTCTCCAAGGGTTATTCTTTCTAGTTGTGTTATCATTATCATTATCTTCTTGCATGCTCTCTATTTTTATCTCTTATGCCAATTAGGAAAGTTATATCCAAGACACCTACCAAGTGAAGTGATATATTGAGTGACAAACATACTAATTTTCTTTAAATTCCTTTACTTGGTACTCATGCTTATTTGAAAAAATAAAATGGAAATTTTAAATAAGATTCACTCTCCTTCTATTGATACACATGTAGATGATAATGTGAATGGTAAAAACATGAATGATGTAAATTAAAATGATGTATATGTATATGCTTGTCATGTTAATGCTAAGAATGAAACTGCTACAAATAATTATGTTAAGAGTGCACATGAGGGAGCTTGATTTGAACATTATCTTTCATTATTTCCTAAATAAATTGGTGCAATGATATATATTTTTTAACAGAAATAAAATAAGATAAAACTAGCTAAGGAATATGTATATGATGAAGTGTAGGTTTTAATTAATAATGAACCTTTGAATGTTTCTATTTCACTTATTAGAAGTTCTCCTTACATATTTGTTGACAATCAATTCCTAATACCATTTGTGTTGAAATTGTTAATCTTACTCGATTTGCACTCAAATGTACAATTTAGGTCAAAATCACAAAAACCTACTAAATGATACAAGTTACCACCTAAGAAATCCATTCGATTAAAAAACAAAAAAAAATGTATCACATTACAAGATAAACTATTCAATTTGTTTGAATGTGTGAGTGAATGTGCCACCTCATGTGCCACCTCATGTGCTGAAATAATTTGGTCCAAATTATGACATACTACTATAAAACATGTTCATGAGAAATTAAGTTCAGAAAAAGAATAAATAATATATAATATTGTAAAACATTTATAGATGATATTGTAAAACATTTATAGACAATATTGTAAAGGAATATAAGTTAAGAAATTTCAAATTAAAATTTTATCCTTTGATATTAAATTGAAGAAGTATTCTTATATTTAATTTGTGTAAAAATAAAATTTCAATTTAAAAAAATTATCAAAATTTATTATTAATTTAAAATTCATTTACTACATGACAAATATTTTAGATAATAATATCCCAAAAATGTTGAATAAATTTAATATAAAACTTATACAACCATATATATTAAAATTTTACCATCTTAATCTTTATATCTTAAACTTCCTTTAATTTGATAGAGAAAATAAAATGTTCATTTTGAGTGGACAACCACGTGAGTGATGAAATAAATAATTTGTGGAGCTAAAGGTCTTATGAATGCACTAAAAGGCTAAAGAAAAGTAAATTTGAATTTCAACTAATAAAATTTTATAATTCCTCAAAGAAAAATAATTTTGGTGGATTTAATTTACAAATCATTAAGCAAAGAATCTTGTGCTAAAATAATCAAGTATTATTATGAGCCTCTTGTATCCATTTCACTTGGATTTATATTTTCACAAGGATTTATATTTTTAAAATATTTTATCATTTATTTTCAAATAAATCTAATTTATCTTCTGTCTCAATAATTAATCTTAAATTTTGGTTGAGAAATTAAATATAAAATAAATAATATAAGTTGTTGATATTTGTATTCTAAAATTTGTGTTTCCACAAAATATTTTTGAACACCTCATTATTCCATTGTTTAATGTTAGATTTTATATGTTAAAGTTGATTTTTAAAAAACATACACGATTCAAAAGAAAGGAATATAAATGTGTTTTTCAATAAAAAACAGAAAGGCAATTATCATTCCAAATTTTTTGAGTCTCGATTATAAATTATTCATCTATCAACCAAATTAAATAAAACTAAAAATATCCCCCAGATAATTGATTAATTAACATTGGAAGTAATTGGATTGATAAATGATCCAAATTAAGAATAAAATCAATGCTATATATTACAACCCCATATGATTGAATAGATTCTACATGAGTCTAAAATGGTCCAATTGCCTTGATATACAAATTAAT
Source organism: Torreya grandis (assembly GCA_037957365.1). Taxonomy (NCBI): domain Eukaryota; kingdom Viridiplantae; phylum Streptophyta; class Pinopsida; order Cupressales; family Taxaceae; genus Torreya; species Torreya grandis. The sequence continues at coordinate 40,586 of JARHVA010001896.1, read as the reverse complement.
ATTTAGAATTAGTTCAAATAATTTTATAATCCATTTACTCGGGGGTTACAAGATGAAATCCTAAAATAAAATCCCTTAACTTCTCAAATAAATTGTCTAACTTATAAGTTCCTTTGATATTTTTTAATTAATAATTTGTAAAATTGAAATCCCCATTTTTATTTGAATTTAGAGAATGTGTTCTTTCTAAAAATTTCATTGACTAATAAGAAAGATTGAGGTTATAAATTTCATTGACTAATAAGAAAGATTGAGGTTATAATAAGAAAGATTGAGGTTGTAATAAGAAAGATTGAGGTTATTGAAATCCCCTCTCTTATTAATTTGGAATACAAACCCTTCTAAGAAGGTTTTTGCAAAATTTTTCTCTATCACTCACTTGTTATTTTCCAAACTAGGTCCGTATTCTATTGAACTCGATTTAACAAGATATAAAAATTATACATGATTTGCACCCATTTGGCATCTCCCATATCATACAGTGTGTCTTTTTCCATAACAAATAAACATAAATTGATAATGTACAAGGGTACAAGCCCATATGACTTATGACACAACATAAGTATGGTCATAAGTCTAATAATGGTCTTGAGGATATCAAAAATACTTGACACATATACAATAAAATATCGTATAATGATCTTACACTCATTATACTCATCTGACTCAATTTCCCATTGAGTTAGATATTGATGTTCATCCTATGATCGGGGTACATTGCACATCATAGGAGTGATTTTGATCAAAAACCACAATATGACATGCATATCTTCAAGTGTGATGTCCACCTCTGTGGTATCCCCGTACACCACCCATATGAAGGTGTTTGTAATCCTATCCTAATACCCAAGAAACATAATGATCAAAGTGATGATCAATGGGACTATACACATCTCCACGATTGCTTTGAATCCCAAGCTAGCTAATCTAGTTACATTGATGGTAGGAAATCACTCCAACAAATCCATAACAAGCTCACATCAACACATTTCCATATTTGTCATCACCTTTGTAAAATATTAAACAACAACCCACGATTAGACTTTGATCCAAAAATTTGAAATAAAACTAAAAAATTAACTAAAATAATAACTAAATTAAAATGGTCCCTACATTCCCACTATACATGCCATTTTATTATTTCTCTACTACACTAGCCACCTATAGTTCTAATATATTGATCAATCATTTGTTTTTATCCTATATTATCACTTGGTACTTTCCTAATGTATTGGCCAACATCTCCAATACTAGACATATTTATGACATTTACAACTTTACTGGCCATACCATATGTTACCATCCAAGTTTTCATTTAATTGATGGCATTAGCTAGATTTATAATATATCGACCATATTTTGCTTCCATTTCTACTATATCAACCACCCCTATGGTACCAACCACTTTAGTAGATTTTGTTTTAGAATTGTATCAACCACTATATATGGTACAATCTAGTACAATAGCTTGTCTTATATAACTACATCATCCATACCATATAGTATCGACCTAGGCTATGATTTCCTCTTGCCCAACTACATTGGCCTAGATGATATAATTATTCGATGATGGTAATTTATTCCCTTAACCCTCATAAATGCTCTTGACCCTAAATTTTATGTTACATCACCTACCCATTACCTATCACATTTTCCCCTACATTTTCACTCTTGTTGGGGGTAAATCCTGCTACACAGATTTGTCCTAGTGCCTACATTTCCTGAATCTAGTCTATCTATTCAAAATGTTAATTACAAACCTATTTGTATGGCTCTAATGATTTCACTGATACATAGATTTGTCCTAGTGCCTATATTTCATGAATCTAGTCTATCTATTCAAAATGTGAAAAAATGAAAGATCAATTATAAACCTATTTATATGGCTATAATGATTTCACCTAATGATGTCCTACACATCTACCTCATCACACTTGAGCCATCATCTCTCATTGTGTTAAATTTGGATACACAAAGCTTTGGTTTTCAAAAAATAGAAAATTGACAAATGAAATTCTTTTTACCTATTTATATTAAAAATTTCAATTTTTGAAACTTTTAGTTATTTACCTCTAGATTATGTATTTTTCCCATATATTTGTTATTGTAGGTCATTTTCACAAACTAAAAGAAGCATTGATCTTGACGAAGTAGAGAAATTTTAGGTGTTAATATATATTTTTTTGTAACAAAATGGTTTTTTTTCTTATTTTTTTAGGTTAACCCTTCATTCTAATCAATTAACACCTTATTTAAACTACAACACAAAAAAAATCACATATATAGTTAGCAAGGTAAGTGAGTGTACATATTTTTATTTATTTAATTTCATTTATTGTTAGTCTTCCTTCAACATTTATTTCCAATTATGCTCTTTTGTGTTACTATGTATATATTGCAAAGCACCATCTTGTGTTACACTATTATGACATGTGATTAACTTTAGGTGGGGCAAACACTTGATATTTTTAATTTTACCACTTTATTGACACATTCTCTTGTATTGGATGATGCATGCATTTATCTGATTACATGCCTTAAAGGGTGCATTGGGAATGGGGTGGGATAAACTCATGTTGTTATGTGAGAGATGTTTGCATACTATTCTGTCATACCTTCACTAATATCCTTATGACTGTTGAGTTGTGGAGCTAAAAGCTTCACCAATGAGCAATTGCAAGGTTGCTATATTTACACAGTCACTGACGTCGGTCAGGGATCGACTGGAGGCTGCCGATGTCGGTTATGGATCGGCTGACGTCAGTCATATGTAGGCAGCTAGGGACCGACGTCGGTCACCTGTGCATTCCAGAAGTCTATTTTCATGGGATGAATAGAATGTTTGCATGATAAGTTTAACTGTTAGTGTTAAGTCTGCATTTCTATTTTTGGCAAGACTAATTTGAACCTTTGATTATGAGGTGTATCTAATGGTGGAGAATGCATAGCTCATGATCCCTAATTCTATATAATAGCGATAGATCTTCATAGCTTGTGTAAGGGAAATTGTAGACAATTCAAGTAGCTGAATTGTGTTTGTAATTGAGAGGAATCTTGAGGGAAAGAGATCTGTACATCTGAGAGGTGTGGAAGAAAGAGAGATTTCTTCAATTGTATTTCCTTCTGGAAGAGTTTAATACAAGTTTTCATTGTTTCTTGTATCTCTTATTCTTTGTTGATTCTGATTTCTAGTTACTTATTATTTTGGTTTAATTTCGTGTTTAGTTGCTTACACAATAGTAATCAATTGTTTTTGTTATGATCCTGACAATGACCTCCTCTGATTATCCTTCCATCTTATCTCTTCATCTACTTTTTGTTCAAATTTTATAGGTTCCCTATATCTTATTGTATTATCTAGGCTAATATAATATGTTTCATACTTGTCTTACCTATATTGTATTGAACTGGCTGATACAATTATGAGTCTATGTTCTGTCATTTGTACTCTATAAGCCTAACTTATATATTATTTTTTTAGCCATAATTTTACAACTATATTGACCTAACTGATATTGTCCACTTAGAGTTTAGGGTTACTTTTGAGTATTGGATTTGTATATATGGGGGGTTATATTTTATTCCCAAATAAATATAACACATTCATCTACTTTGCTGGTGCTCAAATTTATTCTCCTAAGTATTATTTGGAGGAATTATAGGTTTATAAGATTTTATTAGATATCTATACTTATAGTGTCTTTGAATTTTAAAAGGAGAAGTCAAACTAAAGAGGTACACCTAGCCTTTGGCACCCCAAACTAAGTATACTTAGGTCTTCATCTTGCCATTTAAGGTATATTCAACCTACAAGATCTCTTCCAAATTTACACTTGAGCCAAAAAGGGAAATTGAAGCATTGACAAGTCCACCCAATAGTAAGAATATTTATCCCTTATTTCTTTCCTTTATTCAATTAGTATATTATACATTGCTTGTTTATTTCTATTTTAAATATATGTGTTCATTCTAACTTATGATATTCCTTATACCGAAGAGACTAGAATAGATATATGGTTTCTTAGGCTTGATATTATCACCTTAGGTTGCATATACCACCCATTGGTTGACCATTGAAAAAATAATCCCCTTTATTAAAATCTTTACAATAATATTTACAATCACATATCCATCATTAATCCCTGATGAGAGCTATACCACATGTTATAGGCTTTGTATTTTGAGCCCTTTCTTCTTAACATTTGAGTGTAGATTACCCTTTGCTAGGTCTATTGTTATTCTAGGTCCTTACCTGATTTTACAAGTATACACAAGCTCTATTTTTATGGCCTTGCTTTAGTCCTAGTTTATTGAAAGAAAGAGGAAAGTTATAGGTCATCCTAGCTAGTGGATACATTCTCCTTATAATAACTAGTATGGAGTAACTCCTTGGAACCCAATGCTACAAATTCTACCTCAAAATTATAATTATCCACAAAAATATCATTATCCTCAAGCCAATTGGTATCAATATCAAGGCAAGTCATGGTAGCCATAATTTAAAAACATTTAGTGGCAACAATCTCCCAACCCATGGTAACAATTATGAAGGGGAATTCGGCCATGGCCTAACCAAAATTTTGGATTCTAGTAGTAATCAATATAAAAATAATTATTTTACTACCCATAATTTGAACCCAACCAACTCCTCATCCACCATAATTACCCACCCAAATTGTACCCAATCCCAAAGATAATGTTGGAACACAACTATATACTAAGAGGGAGGGTAAATTAGTAGATTGAATAACTTAATCCTTTTTTTAAAACTTTTAATGCAGACTAAAATATATATGCAAATATCACATACACATAAATATGCATAACACTATATATACCGTGGAAAACCCAATATGGGAAAAACCACCATGAGAATAGCTGCTAGAATATACTATTCTAATCTAGCCTCATAATCAAGAACCTCACTACTTACAATGTTTAAGGGCACCATCCCTAAAGAGACACCAATCCCTTAATTTAAGAGCACCTAATCTAAGGAGGCACCAACTCCCTAACTTAGCACCAATTCAACTTATCTAATGGCACCCACCAATCAAATCTATATTTAAAATATGGAGCTACAAATCTAGATTACAATATTAGTTCATAAATGAATCCTATTCAATTCTCTATTATAGGTCTGGTCTATAACTACTCATGCTCTGCACATCTCTCTTCTTCTCTTCTCTGCCCCTCTATCTCTGTGTATCTATATTTCTCTATTTAACACAATTTAATAACACCAGTAATATTTTCTTGTATCCTAGATGACATATATATAAGCATTTGATCTAGGTTTTCCCTTATTCTCGATGTTCATACTTTGTCTATAACACATCATGCTCTTGTAAATTTCCCACATCTTGAATTCATGTTCCACCACCATAATTCTTGGTCTTATAACTATAGTTAGCATACATTGGGCTCTATTTTTGATGCACATGCCATATTACACAAATTTGATCGATCACAACAATCAATTTCATTATTTGTGTCATATTTTATAGCTTACCTACATGTTCCTCTGCTTGACTATTAGGATGAACATATATTTAAATATTGAAAATTTATCTTAAGTTTTGCACCATGATTTGATAATCCTCATTCAAATTTCTCAACTTTAAAATGCATCTATTGGATCAAGTTATGACAGGCTCATGCTCTCTGTTGGATCCTTGTACGCTTTCAAGCTTTAATGTTCTAACTTTAAAATACATCCATTAGATATTTTTATTCAATCTCCCATGTGCTGTTAGATCTTAAAAGTTGTATAAACTTTACCTCTATCTAACATTAAATCTCAAGCACTTGGTTTAATCTCATTGCTTTCTCAGACTTTGAAACGAATATGCTTCATTGATCTTGTCAAACTAGCTCAGTATTTAAATCACCTTTGTGTTGATAAACATTGAGAACTTTATCTCATTTAGTTTACTCACTCTATTAGATCTTCATTGCATGATCATCCAATCACCTTTTGATCTTCAGACAAGCTCAAAATTGATCTATGACGAACTCTCAATAATGTGACACTTAGCATCCTCGCATGCCTTCTGTACACTTGCTATCAGTGCTTGCTACTGAGACACTTGGCATCCTCACATTAATCCTTGACCATTTGACTTTAAAATACTTTGTATATTTACTATGTAAGCTCCATGATTGTGACACTTGTCACTAACACAATTACTCATAGGTGCCTTTGACAAATAGACTTTGTTATGATTCATTGGATCTTCAACATACGATTAAGTGCTAATTATTGATCGAGTTGGGATAAATCTTAAGTTGAGGAATTAGGAAATATAAAATCTTAAAACATTTTCTCAATTTGGTAATTACTAGGTCGAAGGGACTAGTTGCACAATGATAGGGAAGACTTAAATTATAAATTAAGTTATAGGTTCTCATCTATTGGTAGTCAACGTAAAAATAAAACATGCCTATGAATGCCATGGCTTAAACCCTTAGGGTTTAAGTGATAAAACCTTTAATGTTTGAGAGTTAAAATAAATAATTATTGAGATCATTTATCTTCATCTAAACATGTGGACCACATATCTAGGATGTACTAAAAAAACCCATAACATATATACAATCAATTTCTCTTCAATTGGTCTAGAAATGGTCTCTATGAAATCATGACAACTTTACACAGTGCAACTTTAAAACATGATATTCTCTCCATCAATCTTGACTAATCATTTAACATGCATAATGCCTATTTTGACATCAATGACAATCATATGGCCAACAATCTCCCCCTTTGGAATCGATGGCAAATTATGATCTTATAATACTTTGATCCTTCTCTGGCATTGCTTGTATTGGCTTTTGATGAAATTGACCTAAAAATATTCATACCAAACTTTCTCCCCCTTAGGTAATGGAAGATTTTCATAAACTCAACTTAGACACATACTCCTTTAAACTTTTATAAAGAGCATTTGCAGTTTTTCTCCCCCTTTGACATCAATGGCAAAGGGACTTCAACTTTCTCACAGTCTGTCTAAATTTTTCTCCCCCTTTATTAGATAAAGGATTTCATCCAAGAATATGTAACCATAAAATCATTATAAATTTTCAAAAATATACATACCTGAGTTGCCTTTTCTCTCTTCTTCCAAGGATTAACAAGTCTTCTATGATTCTCCCCCTGGACTCATTCCCTATCACTAAGATCTAGTGATGTGATGTAGGAGCCACCACTCCCAATTTATGTCTTAGATACTTAAATTGTTCCTTGGGAAGAGGTTTGGTGAATATGTCTGTAATTTGGTCCTAAGTTGGCACATACTCCATTGTGACATCTTGATTTGCAACCTTTTCTCTAAAAAAAGTGAAACTTGATTGATGTGTTAGGAAAATATCTAGTGGTCATATTTTTATATTGTATTATGTGTGGGTGAGTTATTACATTGTTACTTTATTTTTCTATAAACAATAATGTTTAATATGTTTATTATATGTTTTATATGTGAGTTGTGTTAACCAACTCACATTATTATTAGTTGTTATAGGAGTGGTTGTAGCCAATTCCTATTTTTTAGGAGGACTCTCTTATATATTTGTAAGGTCTAAAGCAAGATATATCATATGAATTCTATTGAAGAGTATTATTATTCATTTTTATTAAGTTATGATTTTATTGTGTACAACTAAATAAAATTTAAACCTTTATTTCATTTGGTACCAGAGTGGGAATTATCAGAGCAAGTGGTTCAAATGATGTAAAGGTATTTTTTTATGAAGCATGGAGGAGCTCTCAAGTAGCAAGAATAGAGTGTGAGGTGTCTATGGCATATTAATAACTCATACCAATATTTTATCACATAATTGTGGTATTAATCCACATGATTTTTGGCAAGCTAGATCAGGTAGACCCCTGCTCTCCTGGCCACAACTTATCTTGTTAGTTGTGACCTTATCTCACCTATCAACATGTCAAAAATCAGTCATGAATAGGTTTTTTATTGTGTAGCCATAATTTTAAAAATAGATACCACTATGAATCTCTCATAACAATCTTTCTAGTGCATTAAATGGTTTGAAAAATGGAGCTCTGAATCTCAAGTTATGAGCAAAACATCTAGCTCATGTCATATGCTTCCATATTAGTGGTTTTCATTTTTTTAAAGCTATTTTAGGTTTAAATTCATGGTATTTGACAATTATTTGCTTATGTACTATGTTAGTTCTTATTTATGTTTAGTGGTATAACAAATGGGTCAATTACTATTTTATTAAGTTTAGTTTTTATCATTAAGAGTATTGTTAAGTCCTTTTTAAGGATTTTTTAGGTAAAGATGTCAATGCCATGTTATCAAAATTTGTAAAAGTAAGAAAAAAGTAATCTTTAGTTAATTTTTTAATATAGTCTATAGTCGAAGTGTCAAGTCTTCAAAATTGTGTTATTGTAAAAGTCATATATATATATATATATATATAATAGTCTTTCAGATGCATTATTGGTAGAAACCCACATCCTCTATGAGCCATAATGAGCAAGTTGAGTCATATTGAAATTTTTTATGTTAAGGACTTCCATACCTGGCAAGTATAAACCCAAATATTTATAATCAACAAAGACTTGTGGGATATTATTGGTGGAAAAGTGAAGAAACCAAGATATGATGAAGAAGCAACAAAATGAGAAAGCAAATATTGAAAGGATACAATAATTATTGGATTTGGGCTATCTGATGCTTATTTGCATCATATAGAGTTAGACAAGTCCTCTCATACAATTTTGGAGACACTGAACAAATTGTTTGGATCAAAATCTAAAAGTGCAGTGGTAGCTTTGTAGTAGAGATTGTTCAGTCTCAAGATGGAAGAAGGTGAAAACATGGTGCAACACATCAATAAGTTTAGTTCTCTTTACAATCAATTAGCTAGAATAAAAATTGACGTGCATGATGATGATGATGCTAAGGTAATATTTCTTAATAGTAAACCTCTAATCTATTCTAACATGGTATTCACATTGAGTAAAGTAAATATGAGTTTAGAAGATTTAATTTCTTCTTTGATAGAGGAAGAAAATAGAACAAAGAAAATTGAACCAGAAGAAAGTGAAATATATGGCAAAAACAAATCATATGCTAAAGGAAGAATTAAACCTTCATTTAACCAAAAATCAACCTCTTATGATGCAAAAAATAAATTCCTCTGTCATTATTGTAATATTCCTGGACATGGAATTATGTTTTTCAAGCAAAGGGCAAGGGATATTCTTGATGGAAAATTGAAAGATAAAGCTTTCATTTATAAAAATAGAGATGAAGAATCTGATTGGGATAATGAGGAAGAAATTAATCAGCATAGTGATGAATACTTCTTGTATTAAGTAAGCATCATTTTGGAGGATGGAGGCATATGAGGTTAGAGGTATTTCAATGACCTCTCATTAGTTGCCAATGATGGGGCCACACAACAACTTTGGTGACAAGTGTGTTTGCTTTTAGTAGTGTGCAATATGTTTCCTTTTAGTATTCTTGTTGTGTGATTTATATTTCAATGTTTTCAAAGTGTTCCTATTTGTAATAAGTGAGTAGATTCCTAAGTTATCCCTTGAAGTGAAAACATTATGAAGAACGGATAACACAAGAAAAAGCAACATTATGATATTTGGGTTGGTAGTTGTCCTATAAAACCATCTATTGTTTTGGGTTGTTGGTTGTCTTATAAAACCATCCTTGTTTGGGTTGTTGGTTGTTCTATGAAACCATCCTTGTTTAGGTTGTTGGTTGTCCTGAGAAACCATCCGGATCATGAGCATGTGAGAGGCAACAAGCTAAAGAAAAAGTGTGACATTGTTTCTCCCCATGTTCGTACTAAGGGGGGGGGGAATGTTAGGAAAATATCTAGTGCTCACATTTCTTTATTGTATTATGTGTGGGTGAGTTATTATATTGTTACATTATTATTTTATAAACAATAATATTTACTATGTTTATTATATGTTTTATACGTGAGTTATGTTAATCAACTCACATTATTAGGAGTTGTTATAGGAGTGGTTGTATCCACTTCTTATTTTTTAGGAGGACTCTCTTATATATTTGTAAGCTTGTCTAAAGCAAGTTATATCATATGAACTATATTGAAGAGTATTATTATTCGTGTTTATTAAGTGATGAATTTATTGTGTACAATTGAATTAAATTTGAACCTTTATTTCAATATGTACTTAGTTCTAAAATGCATCAGTGGATTCTTTGATATATTAATAGCACTTGAATTATCACAAAGAATAGAGATAGGTGATTCGTACTCTACCTTGATGTCTTTAAGTGTTTGTTTCATCCATAAGACTTGAGTGCAATATGCCACTACTACAATATACTCTTATTCTAATGTAGAAAGAGTAATTGACTCTTGCTTTTTATTCAGCCATAAAACAAGTCTATTTGTAAGGAAAAATGCACCACCACTAGTGCTTATTCTATCGTCCACACTCCTTACCTAATCAACAATTGTATATGCTATCAAATTGAAATATTCACTTGTAATCTACCATAGGCCATAGTAAATTTTGCTCTTGATGTATCTAAAGATTCTTTTCACTATATTGACATGTGACTCTTTAAGAGTAGCTTGAAATATTGCAACCATGCATACTGCTTGCATGATATTAGGTCTTGATTCAGTTAGATATAATAAGATACCTATCATTGATATATATAAAGTCTGATTTGCATCAGGGACTCATCATTTTTGCTCAACTTACATCCAGTTATCATGGGAATACTAACTGGTTTGCTATCTTCCATTCCAAACTTTTTGAGCATTTCCTTTGCATACTTGGTTTGGGATATAAATAACCCTTCATTAGTTTGTGTTATTTGTATACCAAGGAAGAAAGAAAATTCTCCAAACATATACATCTCAAACTCACTTGGAATTTGTGTAGTAAATTCTTTGCACATTTTATTGTTACTACCACCAAAGATGATGTCATCTACATATACAATAACAATTAACATATGCTTACCTTTTGATTTGAAGTACATATTGCTATTTGCACATCCTTTATTGAATCCTTATTATTGCAGGTACTGGTTTAATCTTTAATACCATAATCTAAGTGCCTATTTTAGACCTTATATAGTTTTATTCAGTCTACACACATAATCTTCTTGTTCTGACAACTGAAAACCTTCAGTTTGTTTTATGTAGACTTCCTCTTCTAGGTTCCCATTCAAGAAAGCAAAATTAACATCAATTTGATAGACTTTGAACTTATTATAAATAGAGAATGCTAGAAACATTATTATAACTTCCAATCTGGCAACTTGAGCAAAAGTTTCATCCAAATCTATGCCTTTAACTTTTGCATATCATTTGCACACTAATCTAGCCTTATTTCTTATAATAATTCCATCCTCATTGAGCTTGTTTCTGAAGACCCATTTTGTACCTATTACATTATTGTTTGAAAGTATTGGAACTAATTCCCAAGTTTTGTTCTTTTCAATTTAGCTTAGTTCTTCTTCCATGTCTTTTAGCCAATTCTCATCCTTGTTGGCTTCAACATAGCTCTTACGCTCAATTTTAGACATTAGAGCAAAATGTACTTGCTCCTTGTTTTATGCAACTCTTATCCTTATCTAAAATCCATCATTATTGATAATGATCTACTATATAGGATGATATTTTTGAACAAATCTTATAGGTGTCTTTTTATTTACTTCCTCATTCTCTTCATTAGCTGCTTCTTCAAAATTTGATTCTTCAATACAAATTTCTCTGTTAGGTTTAACTTGTTTCAAACCTTCTTCAACCTTGACATTGATGCTCTCTACAATCTTGTGTATCCTTTTATTGTAACATATTTAGGCTTTGATTTGGGTAGAATAACCAAGAAATATTCTTTCATCACATCTTGATTCAAAGCTGACCAACTTGTCTTCTTTTCTCCTAATGTAGCATTTGTTTCCAAACACTTTGAAATACTTAACGGAAGTAGGATTTCTATACCATAATTCATAGGGAGTTTTAGAATTGTTTACCCTTAGTTGAACTATGTCTAAGATATATACTACTATTTGGACTACTTCTCTCCAATAATCATCAGGTAACTTGGCCTCTTTTAGCATTGTTTTGGCCATCTCCTTGACTATCCTATTCTTTCTTTCAACAACTCTATTATGCTATGGAGTCATTGATGTAGAGTAATGTCTTTTGATTCCATGCTTCTAAAAATACTCTATGAACTCATTTGAGGTGAATTTTACACCTTTATCAGATCTTAAGCACTTGATTTTTCATCTAATCTCATTCTCCACCATGGCCCTAAAGATCTTGAATCTCTCAAATGCATGTGACTTGTCCTTCAAAAAAATTACCTATATCATTCTTGAATAATCATCTACAAATAACATAAAGTATCTATCTCTTTTAGATCCTCTTGTTTTAGTAGGGCCACAAAGATCAACATGAACTAATTCTAGAGTTTTTATAGTTGCATACTCCTTTGTTTGAGATTTGACCCTTGTCTGCTTGCCATGTTGACATTCTTTACAAGTAGTGTTTGTAGGTTTGGTTATTTTAGGCATGTGTCTAACACACTTATTTGAGATTACCTTTACCATGTTGTCAAACTTAACATGGCCCATTCTTTTATGCCATAACCAACTCTTATCAATCTTTCCTATCAGGTAGCTATTACCATTCACTTTAACAAGATTATAGATATTGATTTCAGTTCTTTTCCCTTCTACAACTAGTCTTCTAGATCTCCTTAAATTTTAGCCTTATGCATTAAATGTGACCTTATATCCATTTTAACACATTTGGTTGACACTTAGCATATTATGTTTCAATACTTCAACATAAAAGACATAATGTGTAGGAAAGTTTCCATCTATGTTCAAGGATCTTTTACCTCAGATCTTTACTGTAGTATTATCTCCCAAGATGACAGATCCTTCCTTACATTTTCTCACTTAAATGAACTTGCTCTTGTCACTATTCATATGTTCTGAGTAACCACTATCTATTACCCACAAATTTTGATCCTTGGCATGGAGTGCAGTTTGAGCAATCATAGATTGATCTTTCACTTTCCACACATCCTTGGGTTTCTTATTTGGCTTATTCCTCCCTTTTTTAGAGACTTGTGAACCTTTGTTCACACTGAAAGGCATGCCTTTCTTCTTACTTTGTGTTTTTGGTCTTAAAAAGTTTGTTCTACATTGTTTAGCTATGTGACCAAAATTATTGCAATTATAACATATTATATTTGTATCTAATAAGGGTGTAAATAAATTTATGCTTACAATTTTTTTTCTCCTTTTAGGTACAACTCTAAAATCAATAACCCTATGACCAAACTAATTATAGGTTTAACAATAACCATAAAAAGATGAGGAATATCTGGCCATATCATTTCTTGATGTAGGATGAGGAACTCTTCTAAACTTTGGCTTCTTCATGTCTCTCATTCTTATGTAACCATCTGCATCAACTACCTTTGGGTTCTGTATCTTCCTTGAGTTTGTAGAGATTTGCTCATTGCTATTATTCCTTTCTTTAGGCTTCTTTTCTCTTTCATCTTTATTCACGCCAAACAATGCTTATGTTTATCTTTATATTCTTGCAAGCTTTCTCTTTCTTTGCTCTTGATTCTCCTTATACTTTGAAGTTTTCATATAGGTTAGCAGATGTACTAGTTATGGAACTTTTTCCTTTTTCATAACCAAGACCAGATCTCTCTTTTGAAGGCTTTTGAGAGTTAATCAAATCATCAAAAAATGTTAGATCCTCCTTTCAGCTATAGTCCTTTGTCTATTTGATCTTTAGCTTTCTCAAGTTCTTTTCTCAAAGCCACTATCTCTACTTCTAACTTCATGCACTCATTAGATTTAGATTGTAGTTCAAGTTTGACTACATATTCTATTCTTTTAGCCTCTTCAACTTGTGTCTTTAGGCTAACCACCATCTGATCATATTTTTAAAGACTTTTGAACACTTTTTCAATATCCTTTTATCTAAGCTTCTTCTATTTTGATTTCTCTTTTCAAAGCTTGTCAATTTATTCTAGAACACAGATGAGTTCACACTCTAGATCCACTTCTCCTTCTCCTTCTTCATATGAGTCTTCAAATTCTTCCTAATCCATAGAAGCTAATCTTAATGTCATGAATAGGAATTTCTTTTCCTCAGCCATAAAATCACATTCATGGTTATCATTATAACTTTCACAATCATCCAATGAATCACTATTTTCTTTTGTATGTAGGCTTTTATTATTTTTGAAGAAGCTCTTCTTCTTGGAATAGTGAGGTTTCATATTTTTACTATCCTCTTCTTGCTTTGAGTTATCCTTTTTTTTATAAGGTCATTTAGTATTAAAATGTCCTAATTTACCATAGTTAAATCATTTAAAGGGTAACTTACATTTGTACTTTTAGACCCTCTTTTTAATCTTCTGACAAAGTTGGATTCTTATTCATTAGTCTACTTAGATCCAAATGTAGGTGCTTCTACCTCTACTAGTTTGGATGTTTTTAATGCAACTTATCTCTTCAAGGTATCTATTTCTCCCATTTTCACCTCATATGTTGTGAATATTCTATGCAACTCATCAAAAGTGAGTTTATCTAGATCTCTTGCTTCCTCTATTACAGAGATTTTTGAGTCATACCTTAATGGCAAATATCTTAGGACCTTTTTGACAATGACTAGATCTTTCATCTCTTCTCTAAGGCCTCTAATTCTATTGACTATTTCATCTACTTTGAGGAGGTAGTCTACAATTTTCTCTTATTCATTCATTTTAAGGATCTCAAACTTGCATTTGAATGTTTGTAGCTTGGCCTACTTTACCTTGTTATCACCTTCATAGATGCTCTTTAATTTTTTCCAGATGTCTTGTGCATTTTGAAAATACATCTCTTTGATAAAATATAAATTAGATAATCCACAAAGGGTAGCATTCTTTGCCTTAGCATTGCTCTCATATGCCTTCTTTGAAACCCGACCAATAAGAGTTATAGCAGGGCCTGCATATCCATTTAAAATAAACATCCATACATCAAACCCTAATGAAGATAAATATGATTCCATTCTAATGCTTCAAAATGCATAGTTTCATCCATCAAAGAGAGGTGCTTTGTTTGAGGAAGAGCCTTTTTGACTAGCCATTTGTGTTCACTATCCAAGATCTACTTGAGCTGATTAAGCTTCTTCTAAGGAACTGGTGCTCTGATACTAATTATTGGAACACAAATATATATTGAAAGGGGGGTGAATCAAGAGATTAACTTAGTCATTTTTTTAAAAGTTTTAATGCAGACTAAAAAATATATGTAGAGATCACATATACACAAATATACATAACACTAGATATACCATGGAAAACCCAATATGGGAAAAAATACTATGAGAATAGCTTCTAGAATCTACTATTCTAATCCAACCTCAAAATCAAGAACCTCATTAGTTATAATGTTTAAGGGTACTGACCCTAAGGAGACACCAATCCCTTAATTTAAGAGCACCTACTCTAAGGAAACACCAACTCCCTAACTGAGCACCAAATTAGCTTATCTGATGGCACCCATCAATCATATCTATATTCAAAATATGGAGCTATAACTTTAGATGGCAATATTGGTTCATAAATGAATCCAACTCAATTCTCTATTATAGGTTTGGTCTATAATTACTTATGCTCTGCACATCTCTATTCTTCTCTTCTCTTCTTTGTCCCTCTATTTTTGTGTCTCTATATTTCTCTATTTGACACAATTAAAAAATACCAGTAGCATTTGATTGTATCTTAAATGACATATATATAAGCATTTGGACTAGTTTTTCCCTTCTTCTCTATGTTCACACTTAGTCTATAACACATCATGTTCCTGCAAGTTTCCCACGTATTGAATTCATGTTCCATCACCATGATTCTTAGTCTTATTACTATATTTAGCATATAATGGGCTTTGGTTTTGATGCACATGCCATATTACACAAAATTGATTGATCAAAATAATCAATTTCATTATCTATGTTGTATTTTACAACTTACCTATATGTGCCTTTGCTTGACCATTGGGATGAACATATCTTTAAATATTGACCATTGATCTTAAGTTTCATGCCATGATCTAATGGTCCTCATTCAAATTGATCAACTTTAAAATGCATTTATTGGATAAAGTTATGACATGATCACACTCTCTGTTGGATCCTTGTATGCTTTTGAGATTTAATGTTCCAAATTTAAAATGAATCCATTGGATCTTTTGATTCAAGCTCTTGTATGCTATTATATATTCAAAGTTGCATGAAATTTACCTCTGTCTAATGTTAAACCTTGAGCACTTGGTCTAATCTCATTGCTTCCTAAGAATTTGGAATGAATATGCTCCATCAATCTTGTCAAATTAGCTCAATCTTTAACTCACCTTTATGTCGATAAGCATCAAGCACTTTATCCCATTTAGTTCACTCACTCTGTTAGATCTTCATTTCATGATCATTTGCTCACTATTCAATCTTTAGATAAGCTCAAACTTTATCTCTGATGAGATCCCATGAATGTGATGCTTGGCATCCTCGTGTGCCTTCTATACACTTGCTGTCAATGCTCACTATTAAGACACTTGGCATCCTCACATCAATCCTTGACACCATTTTATTTAAACCACTCCGTAGATTTATTGTGCAAGCTTCATGATTGTGACACTTGTCACTAGTGCATTTAATCAAAGGAGCCTTTGATAAATAGATTTTGTTATGATTTGTTGGATCTTCAATACATGATTAAGCACTGACTATTGATCAGGCTAGGATAAATATTAAGTTGAGGACTTAGAAAATATAAAGTCTTAAAACATTTACTTGAACCAATAATTACTAGGTTGAAGGGACCAGTTGCATAATGACATGGAAGACTTAAATTATAACTTAAGTTACCAGTTCCCATCTATTGCCAATAAACATAAAAATAGAACATGCTTGTGAATGCCATGGCTTAAACCCTTAGGGTGTAATTGAGAAACCACATAATGCACAAGAGCTAAAATAAATCATTATTGAGCTCATTTCTCTTCATCTAAACCTATAAACCACATATCTAGGATGCACTCAAAAAACCCATAATAAACATACAATCAATTACTCTTCAATTGGTCCAAAAATGGTCTTTATAAAATCATGACAACTTTGCATAGTGCAAATTTAAAACATGCTCTTATCTCCATCAATCCTACCTGATCATTTAACATCCATAATGCCCCTTTTGACATAAGTGATAATCATATGGCTAATAGATAAATCAACTCAAATAATAAATAACAACAAAGTGGTGACATATCCTACATATTTGGTAAAATTGAATGATGTTAAAAAATTTTAATGGAAGTTTGTCCATAACCCCACCACACCAATAATAATGGAATCCCTCAAGGAAGTTATTAAAACAAAATTAACCTATCACCACCATATAATAATGATCGAACCCCTGAACCAAGTACATTAACTGGTCCAACTTTACCAATCAACCCTCCTTTTCCTCATTATCTCAAACACACAACGGAAGAATCCTAGTCAAAATTTGACTTTATATAGGAATTAAAAATTTTATATGTTCATATACATTTATTTCAAGCCATCAAAGACATGCCCATCTACACTAAGGTTATATGTGAATTTTGCTTATGGAAACCTAGTCAAAAGAGGAAATATCTTTAAATTGTTTAGGTAGTGGGACATTTTACTAATCTCATATTAGTGAACATTATTCCACCTAAATATTTTTATATGGGCAACCCAATTGTAGATATGCATATTAGAGGGATCCTCATAAATAACACTCTAATTAACTTAGGAGTTGCCATTAATGTCATTATTAAGGAGACCATGGAACAAATTAAGTTACATGGCCTTCACCAAACCCAAAATACCATTTAAATTGCATAAAGATAAATTTTGTAGCCTAAAGATGTATTTGAAGACATTGTTATTTTTTTCGACTCATGAGAATACCCAACTAATTTTATGGTCTTGTAGCCAAAATCTAGATTAGGAGTATCATGCGATCTTAGGAAGGCCTTGGATGTAAATAATAGATGCATATATCAATTTCTATTTTGGAAACATGGTCATATCCAATGGGATTAGTACCAAGAAATTGTTACCATACCCTTTTGCCTAACCCTCATTAGAAATGAAAAACTCCCTTTGGCTAGAGACATAATAAAATGATTAGGCACACATTCAACCTCCCCTTAAAATTTCCAAAAGCTTGTCATTAAAATAATCATATGAGGTCATAAGGATTTAAAATGTTATAAAAAATTTATATATTGTAGATCAATCTTAGATAATTTTCACCTTAAATACATCGTTCCAAAAGAATATAAATATCCTATTGTTGATATCACTACTTTCCACCAACATTTACCACATGATTGTAGTCTAAGTAATCTTCTATTTACCATTTAGTTTATGGACTCACTTTCTAAAATTGTTAAAATCATACTTGGTAAACCACTCAACATAAGTAGTCACTTAGAACATTATCAACAAAATAAACTAATATCCATGCTCTAAAGGCATATGATTGCATTCACATGGGATTATCATGATATGATAGGTTTACAACAAACTTGTGAAACCACCATATTCATATCAAAGATGACTTCAAACACATTCGCCAACCTTAGAGGTGGATGAACTTATTATCAAAAAATTTGTTAAAACTAAGTTAGAAAATATGCTCGATGTAGGGTTCATCTACCCCATTTATGATAGCCAATTAGTTTCTCCACTATTCATTGTGCCTAAAAAATGTGGAAAATGGTGTGTAAGTGTATATTATAGGGAAATTAACACTACCATTAAGAAATGAAACTACCCCTACCATTCATTAACCAAGTCCTTGACATTCTTTTTGGAAAAAAATATTTTCCTTTTTTGATGGATTTAGTGGATACAATTAGATCAAAATCACACCATAGGATAAACATAAAACCATTTCTACATGCCCTTTGGGAAAATAGACATATTATTTTCTTCTCTTTAGCCTACGTAATTCTTCAACCACCTTTTAAAGGTTTTTTTATAAGCATATTTTATAATATATATCATGATTATGTAGAGGTCTACATGAATAATTTTATTTTCTATGGGGACTCCTACAAGGAATCCATCAAGAACTTGGTATAAGTTATACAACCTTGCCAAGCCAACAACCTCTCGTTAAACCACAATAAATTCTACATGGTCATGATAAAATGTATTTTTTTAGGACATCACATCTCACTCAGAGGGATAAAAGTGGACCTATATCCAAAATAAAAGTTAAAAAATACTTTCCCTCATTAAAAAAAACAAAAATATGTTAGATGCTTTCTTAGACATGTTGGCTATCACACATGATTTATTAAAATTTTTAGTCAGATTGCATATCCTTTGTTTGTTTTATTAATTAAAGATGTTGAATTTAATTGGACTAATTATTTCCAAGAATATTTTGAGGCTCTAATTAATACCTTAATATCAACCCCTATATTGAGATGACTAGATTGGAAGTTTCCATTCCATATCCACACTAATGCGTATGACATAACCCTAGGAGTTATCCTCTATCAAAAAGATTTATAATTAAAATATACTATCTATTTTATCAAAAAAATCTTTCAAGAGTAAAGTTTAATACATGATAACAGAAAAATAATTTCTTGTTGTAGTCTATGTTATTAATAAATTTCATTATTACATCATTGGTTATCTTGTTCTCATACACACTAATCACTCTAAAATTAAATATCTAATGAAAAAACTAGTCATGAATGCATGGATTATTATATGGTTATTTATACTCTAAGAATTTGATATTAATATTATAGATAAAATTAGAAAGGATAATGTAGTTATGGATTTCCTTTCTCAGCTAACATCTAATGTACAAAATCCACAGGTTGATGATTCATTTTTCATACATTTATTTTATCTTTCAGTAAAAACACATTTGTTTGCATATATTTCTAACTATTTTGCTAAAGGTAAATTCCCACAACATTTTTTAGCAAGGGAAAAATGAAATTTGGTCACTCGTAGTGCTCATTTTTATTATATTTCAGGGTATCTCTTCTACACTAGGCCTGACTTAGTCATGCTCCAATATGTGATAAAAGATGAGATATTTGACATCTTATAAGCATGTCATAAGGAGACTTGTGGGGGGAATTTTTTAACAAAGGGGGCTGCCACTGAAAATCTCACAATAGTATGCTATTAGCCTACACTACATAAGGATACAAATAAATATACTAGACAATATGATAGATGTTAGTGTATGGAAAAACCCATAAACTTAGATGAGATTCCTCTTTATCCTAAGATATTTTTATCTCAATTTTATAAATTAGGGATATGTTTTTTGGTCCTATTGATCCTCCTTTCAATCATAGGGAATACATTTTGGTTTGTAAAAATTATCTTTCCAAATAGGTGGAGGTAAAGGCACTCATTTATGCACAAGACAAGAATGTTGTTGATTTTATTTATGAAGAAATATTTACATGTTATAGAGTTCCAAGATAAATTTTCATAGATCAAGGGAAAAAATTAAATTTATATTTGATTTCAACCCTTGTTTTTGACTACAAGCTACAACATCAGAAGTAAATTCCTTATCTCTCATAATCTAATGGCTAAGTAGAATTCACAAAAAGATATTTGGAGAAAATTTTGACCAAAATGGTAGATTTACACTACCAAGATTGGGAAACTTGCCTTATAAAGGCCATTTGTACCTATAAAACCACATGGAAGACCATCATATGGTTCACATCCTATGAATTAGTCTTATGATAATAAGGTTGTTATCCTCATAGAGTTCAAAATTAGAACTCTAAGGATTGCATTGAAACTTATAATATATATTTCCAAATCTTAAAAGTGACACATCACTCAACTCAATGCATCAAATGAGTTTTTTTAGAAAGTTCCTCATAACATAAGGGGTTGTTCAATAGCAAAGAGCCATGTGGAATGACAAGTTTATAAAGATAAAATAATTTCAACCTAGAGATTGGGCCTAAATTTTTACTCAAATTATAAACATCATGAGGTAAAGTTAAAAAAATAGTGCTTAGTCCATGTCAAGTCAAATGAATATATGATATTAGAATAGTAAATTTATGCACTAACGACCTTATAAGGTTCTCATTGATGGTTAGTGCTCATCACCTAAAGTTGTATAAGAAATGTTAAACAAAATAATAATTCATCTATACCCTTCAATCAAGGGTTGATCTAGATGTTATTGAGGCTATGGTGCAACATTTACCATAATATTCATGATTCCATCGTAAAAAATTCAAAAAAATCCAAGCAATAAAGTAATTTTTTTCACTTATAGCTATTTATATGTTATTACATTTTCCCCTGAAGCTACAATCCATTATTACCTTCACTAAAAATAAACTACAGGTTTGCCTACCTGTTATCAATCAAATTTTCACCCTAAGGAGGTCTAATCTAGCATCCTTAAATTTGATGTAATATTGAAACACTTCAAGGTTTTGCATGACCTATTAGAGAGGTGAATCTCTAGATTTAAGGGCCAACTCCCTTGCACAACACCTAAAACTAACCACTAACATAATTTATTTGAAGTAAAATGGATAGGATGAGATTAAAACTTATCTAATAGAGGTGATGCACTAAGATGAATTCCACAAGCCTACCTAAACTTGCACTATGAAAGACAATTCACAAAAATGATCTCAAACCCAAATTTCTCCTATAAATATTAGGTATTAAAATACACAATAGTAGTCTTATTCACACTTAAAGACCCACAAAACAACTAATTACACATCATATGACCTGCTAGAATTCAGATTTCTTACACCAAAAATGAAAGAGTGAGCTGACCACAAGGAGAGATAACTATCACTTACCATTCAATTATGACCTACTTAACACACTTAAGAAAGAATTTGATAAATTAAAACTAGATTGAAATATTTTATTCAAAGGAAAAATCATTAGTCAATTTATCAGGGCTTCACCATTCCAGATGTGGATGCATTACAGGTCTAAAAGTGGTATCTTAGATAGAGAAATGAGGAGGCAGAGAGAGAGGGGTGTAATGGAGGAGGTTTAAAAGTATATAGTGTGAGTTAAAAAAATAAAGGAGTTATTAAACATTCCTAACAGACTTTCAAGGACATATGTCTCTCCTCTGAATATGTTCCATCAACCAAGTGGTAGAGGGGTTGAACACTCAACTTGACACCTTACACAACTCCTCAAATTAGCCCTTAATTACATATGAGAAGTGACAACTATAAATTTTCATAATCCATTCTCCATGAAATGATTTTATACATCTTATTTGACACCTATCATGAATTTATAAACTCCCTTGATTTGACATTTTAGTTTCAATCATCATTTATATGTTTAGGTGTCTTGAAACCCCTTCATATACCACACCTAACCTTATCCAAGTGGCTCAAAACTTGAGTTTATATTATCAAATGCATTATATATCCATGGATGGAATATTAAAATCATATTAGACCTAAAAAAACTCACTTGGAATCATCAAACTCTCCTCAAGACTCCATTTTGTGCCTTTTGCTCTCATTAGGCCTTTTTTACTTGTAGCCCTAAAATCATGTAAACCTCCTTGTGTAGGGTAGTGTACCAATGTTAATGGAAAAATAAGGGCATATTTGATGACCTAGTATATATTTATATTTACAACTCCATGACAAGTTTTTGGTACTGATAGCGAGTGAAAGTATCTTTTTCTGCCTTTTTCTCTTCTTAATTATGCCTACTTGTCTAAAAGCTTGAATTTATAATCTATATCTCTCCCACACATTTGAAACAAAAAAATTCATGTGATTAAATTTACCTATCATATAACTAATATCTAGGCCAAATATGAGTCCTTGAGACCCTATGTAAGTGTGAGAACCATGAAGTGATCTTGAAACCTAGTCTCATTTTGAGCCTGTTGAAGACTACCTTGAAAAATGAAGTTTGTTTGATCACTTATAGGTTTTCATATATGGAATTTTAGGGTTTAATAGATTAAATACATCCAAAATGACCTTTACCAATAGTTTTAAGTTTTCTAATGCTCAAATCCCTAAAAAAACCTAAAAACCTTATAAAATAATGCATTTAATGTAGTTCATAAGCTGTAAATATAGAAAAAGTACATGGTTAGAATATAATTGGAGTCTAGAACAATGTTAAAGAGGATAAAAATAAGTCATTTAATTCACTTTATAAGTCAATATTTCACATTAGGTCTCTACTAGGGTTTGAGGAGGGTTTAGAGTGGTTTAGGTTCATAATGGTTGTTCATAAATTCTAGGCCCTCAACCCCTAAACCAATTCTACAAATTTCAAGTATACTATACCCCTCAACTATACCCAAGTTATTAGGGTCACATGAATCATGTTAGTATATTACTGAGTGCAAGAATTTGATTCTTGGTCTTCAAACATACCATTAGAGAGGGGTTGATAGTCTTAGCCTTTGTTCATGTAGGTGATGAACCTAAACCAATAACCGATGCCTAAAGATTATAGTGTAGGGACCTCATTACCTCATATAAAATTAATCCATCTCCATGTAGAGGTTCATGATCATACCAAGTGAGTTAAAGTGTGGATTTAGACTATAGTCCTACATTAAGGGAAGCTCTAGTTGGTCTCAAAGGCTAAATTGGCATTTTCTTGTCTTCCTCCTTTTGGTGGATGATCTTGGAGGTCTTTGATTTATCCATGAACTTATAAAAATATTAAAACCATCACTTCACTCTCAATCAATCACATTTCTCATGACTTCTCTTGTAGGTCTACCTGTGTGTGAGTTAAGCTCTACAAGCCTAGACATGGCTTATCTTTGTTGGCCTCACTCTTTATGTTAACTAAGAGATATATGGAGTTATAGCATCACTGTGAAACCATTATAAAAGGATTTTATGTCTCTCAAATATCTTTTCTTCATTGTAAACAAGTAACCCTCATATGCCAAGGTAGATAGGCCTGTAGCTCACATTGACTATGTAAGTAGGGTTTGGATGGACTTGGTTTGAGCATCTTTTACTTGACCTCTCTTTAGGTCCATTGAGTTATTTGACCTCATATGGTCCTATTACTTGGTTATGATTTTAACCAAATTATTCTCTCATTGACTTTTTGTGACATTATTCCCTCAAAATTTGAACATAGCCTATAGGTGAAGATGAACTATGTATTTGAGGTTTAGAAAAGTTGATTTGATTATATTTATCTACACCTTCTTCCTATTAATTTTTAATTTCAAATAACTCTTATAATCTGTATATGATCTCACCCAAAACTCAAATCCACCACCATGTTCTTTATCATCTTTATGACCAGAATGTTTACATTGTAACTTGTAGGTGGTTACTAGGGTGGTTTGCCTACATTTGAGGTATTAAGGCTTCAGTTTCAGAATATTGAACATCTTAGTAACCCTTTTTATATTCTTAAGAGTTTAGGACCTTATTAACTACTCAAAACCTTTCATTTCCATTAATACACACCTACTCAAGACCACCTTTTCAAATTTTGGTTGTAGGTGGTCATTTAGGAAGGGTTTGACATGAGCTTTAAAGTTGGATTTATCCACTCCATTATTGACACTTTGAAGGTAATAAAACTTCATGAGAGTTATATCTCACTAATACACAAGCTTCATTGACCCCTTCATAGTATTTTTAACTTCTACCTTTTTGTCCTGATATTTAGACTTGTGTATGAGTACTAGGGATGCATACTAAATCATCTCAACTTTCCTTTGGCTCTAAAATGACTTAGGTATCTTAATTGAACCATTTATTCTTTCATGTATACATGGAATCATGTTTCCAAATCTACTTTCCTTTGATGGAAATTAGTTTTAGTATAAAATGAGGACATATAGGTCTGTCACATATAGTTTTTATTTTACTTCCATAGGTTGCTAAGACAAATCCCTTAAATCATAGACACATTTAACACTTTGATGGTTATATAAAATATTTTACCATCATCTATCACCTCTCAATAAGCCTAAGAATATATTGCTATCAATATACAACCTCAAGTGTGTCCATTCATATGTATGGACTGTATATACAATCAACTTCTATACAAGGCATATGCATGGAAATAGAGTCTTTTTTTTGCTCATGATTTATAATGAATGTGGTGAGATCATTTAATGTCACATGAATGTTTTTAAGTTCATTTTCATTTATTTATTTCCAAAAGACTCTAAAAATGAAACATAGGTCCATGGATATGCACCTACAAGTTTGTAACCCTGTGGGTGGATGAAACACATCAAAGTCCTTATAGAGTGTGAAATTGAGCCTCATGATCATTGCCTTGAGTTTATAAATTATTCAAAAATTCTCTTCTCATGTTTATCATTGATGTTCATTGTCAATTGGGCAAAGATTGATAGCCAGGCTTGTAGAGAACCATTGATGGACAGACCATGTTTCTAAAGAGTACAAAACATGATCTCTATTGAAAGAATATTTGCAAGGAGCCATTTTCAGAAAGAGAGAGAACATGAATCATAAAATAATGAGGGATTTTATATGAACAATGAAGTGATTAAAACCTCTAAAAGTGATAAACACATCAAACCAGTCAAAATACCTACAATAGGGATGCTATGTTTCACATGTTTAAGGCACTTATTCCTTTGATTAAGACAAATTATGAGATTTAATTGGTTGATTAAAATAAAATTAAAAGGACCCACATAAAAAATAAAAACATCCCATAAAACCATTCTCCTCCATTGAATTTTGTAATGAAGAAACAAGACCATAACTAGACCTTGCTTGGATGGGCAAGGCATAGTGACCTGATGTCACTCTTAATGATTGTTAATAAAGGAAGGGTCATGAATCTACAAACTAGTGCCACTAAATATAATCTCAATAGGATCCATAATAATTCTTAAAGGTTAAATTTCCAACTTTATCTCTCTTGGCTATACCATGCATTTGATTTTTACCTTTCTAAGTTTGTGAAGGTAGTGATGGAAGATAGAGAGTGTCTAATGCATTTATTTGACCTAAAAATTGATACAAAGACTAAAAATTACCTATGGAAGTCCAAGAGACTCTCTAAAACCATTTTCACCTATAAAATTACAAGTTTACCTTTTAAGGTCGTACAAGTGCCCAAAAGTGCTTGTAAAGGAGTATCTTCCTCATTTTAGGTGTTAAACTGCAAATTTGTCAGTATCTAACCATTATCTAACCCATATCTAACATTAGGTATGTTATGAGACTTCTTTAAATTTTTTTCCTTTCCAAATTAGGCAAAAAGGTAACTAAAATGACTTTATGGTGTATATCAACATTGTAAGAGGTTACTACATGATAATATGACTTTTAAGACACATTTAGAACCTTATCTAATGACTCAAACTCATGACATGACCTTAAAAACACTTGAAAATACCATGACTCGAATGATTCCTAGGACTATACAAATACACATGAGACCAAACCTTGGACAAAAATAGACAATGACTAATGTGACCACATGAAGACTATATAAGACCATATAAGACCATGAAAAGATCATAACACCATATACAAGCTTTAGTAACCCTATGAAAAGTTTCAACTTATAGGGGTTGACCATTTTTGACTTGGGGTCAAAAATTGGTCAACAAATTGGCGATCCATAGGGGTAGCATCCCTATAATGCTAATAGATATGTGTCCTTATCCTCCCATTGGATAATGGAGTCACTTTTATACTAAAAAATAAAACTAACATGCCTCTATAAGACTCAAAATCACACCACACCACACAACAAGAATCAAACACACTAAACTAATGGCATTTAGAAAAAACCACACAAAAAATACTCACTTAAAACACACACCTAACCTGTTATGTACACACCTCAAAACAAGTTTGAGGTTATGAAATAACTCTTCTTAATTCAACTAGGGTTAAAAATAGAATTTATGGAGTCAAATCTACTCCATGAGAACAAATAACCATATGATGGATGTTTATCAAATAAAACTTGCTTATGAAGGTGATCAAATGACTTACTACTCATGAAACCTTTACTAGCTACAAGTGCATCAACTGAGACTCATTTAAATGACCCCTTCAGCTCTCTTTTAGTCTTGTTTGACATTGTAGAATGATTGGTCACTTTCATGCTCATTTGATACTTCTCAATTTTCTCTTTGGGAGTCATGATACTTTGTCCAACTTCACCTTCATTTGAACTATGATATGCATGATGTATAGAATCATAAAGTTTGTCTTCTTGTTTAAAAAATACATCTGCAAGTACATCAAGATCAACTTGATGCCTATGTTTCTTCTCATTCACATAAAATTCTTCCTTGACTTGATTACATTCCTCCAAGGCTACCATATGTTTGATTTGTATTTCACATTATTCTTTATTCTCACTAGGTCCATCATTTACCTCATCATCTAGCCCAAGTTTCATTTAAGGAAGAACATGCCCACTTACCTTTTCAAACTCCCGTACTATGGTAAGGTACTAATAACATAGGTCATCACATTCCTCTTGATTGTCATGTTCATGAATCTCTTCCTATTTTTCAATAAAAATAGCATCTTCTTATTGACTATCATGATTTAACACACTTGGAACATCATCATCACCATCCTGCAGAAAATAATTACCCCATGTAGCGTGTTGAAGGGCATCATCAAAACTTACCTCAGGGAACTCATCATCTTCTTAATGTATGATATATGTGCCCATACCTATTTATTCAATGAGATTATATGGATCAAAATCATGTTGATCATATCCCAACTCATCAAGATAGAGGTTAGTTATGCCATCAAGAGGTGTCAAAGGTCCTTGGTCACTAGGATGGTATTCCTCTTCATTGATGGTTAAGTTCATGTTTGATGTGTTAGGTACATACGTATTTACATGAAAATTTTACAATGGTTTAGAATTGATAAAGGTCTTAGCTCCATACCTAGTCCTAAATGCCATATAGAACCAATTTGAAGTCAAGTAACCCCCAATCTTAGTAAAGTCCCTTGACAAGCAAAGGGCAAAGTGAGGTGGCACATATACAACCACCACATCTTGAGAGATATAAAATGTAATAAAATCATGGAGGGTTAGATTAAAACCATTGATGATGCCAAATGTCTTGGTATCTAATCCATATAGCTTCAATACCCCCTTGGAGTGTGATTCATACTTCAAATTTAGCTTGTCTTCTATTTGTTTAGGCATGATTGACATGCTTGCTCCACTATCAATCAAATAATTGTGGACCAATGATTCTCTAATGATGATAGAGAGGTAAAATGGAGGAGGTTTATCCTTTCTTTTAGTTTTTATTGGCTACCCATCCTTGGTCTTAAATTCATTTGTCAAAACTACCCCTCTATCACTAGGCTACCTATGTGATGCACTGAGCCTAGAGAGCTCATTTTGGACTAGGTCTCTTTGTTCAATAATGGATAATATTTAACACATTGAGATGCTTATATGTAATTTATTTAATTTCTTAACAATATTCATAGGAGATCTACCAATTTTATCATGACCTCTGGGAGCTATAACACTATCACTAGCTTATGTGAATTGATGCATAGGATAAGGCATAAAAGGAGCTTTGGCATTATGATTTTTCTGATTTATCTAAGCCATATGTATGCATTTGACATACCTGATCCTTGATGTGCTTGAGATTTCATGCTTGGACCACTATTTTCCCCTTGTACTTCCTCAACCACTCTCTTCTTTGACCTTCTATTTATAGTTGTGGAGTATGATTCAATATTGAGATTACCTTAGTAGTTGACTGCATATGAGTCTCCTTAAATTTATTTCATCAAGGAAACATTTGATTGGGAATATCCTCCATGGTTTTCTCCTCTACTAGGCATCTCTTCTTGAGTCATAAAAGACATTATTCCCCATTGATCCATATACACTTGATTGAATGCTTCATTTGCATAAGTGAGAGAGTCATGAGGTTGGTCCCATGAAGGATGCTATCCATTGTCTTGTACACAATTGTTTTGGATAGGTACAAGTGATTTAGAAGTAAAAGGAGCATTCTAATTCTATCCATTGTGTTGCCTTACTTGAGTTAGTTGCCTTGGTCCTTGGTATTGACATTGAAAGGGTTATCTAGGAGATTGATAAGATTAATAGGGATGAAAAATACCTTGATTATACCTCCATTTATTCTATTATTTTTTCCTTTTAAGATTTTTATTCTCTTCACTAAGAGCTTTGATCAAATCTTCCTCTTTTTGCTTTCTTGGATGATTAGAGTCAACTTTATTATGCTTGGGTGTAGGGATAGGAGTAATGGTGGGCATAGGAGTTTGTACATTGGAAAAAAAGGCATGAGAGGTCTAGGGAATATCTTAAAAAATTTAATAAGGCAATTATTATCCCTTATAGTAGTCTCATAGGCATTAGGCAAAGTATCCCCTCCCATAGATTGAATCATCATAGATATGTCACTATTTAAAGCTTTGAGGTAATAAAGAAAAGCATGATGGGTAGTAGGCCTTAATAAGATTGGAATCCTATACCAAGTCTTTTTACATCTTGTGTTGAAGTCTAGTATGACCTATTGAGGTGCTCTCTTTATTGTAGTCAGTTATTCAGTCAAGGATAAGTGATCAGATTTGTCCTCAAATCTCTTTCTCAAGGCATCACCCAATTCATCCCATGTAGTGATGGAATTGGGAGCCAAATAAGCATACCAATAAAGGGCCTTACCCTTGAAAGAGACAAGCAAAAATCTCATGGAAACATTCTCTTTAGTGATGTTGTGTATATTGCAAAAGTTGGCAATGTTCCTTATGTGTTCAATATGAGTAGTGGAAACTTCTCCCATCTATGAAGGAACACTTTTGAGGTATGACATCATAGTGAGAAAGTGATAAAGGAATATATAAATTAAAGGAAATAAAGGTAAGGTTACTTGGAACTTCCATATTTACAATTGGACCCAAAGTCTCCTAATAGTTATATAAGTAACAAAAGATTTCTTAGGGTATGGATGTATGTTAGCAAACCTCTTAGTTTTAACTAAATTGTAAGGAAGATATAAAAATTCAAATGGAATTCCTTTAGTAGATGATATTTTCCTTATCTTAGGCATGAAAATGAAGAACTATTCTACAACCAAGAGACAATGAGTGATAGAGTTTCCAAATACTACATGAAGGAAGCTTTACAACTTCAAATTTACCAAGGTCAACATCTACCTTTGAAAACTTCTTGGACTATGAGATCCCATTGGGCATGCCAAAAATGTTATCAATCAAATTTTCACCATAAGGAATTATAATCCAACCTCTTTAAATTTGATGTAAAATTGAAACACCTCAAGGTTGTGGGTGACCTATTGGAGAGGTGAATCTCTAGATTGAAGTGCTAATTCCATTGCACAACACTTGAAACTAACCACTAACCTAATTGATTTAAAGGAAAAGGGATAGGATGATATTAAAAATAATATAACAAAGTTTATTCACTAATATGAATTCCACAAGCCTACTTAAACCTGCATTATGAAATACAATTCAAAAAATTGATCTCAAACCCAAGGTTCTCCTAACAGAAGTGTTTCAACATGAAGGTAGAATGCAATGTGTTTCTCATAGTAGATGAATATTAGGTATTAAAATAGACACTATTAGTCTTATTCACACTTAAAGACACATAAAACAACCAATTACACATCATGTGACCTGTTAGAAGTCAGATTTCTTACACCAAGCATGAAAGAGTGAGATGAACACAAGGAGAGATAACTATCACTTTCCCTTCAACTATGAACTACTTCACAAACTTAAGAAAAAATTTGATAACTTAAAACTATTTTGAAATATTTTATTTAACATCAAAATTAGTATTCAATTTAGTGGGGCTTCACCATACCAAATGTGGATGTATTACAAGGACAAAAGTGGCAAATTATATAGAGAAATGAAGAAGAGAGAGAGGGGGCATAGAGGAAGAGGTTTCCAATTGTCTATTGTGAGTTAAAAATAAGAAAGTAGATATGGAATAGTAATAACAAACTTACAAGGACACATGTATCTCCCCTAAATATGATCCATCATCCAGGTGGTGTAGGGATTGAAAACTCAGCTTGACACCTTGCACAACTCCTCAAAACTACCCTTTTTGGCATATGAGAAGTGAAAAATGGAAATTTTCATCATAAATTCTCCATGAAATAATTTTATGCATATTATTTGACACCTATCATGCATTTATAAACTCCCTTGATCTAAAATTTTAGTGTCAATCATCATTCATATGTTGAGGTGTCTTGAAACCCCTTCATCTACCATGCCTAGCCTTGTCCAAGTGGATCAAAACTTGAGTTCATGTTCTCCAATGAATTATATCTCCATTAATGGAATATTAACATCATATAAAACCTAAAAAAACTCACTTGGAGTCATCAAACTCTCCTTAATACTCCATTTTGTACCTTTTGCTCTCATTAGGCGTCTTTTACTTGTAGCCCTAAAATCATGTAAAACTCATTGTTTAGGGTATTTTAAAGATGATAATTAATAAAATAATGGAATATTTGAGTACCAAATATGTATTTAAAACTTCATTCAAAGTTTAAGGTCCTGAGAGTGAGTGGAAGTATCTTTTTTTTGCCTTTCTCTCTCCTCAATTAGGCTTCCTTGTTTAGAAGCCTATTTTTTTGCTCCAAATATCTCATACACATGTAAAACCACCCAAAATAATTTTATTAAATTTAAATATACTATTAAAAACCTCCATGGAAAATTTTAGTCCCTAAGATCCTGTGGACGTGTGAGAACCATGAAATGGTCTTGAAACCTAGTCTCATTTTTAGCCTATTGAAGACTGCCTTGAAAAATGAAGTTTTTTTTAATGAATTTCACTATATATTGTATGTATTTTTAGGATTTAATATATTAAATACATCCCAAATGACATATACCAATATTTTTCAAGCTATCAATTTCTCAAAACCCTAAAAAACACCTTAAAACCTTACAAAATAGTGCATTTAATGCAATCTATACATCTACAAGTACATACAAAGTACATGGTTGGAATATAGTTTGAGTATAGAAAAATTTTCAGGATGTTATAGGATCAAAACAAGTAATTTAACTCAATTTATAATTAAATCTTTCACATTGGGTCTCTACTAGGGTTTTAGGAGGGTTTAGAGTGGTTTAGGTTCTTAACGATTATTCGTAAACCCTAGGCACTCAACCCCTAAACCAATGAAAAAAATTCAAAGTGTACTATAACCCTCAACTATAACTAGTTTCTAAGCTCCCATGCATTCTTTTCATAAAATACTGAGTGCAATAAGTTGACTTGTGGTCTACAAGCAGGCCATAGGAGAGAGGTTAATAGTCTTAACCTTTATTTATGTAGGTGATGGACATAAACCCAAAAATGATTCCACAAGATTATAGTGTAGGGACTCATTACCTCCTCTAAAATTTATTTATATCCATGCATAATTTTATTATTATACCAAGTGAGTGAAATTATGGCTTTAGACTACAGTCCTACCTTAAGAGAAGCTTAACTTGGTCTTAAAGGCTAAATTGAAATTTTCTTATATTTCCCTTATTGGTGGATGATCTTGGAGGTATATGATTTGTCCATTAACTTCTTAAAATATTAAAACCATTACTTAACTCCCAATCAATCACATTTCTCATGATTGATCTTGTAGGTCTGCTTGTGTGTGAGTTAGGCTCTACAAGCCTAGACATGGCTTATCATTTTTGGCCTCACTCTTGATGTTAACTGAGAGTAATATGGAGTTTATCATCATTGTGAAACCATTATGAATGTATTTTCCTTCTCTAAAATCTCTTTTCTTCATTCTAAACAAGTAACCCTCATTTTCCAAGGTAGATAGGCCTGTAGCTCACATTGATTGTGTAGGCAGGGTTTAGATGGACTTGATCTGAGCATCTTTTACCTAACCTCTCTTTAGGTCCATTGAGTTATTTGAACTTAGATGGTCCTATTACTTGGTCATGATTTCAACCAAATTATTTTCTCACTGACTGTTTGTGACATTCTTTCCTCAAGCTTTGAACATAGCGTGTAGGTGAAGAGGAATTGTGAATGTGAGGTTTAGAAAAGTTGATTTGATTATTTTTCTCTACACCTTCTCCTTGTTCATTTTGAATTTCATTTTAATCCTATAATATTTATATTATCTCACCTAAAACTCAAATCCACCACCATGTTCTTTATCATCTTTATGACCAACATGTTTACGTTGTAACCTGTAGGTGGTTACTAGGGTGGTCTATTTGCATTTGAGGGTTTTACGACTTCAATTACAAAATATTGAACATATCAATAAACCTTGTTATAATTTTGAGAGTTTAGGACCTTATAAACTACCCAAAACCTATCATTTCCATAAATACACACATGTTCTAGACTACCTTCAAATTATGGTTGGAGGTGGTTATTTAGGAAGGATTTGACATGAGCTTTGAATTTGGCTTTTTTCACTCCATTATTGACACTTTAAAGGTAATAAAACTTCATGAAAGTTTTCTCTCACTAATCCACAAGCTTCATTGACCCATTCATAGTGTTTCCAACTTCTACCTTCTTGTCCTCATATTCAAACCTGTGTATGAGTACTAGGGCTGCATACTCAGTCATCTCAACTTTCCTTTGTCTCTCAAAACACTTACGTGTCTTCATTAACTTATGTATTATTTCATGTCTACATGGAATCATGTTTCCACATCTACCTTCCTCTGCTAGCAATTTATTTTAGTCTAAAATGAGGACCTACAAGTCTATCAACTATAGGTCTTCATTTTACTTGCACTATTATCTATCACCTTTCAATAATCCTAAGGATATATTTATAGCAATATACAACCTTAAGTGTGTCCATTCATCTATACGGACTATATGTACAATCAACTCCTATACAAGGCATATGCATGGAAAATAGAGTCTTTAGTTTGTTCATGTCTTTAAATGAATGTGGTGAGATCATTCAAGGTCACATGAATGTTTGAAAGTTCATGTTCATTTGTATATTTCCAAAAGACTCTAAAAATGAAACCTAGGTCCATGGATATCCACCTACAAGTCTATAGCCCTGTGGGTGGATGAAACACATCCAAATCCTTATAGAGACTTCATTTGAGCCTCATACTCATTTACTTGAGTTTATAACCTATTAACCAATTCTATTCTCATGTTTATCATTTATATTTATTTGTAATTGGTTGAATATTGATAGTCAGGCCTATAAAGAGACATTGATGGACATACCATGTTTCCAAAGAGTGCAAAACATGATGTCTATTGAAAGGCTATTTTCAAGGATCCATTTTAAAAAAGATAGAGAACATGAATCATAAAATAATTAGGGATTTTATATGAATAATTAAGTGATTCAACCCTCTAAAAGTGACAAATGCTTTAATCTAGTCAAAACACCTGAATCAGGGATGTTATGTTTCACATGTTTAAGGCACGTATTCCTTTGATGAAAACACCTAATTAAACTGAATTGGTTGATGAAAATACCATTGAAAATAACTATATGACCTCTGAAAACATCACAAAAAACCATTCCCCTTCATCAAATTCTAGCATGAAGAAATGGGAGCAAAACTAGAACCTGATTGGATGGACAAGGCATAGTGACATGCTATCACTCTTAATGATTGTTTATAAATGAGGGGATATGAATCTATAAAATAATTCCTTTAAATTTAATCTCATTAGGACCCCTAACAATTCTCAAAGTTTTAGCTTCCACATTTCTCTCTTTTGGTTGTACCATGCATTTGATTTTTTCCTTTTTAAGCTTGTGAAGGTAGTGATGGAGGAGAGATAGTGTCTAATGCATATAATGGACCTTAAAATTGATCCAAAGAATTAAATAGACATATTAAAGTAAAAAATACTCTTTGAAACCATTTTAAAATTCAAGTTGATATTTTGAGGCCATACAAGTGCCCATAAGTGCTTGTAAAGTAGTATCTTCCTCATTTTAGGCATTGAACTACAAGTTTGTCAGTCTATAACCATTATCTAAACCATATTTGAAATTATGTATGTTAGGAGGATTCTTAAAATGTGTGTCCTTTGGTATGATATGTACAAATCTTCCAAATTAATAACCTTAACTAATGACTCAAACTCATGACATTACCTTGACAACACTTGATAAGACCATGACTCATAAATGACCCGTAAGACTAGACAAGTACACATGTGACCAAACCTTGGAAAAAACTAGATAATGAATAATGTGACCACATGAATACCATATAGGACCATTTAAGACCATAAAAATATCATAAAAACACCATATATAATCTTGAGTGACCCTATGAAAATTTTCAACCTATAGGTGTTGACCATTTTTGACTTGGGGTCAAAAATTGGTCAACACTACTAATGATAAAAGTAAATTTACACTACTATGGGTTCTAAACTATAACATTTTCAGCCACACAATCATTAATGCAAGTGTATTCTTAGGAGGTATGGCTCTATGCTATTAATTATCTATGATTTATAATTCAACTCACATTGCTACATATTTTCCCCATCTATTATTATGTTGTAGATCCATTTTTCACTATGTTTTATGGTTATGCACTCTATTAGCATAATAGATATAGGTCCTGTTGGGTGAATATTTTGTCAGGTAGCTATTTTATTGAGCAAAATAGGTCGTATCATCCACAACAAAGGAGATTGGTCGGCCCAGTGTGCAGGTTTACTGCATTAGAGATGGATAAATATCTCCTCTCATCAAGGGGAGGTTCCCTATAGATATAAAGGCACTATATACTATATAAATATAATTTGAAAATAACACACGAGGGTAGGATAAACCATCCATCTCTCTTTTTTTAGAGATGATGCTAACACACAAAGGAGAAAAATCCTAGTGGAAACACTGAAGGCACTTCTCTTCTTTCAGAAGTGTTCTTGTAGGGAACAATAGGAGTTTCTTTTAGGTAGTAAAAGTAACTAGTGACAAAAGTGTGCAATAACTAGCAGGATGAAATAGAACACAAAGTTTCCACCTCAACTACCCAAGGAGTATAACACAAAGGATAATGGGGGCACAAAGTCATCCCAGAATCCTCAACACAGAAAGAAAAGAAAAACACACGCTGAAAATAATTGTGAAAGCACAAAGTCTTCCCATAGTTGGCTTCAGGACACCTCCCTTATTACCTTCACTAATTCTACTTGTAAAATTAAATAAACAAGAACACATTCAGAAGATAGACATAAGAATAATCTCCTAAAATGATACAAGCCAAAACAACACAAAGTCTGCAAACAACTTGCTTTCTCATTTAGATAAAATGAAATGAAATTACAATCTGAGCTCAAAGTCTCAGTATTCTTCTTTCAACTAGGTATATTTTCACTCTTGTAAAAATGAGAAGTCTCTTTTAGTAATGAGAGAAATTACAATCTTATAGCAACTATGCAAGGCTGGGCGTTCTTTCCCATGGGACGGCCCATGCTGCAGTCAACGTCTTCAATGTGCCTTCAATTTTGTCTATAGGGACCATGTTTGGAATAGTGTATTGCCATAACTATGGCATGTCCATTCCTCTAATATGTCTCTTCTTTGGTATGGACTATCTGGTCCTTTCCCTGATGTCCACACAGCTGTCCAATTTGTTTTTACTTCATAGATGGAAAAATAGGCCGCATCCTTAATTTGCAAGCCAAAATACTTGCTTAGTGGACTACTCCACCTACTGAAATTACTTCTGCACAAATATTTTAGGCTTTTCCCTCTTTCTGCTTTTGTCTTTTCAAGCTTTGTTTCTTTTTGCTATGATTTGAGCTCTCGGGCTATCTTTTTGGTCAGTCACTTGGTTCTTCCTTTAAGTTCTATGCTTTATTTGAATTTCAACGGATATTCCCTTACTTTAATTTTGACATCTGTGGGGCTATCAATGGTCGCTAGCCACTTGAACCATGTCGAACATTAAACCTTTGAACCCACTGAAAGTACATTGGTTCATTGGTTCATCGGTTCATTCTGTCTCTTTTGTTCCATCGCTTCTTGGTTCAATCGCTTTCATGCTCCTTGGTTGAACCATCCATTGAACCACCTGTTTGCTGCTTCTTTCCTTGACTGAGGCCACCTTTGAACCTTTAAACCCATGAACCATTAAACTTTGAACTCTTTCGGTTCAAGGTTCAATCAGTTCATTGGTTCATCCTTTGTTTGTCACTTGTTCTTTCTAAGCTCTTTGATCTTCATCATATTGATTGTACCTTTGAACCTGTGAACTTGTTAAACCTTTTGGTTCAATGGTTTAATGGTTTAATCAGTCCATTCTTCATTATTTGGCTAAGTCTTTTTGATCTTTTGAGCCAAGCACATTGAAGCACTTGGTTGTTGAACTCGTTGAACCAAAGTGGTTCAAGGTTCAATGGTTCAATGGTTCAAGCCTTCGTTATTTGTTAAGTGTTCGAAGCCATGGAACTTTAAAGTGGTTAAACTTTGAACTTTGACAGGTGTGCTTAACTATTGCCAATGATGTTGAACCTTGAACCCATTGAACCCTTGAACCTTTTTGGTTCAAGGTTCAATGGTGCTTAGAAACTTGCTGATTGAATTCTTTTGATTGAACCAAGGTATCAAGCCAATCCTGAGAATGACTAAGTGTTGGAAACTTGTTCTTTTGATTAAACTCACCTATAGAAGCCTTTGAACCCTACTAATTTCAAGCATGTTGAGTCCTTAGATTTCTGGAAAAGCTTTGAAAAATGAAGACCTCGAATGCTCAGAACAATTTTTGAAAAGGGGAGAGATGTTTTTGGTCTGTTGAACCCAAAATAGTTCATAGGTTGTCCCAAAAATGTCACTCATTTTTGGGGACAATAGCTCCCAAATATGGACCCACAACCACTACCACCTATATTCATTTTGTATCCATCTCATTTAGTTTGGATCCTACTACCACTAACGACTAGTTTACTACTAGTTCTTGCTTCCTTGCCACATGTAATCATTGCTTTCTCATGTTTACCTCTATGGATATTCAAAAAGCTCATTTTTTGGTTATTACCATTAAGCACTCTTTTCCCCATAATTGGGATGTTACTTATTCACACATAGTTGAACATCCCTACAAAAAGTTATCATAATTTTATGGTGAAAATCAAAGCACTACTTGATCTTACAAAAGGTGATCTCACTATAATTACTTATTTGGCTCTCAAATATCCTACACCATTACAAAACAACTACATAAGCTTATTTACACTATTATTATCTTAGTGATTTCATGTTTTCATTCCTTCCACATGCTAATGGGCATGCCTTTAACATTAACAAATATTATTAAAACCAATGTGTTTGAAATCAGGTA
Source organism: Torreya grandis (assembly GCA_037957365.1). Taxonomy (NCBI): domain Eukaryota; kingdom Viridiplantae; phylum Streptophyta; class Pinopsida; order Cupressales; family Taxaceae; genus Torreya; species Torreya grandis. Next base: position 2,154 of record JARHVA010001896.1, on the reverse strand, counting down.
CTTGCATTATTAATTTATGGTAGTTATGTCTCTTCCATTACAATAATCTATGTATAATATTTATGTTTTATATGTTATATCTATTGCTTACCAAAAAATAATAATTTTTTTCACTCATGTCAATAACCTAATCCACTTGAACTCCATGTCATGTTTAACCCATGCTCTGTCATCATAATTTATCACATCCCTCAAACTACCCATTATCATAATTCTATCCTTTCAAAATAGCTTTTTCCACCCATTATGATGTCATAAATCTATCCTTTAAAAATGTCCTTCCACATTCCTAATTGTCACATCCCAATGTATTTATGTGTGACAAATTTTATTTCATCCTAAAATCCAAATCCAGACTCTAATTGAGGACAAGTGTCAACATTTAATTGGGAGTAAGAAATCTAGTCATTTATTTTTTTTAGATTTACACAAATTTAAAACATTTAGTTTGGGGTAATGAATTTGATACTACCACACATAGAAAAGGAGGAATATAGAGGATGTTATTTCATAAGAGAATAATGATAAAGACATGTGCCACCAAAAAATAGCCTATGGCAAGATAGTGGAATGGTTACCTTTTTCAAACCATTTTCCCATCCCTATCTCAGATTCTTATCTCTGTAAAGATATATTATGCTTTTAAGTCACCATTAGATGACCATGAACTATGAAATTTGAAGTTTTAGTTTATAAGAGAAGGAAGGAAGACATAATGGGAGGGAATGTGATTAACATAGAGCATTATCATCACAATGTCATTTGAAATAACTCACATATAGTTCCTATATTTCAAATTGAAGGTTAGATGACATTAATATAAAAAATCATAGGATTTGACCTAGATTTTGTTAGATATTTTTCTAAAACACTAAAATATGATGTTCATACAGTGAATAAATTATAAATTGTTTTACCATATGAGTTGTTAGTATTAGTTACAAGGTTTCTAATAAGAGGGGAAAGATGGGTAGAAATACATATTACAGCCACAACAAGAGCTCTATTTTTTAATGTAGGAGAGACACTTGAAATTGCTCAAGGAACCAAAATACTATCACTACCTCCAAAATGGATGAAATATCCACTTTTATTACCAAATATATCTCATGTGAAGGTAGGTAATATTTAATTTACATTTCACACTCTAATCTATTAAGTCATATCAAGCATAATATTCCTATGAATGTGCCTTGTTATTTATTTATTTTTAAAATAAAATGGTAGTAAAATACTGAAGAGGTAAATATAGGGCCTTAATAGGTGATTGTCTTATAATCCTAATAGTGAAGGAGGCATTGACTGACAAAAAACTTGATATCACCTTGGAGGATTTTATTTTGTTACTTCATTTACCTCAACAAGTAGTACCTATAGATTTTACCCTAGAAAGTTAGGAAAGTTCTAAATATTCACTTTATATCTCCCATAAGAGGCAAAAAATTTATCAAGATCCCTTTACCATCACATGAATAAAATTTCATATATTGAGAGAAAAAATAACTAGAGTCAATTAATAACCTTTTATGGTTTCCATGATTCAAGAAGAAGAAGAAGAGGAGGAGGAGGAGGAAGAGGAGGAGGAGGAGGAGGAATATGATGAGGAAGAGGATGAGGAAGAGGAAGATGAAGATGAGGAGGATGAGGAAGAGGAAGATGAAGAGGAAGAAGAAGAAGAAGAGGAAGAAGAAGATGAAGAGGAAGAGGAAGAGGAAGAGGAGGAGGAAGAGAAGAGGAAGAGGAAGAGGAAGAGGAAGAGGAAGAGGAAGAGGAAGAGGAAGAGGAAGATTAAGAAGAAGAAGAAGAAGAAGAAGAAGAAGAAGAAGAGGAAGAAGAAGAAGAAGAAGAAGAAGAAGAAGAAGAAGAGGAAAAAGAAGAGGAATAATAATAATAATAATAATAATAATAATAATAATAATAATAATAATAATAATAATAATAAGAAGAAGAAGAAGAAGAAGAAGAAGAAGAAGAAGAAGAAGAAGAAGAGGAGGAGGAGGAGGAGGAGGAGGAGGACGAGGAGGAGGAGGAGGAGGAGGAGACAAAGAGGAAGAGGAGATGAAGATGAGGAGGAAGAGGAGACGAAGAAGAGGAGGAAGAGGAGAAGAAGAGGAGGAAGAGGAAGAGGAAGATGAAGAGGAAGAGGAAGAGGAA